>CM026213.1:27882312-27902388 GCA_014839995.1 Xenentodon cancila | reverse complement strand
TGGGTTCCTCAGATCAATTTCTCCTCGGCTCTCTCGGGGGGGGAGAAACAAACATTGAGGACACTAAATGCTCATATTGATAGGAATATACCTACCTTGCAAGCACTGTCAGAGGCAGATTTTCGCACAGAAAAAGACAACGTGCACTGGACTAAGAAGACAGCGATGGCTATGCTCAGGCATTGGGCCACTCAGTTAAACTTGGCTGCCCTCTAAGTCTTAGACCAGAGGGGCCTAAGGAGAGTTCTTCTCCAGTGGATAATGTCGTGGTCTTGGCTAAGGATTTTCATCTCTCAAGACCACAACGTGACCTCTTGAATAGAGGGTTGACTTTTGTACCATCCATTGACATAGGCAGGCATCATAAAAATCAATTTAAATTTGATTTACAGAACTATCATAGAAAGGTTAAATTGGCTTCGTACTTTAAGGACTCAGAGCAACGGGAAATTAAACCTTTTACGGGTACTTCGAATTGGACACCGCCAATGGACAAATTATTGCCGCAAGTAATTAATTTGATTGAACTTGATAGTTACATATTTGATCATTATTATAAACCAATTAACGAAATTCATAATTTGACAGCTGATGAAGTAAAAGCTCTTTGGGAGTTAAAAAGGTTAAAACAAATTGTGATTAAGCCCGCTGACAAAGGGTCAACGGTTGTCATATTGGACAGAGAACAGTACATACTTGAGGCTAAAAGACAATTAAATGATACGGCATATTATAAAAAATTATCTGGACCTATTTATTTGGACACTGTTCCATTAATTGATGACATTTTGGGACGATTAAAAAAGAAAAAATATATCACTGAAAGACAACGGAAATATCTGAAAGGAAAACTGCAACCTAGGGAAAGACGGTTCTACATGTTACCTAAAATTCATAAAGATCCTAAAACTTGGACGGTTCCTTTCGAAGTACCGCCTGGGAGACCCATCGTGTCTGACTGTGGAAGTGAAACCTACTTCACAGCAGAATTCTTGGATTTTCATTTAAATCCACTTTCAATAAGCCATCCTGCCTATGTCAAGGACACTTACCATTTCATCGACATGATCAAGGACTTGCAGATTCCCCCAAATTCATACTTGTTTTCTATGGATGTGGATAGTTTGTACACTAACATTGATATCCAGAGAGGCATTGATTCAGTGAAAAAGATTTTTACAAAATTTCCAGATCCTAATAGGCCAGACGAGGAGCTATTGGAATTATTAGCCATAAATTTGAAGAGGAATGACTTTGTATTTGATGGACAATATTACCTGCAAATTAGAGGGACGGCGATGGGTAAAAAATTTGCTCCAGCCTATGCTAATATTTTTATGGCCAATTGGGAGGAAGAAGTTTTTTCCAAATGCCCACGGAAACCTTTCCAATACTTCCGATATCTTGACGATATCTGGGGTATTTGGACAGGCACTAAGCCAGAATTTCAGGAATTTGTTTGTACTCTTAATTCACATGACCCATGCATAAAATTAAAAACTGAAATACATGAGGACTCTATAGTCTTTCTGGATACAAGAACCTACAAAGGACCAAATTTCCACACAACACACAAATTAGACATCAAGGTATATTTCAAAGAAGTTGATACACATGCTTTGTTGTTTAGAAGCAGCTTCCACCCACAACATATGTTTAGGGGAATTGTCAAGTCTCAGATACTTAGATTTGATAGGATCTGTACTCGTAGGGAGGACTTTCTCGAGGCAATAACAATTCTTTTCAAGGCCTTGCGGGGCCGAGGCTACACAAGGCCTTTTCTCAGGAATTGTCTAAGGACTTTTAAGCTGAAGGGGAACAAGGCAAAGGAAGGCCTGATTCCTCTGATCACTTCCTACTCATCAATTAATATTCATTTGAATAGGAAGTTTAAGTCCAATTTTGACAGAATAATAGGCGATGCCGGAATTCTTTCGGATGCTCAAATTGTTCTAGCTTACAGACGGAATAAAAATCTCAAAGACCTTTTAGTGAGGGCAAAATTACCAAGCCTCCAGACAATGAGCAGGCCTCAATTGCTGGACACTCAATTTTGCAGACTTAAATTTGTTAGACGGAGTTTCGATGGGATGATTGTTCAGATTCCCCAGGTGTTTACAACAAGGTCTGCAAATTGTGTGTATCTTTTGTTTTGTGCAAAATGTGGTATAAAGTACGTGGGTGAGACAAAAAATACACTTTCCACCCGTATGTACCAACATAGATATGTCTTCAGACATAGAAAAGATGTGGATAAGCTTTTAGTTCGACATTTTTTGAACCACGGTTTGGAATCTGTGAGAATGGCAGGACTACAGATGAACACCACTTGGACTGACCTTGAACGCAAGAAAATGGAGAGATATTGGATGCATGTATTGGGGACGAGAGAGCCATTTGGACTCAATGAAAAATTTGATAAAAATCAGGACTAGTTTTAACCCAAGGTAACTCCCCACCCAATTTTGTAATACCAAATTTGACCAATATTGTTAATCCAACCCTAACCCCAACCCTAACCTTAACCCCAACACTAACCCCAACCCTAACCCCAACCCTAACCTCAACCCCAACCCTAACCCCAACCCTAACCTCAACCCCAACCCTAACCCTAACCCCCAACCCTAACCTTAACCCCAACCCTAACCCTAACCTTAACCCCCAACCCTAACCTTAATCCTAACCCTAACCCCCAACCCCAACCCCAACCCTAACCCTAACCCCTGGCTCTTATAATTATAATTCATATTTAATAATATTAAAATCTTTAAAAACATATAAATATATCATGGTTAATGAATAAATTACATAAAAAGTATAAATATATATAAATATATAATAAATAGTATACAGGGTTTAATTACAATTAAAAACGATATAATTGATATTAAAATTCATTAAAATGGGGCTTATAACTCATGGGATATAATTTTGGAGGGTTTAAAACATATACAATTCGTTTACATGGGAGTTAAAACAAAATTGCAAAAGGCGATTGAAAAATAAAAAAGACGAACGGTTAAAACATAACTTAACATACAAGGGTATAAAAGGGGAACAGTCACTTGCAGCCTTCAGTTCACTGCTGGCGCTTGACGGGTGAACATCTCAGAGCCTTCTCACGCAGTGCTTATTTGTGTGCTTGGTTTTGTTACTTTCTTCTTTGATTTTTTTAATCTTTTGGACCTGAGGAAGACCATATTAGGTCGAAACGTCGTCCAACCTTTTTCTTTTTTTCTTTTATTCCTTTTAAGCACACCTTCCTTAGTTCTTTATTACAAATTGGTATTTTTATAAAAACTCATTTTAATTTTGTTTTTGAAAAAAAATTATAAAAAATAAATAAAATTGTTTATTGTTTCTGATACACCCAGTGATGGGTGATTCTGACTGGACAGTGGTCCAGGGACGCAGGGGACGCCGGAGGGCGCCCCAATTCCAACGGGACTGGGACAGGTCCGGATGGATGGCCCGTGCTCCTCCTGCCTTCTCTCATAGAAGGCAGGTTTACTTTTCTAATCCTAACCCTAACCCTAACCCTAACCCTAACCCTAACCCTAACCTAACCCTAACCCTAACCCTAACCCTAACCCTAACCCTAACCTAACCCTAACCTAACCCTAACCCTAACCCTAACCCTAACCTAACCCTAACCCTAACCCTAACCCTAACCCTAACCCCTAACCCTAACCCCTAACCCTAACCCTAACCCTAACCCTAACCCTAACCCTAACCCTAACCCTAACCCCTAACCCTAACCCTAACCCTAACCCTAACCCTAACCCTAACCCTAACCCCTAACCCTAACCCTAACCCTAACCCTAACCCTAACCTCACATACAGCAACTCCAACAGCCTGCTTTGTTTTTTAAGTGTGTGCAGCGCCTGAAGAAGACCTTTTTGGGTCGAAACGTTGCGCATTGCACACACGCTTGGCCTTTTTCTTCCCCTTTTGGGATTGAATTTTATTTGGTTTATTTATTTATTATTATTTTTTTTTAATTTAATTAAAAAATATATTTTATTTATTTTATTTCATCGGAATTTATTTCATTTCATCAAAAATAAGACTTCTTTTATTAAAAACAACATAGAAAAACAATTTATTTTGACATATAAATTCATTTTATTTGAAAATATTCAAATTTACACAATACATACAGATACATAACAACACACATAAAATATACAAACATGACACTGGATAACTGGACGGTCGTACGGTACGGAAGACGACGGGACTTCCGTGACCAGAGGCGCAGGGGAAATCTACAGGGCTGGGTGCCCCGTTGGATGGACCGTGCACCTGTCCCCTCCGGGGGACGACCTCAATCCCGGACTCCTAACCCTAACCCTAACCCCTAACCCTAACCCCTAACCCTAACCCTAACCCTAACCCTAAACCCTAACCCTAAACCCTAACCCTAACCCTAACCCTAACCCTAAACCCTAAACCCTAAACCCTAACCCTAACCCTAACCCTAACCCTAACCCTAACCCTGTTTGAGCCAAACTTGTGGCTATACTCTTTCTTTTGTGTGCGTAGCCTGACGAAGGCTTAAAACTGCCGAAACGCGTTGCTAGCGCACTTTTTTCTATTTTTGTATTGTTCATTTTTTCATATTTCTGTAAATAAAAAAAATTCTATTTTAAGTGGTTGTCCCGATTTTTTCTTTGAATTTTTTCTTGGACTTTTTTCTTATTGGAGAGAATACATTATGTATTATTATGATGACGACGATGGAAACCACTGGACGACGGTGCGCTACGGTAACAGACGCAGGGCTTACCGTAGCAACAACTACTTCAACCGGGACCGACCGGACCAGAGGATGGACCGTGCCTATCCCATCTCCGGCTGGAACAGGGGACGTAGGTTCCCGAATTCCAGCAGGGGTAGGGCTACACAATCAACCCCTAACCCCTAACCCCTAACCCTAACCCTAACCCTAACCCTAACCTTAACCAACCCCCTTCTCTAACCCTTACCCTAACCCCCTCTCTCTGACCCTAACCCTCTTCCCTTTTCTACCTCGACCGACACCCCCCATCAACGGCTCACCCCACAGCCACTAGATACACACACAAAAACAACGGACTCTTTGTGATCCGACTGCACCCTACACCACACACAGCACATTTCACGACAAAAGCTATGGAGGAAGGACTCTCCCACTCCATAGCGCTACACCATACACCACTGACTAAAGGCTTCTGTGCCTACACAACTGCCCTAACACCCACGCAACAACACTAAACACGCTAACTGCACATACACCACTACCACTGACAAGAGCCTCCTCTCTCTCCACTTGCTCCTTTTTCTGATCCTGCCTAGGACTTCCCCTGCACCCACTAGATACACACACAAAAACAACGGATTCTACGATCCGACTGCACCCTACACCACACACAGCACACCTCACAACAAAAAGCTTTGGAGGAAGGTATCTCCCTCCCTAGCACTGCACCATACACCACTGACTAAAGGCTTTTGTACCTGCACAACTGCCCCAACACCCATGCAACACTAAACACACTAACTGCACACACACTACCACCACTGACAATAACTTCCTCTCTCTCCACTTACTCCTCTTTCCGATCCTACCTTGGACTTCCCCTGCACCCACTAGATACACACACAAAAACAACGGACTCTTTAGGAGCCGACTGCACCCTACACCACATGCAGCACATTTCATGACAAACGCTGTGGAGGAAGGTCTCTCCCTCCCTAGCACTGCACCATACACCACTGACTAAAGGCTTTTGTACCTGCACAACTGCCCCAACACCCACGCACCAACACTAAACACGCTAACTGCACATACACTACTGCCACTGACAAAAACTTCCTTGTACTACTATCTACTACCGGCGCCCCCCCCCCCCCCCCCCCCCCCCCCCCCCCCACCTACAGACTCCACTGTACTTCATCTACCTGTACTCTCAGGGCCTCTCAGCTCACACACACAAACCCTAAACAAGTACAATGGACCTCTAAGGATCAAACTGCACGCAGAAACATCTACATATCTCACTTCAGCACATTCAGAAACATAAAGCCTCGGAAGGGCTTCCCCCCTCCCAGGCAACACATCATACACACACAATCAACTGCTTTTGTAAACACGGGTCTCTATATGGATCTCGAGCGAGAGTGCCACACTACCTGCTCCAATCTCTTGGACGCTAACGAGCGGTGGAGGGAGTAGCGTACCGGTTTTCCTCAGGAAGGCCATTAACAAACAACCTAACCCTAACCCTATCCTAACCCCCTAACCCTAACACTAACCCTAACCCTAACCCTAACCTCATCAAGCCAGGACCCCCGCCCCCCAACCCTAACCCTCCACAAGCCAGGACACCCCCACCCCACCACCCCCCGACCCTAACCCTCCACAAGCCAGGACCCCCCCCAACCCTAACCATAACCTCATCAAGCCAGGACCCCCCCAACCCTGACCTCCACGAGCCAGGACCCCCCCCCCAACCCTAACCATAACCTCCACAAGCCAGGACCCCCCCCTTCCCCTAACCCTAACCTCCAGGAGCCAGGACCCCCCCTAACCCTAACCCTCCACAAGCCAGGACCCCCCCCCCCCCTAACCCTAACCTCCACGAGCCAGTGGAGCCAATAAAATAAAATAAAATATATATATATAAATAAATAAATAATACATTTAAAAAAACCTGGATCAGCCAGCCAGCTTGCACACACGACAACACCCGGCGCTCCGTCCACGCCCGTGGACCCACTCTTAAGCCCCCCTCCCACTGACAAGAGTCAGTACGCAGGCCCCGGACCTCGTGCCCCTGGTACCATGAATCAATTTTGACTGAGGCTGTTGTTTGCTGTTTTGGCCAGCAGATGGAGCCAAGTGCTAATTCTAAAGTTGTTCACCTAATGATTTTCACTGCTTCATTTCTACCTGTCCTTTCTTCCAAACATGTAATACTCACCTGAGGCTCAATTCATTCAAAACCACTTAAAAAGAACAAAAACCATAAAGGGCTGCATATATGAAACTGTGCTGGTGTGGCATCTAGGTTTTATTACTCAATATCAATATCAGCTCCACAGTTCAGTTTACTGTCTTGGGGTAAAAAAAATAAAAAACATTTCGACACAATTGAACAATTCATTTAATTTTATCTCAATAATTATTATTCAATGACACACCGTCACACAGAGAGCCACTCACTGTGATCATTTTATCGGCCTGTTCTGACTGAGGCTGTCGTTTGCTGTTTTGGCCAGCAGGTGGAGAAAAACCCTAACAGACAGTCCTGTCAGAAGCTGCTATATCCTGCAGATTCTATCAGGATATCACTCACACACACACACACACACACACACACACACACACACACACTCACTCTCACACACACTCACACACACACACACACACACACACACACACTCACTCTCACACACACACAGACACACACAGACACAGACACACACACAGACACAGACACACACACAGACACACACACACTCACACACACACACAAACACTCACTCACACACACAGACACACACACACAGACACACACACACACACAGACACACACACACACACACACACTCACACACACACACACACACTCACACACACACACTCACACACACACACACACACCTCCCCAATGGATTCCAGATTTGTATCTATCAATGAATTCCAACTTCCAAATTTGTATCATTCAGTGTATTCCAAATTTGTATCTGTCATTGGATTCCAACTTCCAAATTTGTATCTGTCATTGGATTCCAAATTTGTATCTGTCAATGAAATCCAACTTCCAAATTTGTATCTGTCATTGGATTCCAAATTTGTATCTGTCAGTGGATTCCAAATTCGTATCTGTCAGTGGACTCCAAATTTGTATCTGTCGGTGGATTCCAACTTCCAAATTTGTATCTGTCATTGGATTCCAAATTTGTATCTGTCAATGAATTCCAACTTCCAAATTTGTATCTGTCATTGGATTCCAAATTCCAAATTTGTATCTGTCATTGGATTCCAAATTTGTATCTGTCATTGGATTCCAAATTTGTATCTGTCATTGGATTCCAAATTTGTATCCGTCAATGAATTCCAGCTTCCAAGTTTGTATCTGTCAGTGGATTCCAAATTTGTATCTGTCAATGAATTCCAACTTCCAAATTTGTATCTGTCAGTGGATTCCAAATTTGTATCTGTCAATGAATTCCAACTTCCAAATTCGTATCTGTCAGTGGATTCCAAATTTGTATCTGTCATTGGATTCCAAATTTGTATCTGTCAATGAATTCCAAATTCCAAATTTGTATCTGTCATTGGATTCCAAATTTGTATCTGTCAATGAATTCCAACTTCCAAATTTGTATCTGTCAGTGGATTCCAAATTTGTATCTGTCATTGGATTCCAAATTTGTATCTGTCAATGAATTCCAAATTCCAAATTTGTATCTGTCATTGGATTCCAAATTTGTATCTGTCAATGAATTCCAACTTCCAAATTTGTATCTGTCAGTGGATTCCAAATTTGTATCTGTCATTGGATTCCAAATTTGTATCTGTCAATGAATTCCAACTTCCAAATTTGTATCTGTCAGTGGATTCCAAATTTGTATCTGTCATTGGATTCCAAATTTGTATCTGTCATTGGATTCCAAATTTGTATCTGTCAATGAATTCCAAATTCCAAATTTGTATCTGTCATTGGATTCCAAATTTGTATCTGTCATTGGATTCCAAATTCCAAATTTGTATCTGTCAGTGGATTCCAAATTTGTATCTGTCATTGGATTCCAAATTCCAAATTTGTATCTGTCATTGGATTCCAAATTTGTATCTGTCAATGAATTCCAACTTCCAAATTTGTATCTGTCAGTGGATTCCAAATTTGTATCTGTCATTGGATTCCAAATTCCAAATTTGTATCTGTCATTGGATTCCAAATTTGTATCTGTCAATGAATTCCAACTTCCAAATTTGTATCTGTCATTGGATTCCAAATTTGTATCTGTCAATGAATTCCAACTTCCAAATTTGTATCTGTCAGTGGATTCCAAATTTGTATCTGTCATTGGATTCCAAATTCCAAATTTGTATCTGTCATTGGATTCCAAATTTGTATCTGTCAATGAATTCCAACTACCAAATTTGTATCTGTCATTGGATTCCAAATTTGTATCTGTCAATGAATTCCAACTTCCAAATTTGTATCTGTCAGTGGATTCCAAATTTGTATCTGTCATTGGATTCCAAATTCCAAATTTGTATCTGTCATTGGATTCCAAATTTGTATCTGTCATTGGATTCCAAATTTGTAGCTGTCATTGGATTCCAAATTTGTATCCGTCAATGAATTCCAGCTTCCAAGTTTGTATCTGTCAGTGGATTCCAAATTTGTATCTGTCAATGAATTCCAACTTCCAAATTTGTATCTGTCAGTGGATTCCAAATTTGTATCTGTCAATGAATTCCAACTTCCAAATTCGTATCTGTCACTGGATTCCAAATTTGTATCTGTCGGTGGATTCCAAATTTGTATCTGTCATTGGATTCCAAATTTGTATCTGTCAATGAATTCCAACTTCCAAATTTGTATCTGTCAGTGGATTCCAAATTTGTATCTGTCATTGGATTCCAAATTTGTATCTGTCATTGGATTCCAAATTTGTATCTGTCAATGAATTCCAAATTCCAAATTTGTATCTGTCATTGGATTCCAAATTTGTATCTGTCAATGAATTCCAACTTCCAAATTTGTATCTGTCAGTGGATTCCAAATTTGTGTCTGTCATTGGATTCCAACTACCAAATTTGTATCTGTCATTGGATTCCAAATTTGTATCTGTCAATGAATTCCAACTTCCAAATTTGTATCTGTCAGTGGATTCCAAATTTGTATCTGTCATTAGATTCCAAATTTGTATCTGTCAATGAATTCCAAATTCCAAATTTGTATCTGTCATTGGATTCCAAATTTGTATCTGTCAATGAATTCCAACTTCCAAATTTGTATCTGTCAGTGGATTCCAAATTTGTATCTGTCATTGGATTCCAAATTTGTATCTGTCAATGAATTCCAACTTCC
The DNA here is from genome assembly GCA_014839995.1 of Xenentodon cancila. Taxonomy (NCBI): domain Eukaryota; kingdom Metazoa; phylum Chordata; class Actinopteri; order Beloniformes; family Belonidae; genus Xenentodon; species Xenentodon cancila. The sequence goes on along the minus strand of CM026213.1, from coordinate 27,892,296 downwards.
AAATTTGTATCTGTCAGTGGATTCCAAATTTGTATCTGTCATTGGATTCCAAATTTGTATCTGTCATTGGATTCCAAATTTGTATCTGTCAATGAATTCCAAATTCCAAATTTGTATCTGTCATTGGATTCCAAATTTGTATCTGTCATTGGATTCCAAATTCCAAATTTGTATCTGTCAGTGGATTCCAAATTTGTGTCTGTCATTGGATTCCAAATTCCAAATTTGTATCTGTCATTGGATTCCAAATTTGTATCTGTCAATGAATTCCAACTTCCAAATTTGTATCTGTCAGTGGATTCCAAATTTGTATCTGTCATTGGATTCCAAATTCCAAATTTGTATCTGTCATTGGATTCCAAATTTGTATCTGTCAATGAATTCCAACTTCCAAATTTGTATCTGTCATTGGATTCCAAATTTGTATCTGTCAATGAATTCCAACTTCCAAATTTGTATCTGTCAGTGGATTCCAAATTTGTATCTGTCATTGGATTCCAAATTCCAAATTTGTATCTGTCATTGGATTCCAAATTTGTATCTGTCAATGAATTCCAACTACCAAATTTGTATCTGTCATTGGATTCCAAATTTGTATCTGTCAATGAATTCCAACTTCCAAATTTGTATCTGTCAGTGGATTCCAAATTTGTATCTGTCATTGGATTCCAAATTCCAAATTTGTATCTGTCATTGGATTCCAAATTTGTATCTGTCATTGGATTCCAAATTTGTAGCTGTCATTGGATTCCAAATTTGTATCCGTCAATGAATTCCAGCTTCCAAGTTTGTATCTGTCAGTGGATTCCAAATTTGTATCTGTCAATGAATTCCAACTTCCAAATTTGTATCTGTCAGTGGATTCCAAATTTGTATCTGTCAATGAATTCCAACTTCCAAATTCGTATCTGTCAGTGGATTCCAAATTTGTATCTGTCAGTGGATTCCAAATTTGTATCTGTCATTGGATTCCAAATTTGTATCTGTCAATGAATTCCAACTTCCAAATTTGTATCTGTCAGTGGATTCCAAATTTGTATCTGTCATTGGATTCCAAATTTGTATCTGTCATTGGATTCCAAATTTGTATCTGTCAATGAATTCCAAATTCCAAATTTGTATCTGTCATTGGATTCCAAATTTGTATCTGTCAATGAATTCCAACTTCCAAATTTGTATCTGTCAGTGGATTCCAAATTTGTGTCTGTCATTGGATTCCAAATACCAAATTTGTATCTGTCATTGGATTCCAAATTTGTATCTGTCAATGAATTCCAACTTCCAAATTTGTATCTGTCAGTGGATTCCAAATTTGTATCTGTCATTGGATTCCAAATTCCAAATTTGTATCTGTCATTGGATTCCAAATTTGTATCTGTCAATGAATTCCAACTTCCAAATTTGTATCTGTCATTGGATTCCAAATTTGTATCTGTCAATGAATTCCAACTTCCAAATTTGTATCTGTCAGTGGATTCCAAATTTGTATCTGTCATTGGATTCCAAATTCCAAATTTGTATCTGTCATTGGATTCCAAATTTGTATCTGTCATTGGATTCCAAATTTGTATCTGTCATTGGATTCCAAATTTGTATCTGTCATTGGATTCCAAATTTGTATCTGTAGGTGGATTCCAAATTTGTATCTGTCATTGGATTCCAAATTTGCATCTGTCAGTGGATTCCAAATTTCAGTGAGTTCCAACTTCCAAATTGGAATCTACGAATGCATTTTTCCACTTCCAAGCCAAATTCTTCTTCTGAAGGATATTTTCAATCGCCGTGTGACGCTCGATTCTGATTGGCTGAGAGGATTGTTGACTATAAGTCTTCAACGATACATCCTACACGCTTGCAAATGAGCTCGATCAGGCATATCTTGACCACCCTGAACACGCCCGTGTGTCTTTTATTACTGCACGACATTCCTTTCAAAAGTTATGCACGGTTGAAATCCCACGATTTCAATTGGCAATTACTCCGGAACGAAATGTCCTATCCACTTCAAAGTGCTCCCAATCAACTCGGGGTGGTCACAAATGGGGGGGGTGGTCAAGGTCCCATGTCTCTAGCACCTTATTTTCATCTGTTTATTGGAGTTCCGCGGATCCGTAATTCTGGTTATCACCCCTTATCCTATACATACCGACAGCCCTGTCAGATGCTGCGATATTCTGGCATTATAGCAGCTTCTGACACACACAATCACAACCACCACACACAACCTCCACACACACACACACACACACACACACACACACACACACACACACACCGCCACCCCGCACCCCCCGGCAATGGACCCGGCCCTGGCCCCCAACCCTAACCTCCACAAGCCAGGAAACCCCCCCCCCCCCCTAACCATAACCTCATAAAGCCAGGACCCCCCCCCAACCCTAACCCTCCACAAGCCAGGACCCCCCCCCCCCCGACCCTAACCATAACCTCCACAAGCCAGGACCCCCCCCCCAACCCTAACCATAACCTCATCAAGCCAGGACCCCCTCAACCCTAACCTCCACGAGCCAGGACCCCCCCACCCCAACCCCACCCCAACCCTAACCCTCCACAAGGCCGGACACTCCTGGCCAGCAGCCATCCACCCCTGCCCCAGCACAGTGCTGCTGTCCTGGGCTCTGCTACCAGGGTCCTAGCCCCTATCCTGGAGCCTCCATGCAGCCCCCAGCCTCCAGCCATCCCTCCCCCAGCACAGTGCTGCTATCCCGGGTTCTGCCACCAGGGTCTTTGCCCCCTCCCTGGAGCCTCCAGGCACCCCCCCAGCAGCCAGCCATCTCTCCCCCAGCACAGTGCTGCTGTCCTGGGCTCTGCTACCAGGGTCCTAGCCCCTATCCTGGAGCCTCCATGCAGCCCCCAGCCTCCAGCCATCCCTCCCCCAGCACAGTGCTGCTATCCCGGGCTCTTCCACCACGGGGTCCCGGGCCCCCCTGGAGCCTCCAGGCACCCCCCCAGCAGCCAGCCACCTCTCCCCAGCACAGTGCTGCTGTCCCGAGCTCTTCCACCCGGGGTCCCGGCCCCTCCCTGGAGCCTCCAGCACCCCCCCCAGCAGCCAGCCATCTCTCCCCCAGCACAGTGCTGCTGTCCCGGGCTCTTCCACCGGGGTCCCGGCCCCCTCCCTGGAGCCTCCAGGCACCCCCCCCCCAGCAGCCAGCCATCTCTCCCCCAGCACAGTGCTGCTGTCCCGGGCTCTACCACTGGCGTCCTGGCCCTGGACACAGACCGCGTGCAGCCCCCTGGTCCTCAACAACGTTAAAAAAAAATAAATAAATAAAAATTAATTAATTAAAAATAAATAAATAAAATAAAATATATATATAAATAAATAATAAATTAAAAAAACCTGGATCAGCCAGCCAGCTTGCACACACGACAACACCCGGCGCTCCGTCCACGCCCGTGGACCCACTCTTAAGCCCCCCTCCCACTGACAAGAGTCAGTACGCAGGCCCCGGACCTCGTGCCCCTGGTACCATGAATCAATTTTAGACTGAGGCTGTTGTTTGCTGTTTTGGCCAGCAGATGGAGCCAAGTGCTAATTCTAAAGTTGCTCACCTAATGATTTTCACTGCTTCATTTCTACCTGTCCTTTCTTCCAAATATGTAATACTCACCTGAGGTTCAATTCATTCAAAACCACTTAAAAAGAACAAAAACCATAAAGGGCTGCATATATGAAACTGTGCTGGTGTTGCATCTAGGTTTTATTACTCAATATCAATATCAGCTCCACAGTTCAGTTTACTGTCTTGGGGTAAAAAAAATAAAAAAAAATTCGACACAATTGAACAATTCATTTAATTTTATCTCTATAATTATTATCCAATGACACACCGTCAGACAGAGAGCCACTCACTGTGCTCATTTTATCGGCCTGTTCTGACTGAGGCTGTCGTTTGCTGTTTTGGCCAGCAGGTGGAGAAAAACCCTAACAGACAGCCCTGTCAGAAGCTGCTATATCCTGCAGATTCTATCAGGATATCACTCACACACACACACACACACACACACACACACACACACACAGACACAGAAACACACACACTTACACACACACACACAAACACTCACTCACACACACACACACACACACACACACACCACACACTCACTCTCACACACACACACACACTCAACACACACACACAAACACTCACTCACACCACACACACACACACACACACACATACACAGACACACACACACACACACACATACACAGACACAGACACACACACAGACACACACACAGAGACACACACACACACACACACAAACACACACACACACTCACACACAGACACAGACAAAGACACACACACACACACCACACACTCACACCAACACACACATACACAAACACTCACTCACACACACACACACACACACACACTTCCCCAATGGATTCCAGATTGTATCTATCCAATGAATTCCAACTTCCAAATTTGTATCTGTCATTGGATTCCAAATTCCAAATTTGTATCTGTCATTGGATTCCAAATTTGTATCTGTAGGTGGATTCCAAATTTGTATCTGTCATTGGATTCCAAATTTGTATCTGTCATTGGATTCCAAATTTGTATCTGTCATTGGATTCCAAATTTGTATCTGTCAGTGGATTCCAAATTCGTATCTGTCAGTGGATTCCAAATTTGTATCTGTCGGTGGATTCCAACTTCCAAATTTGTATCTGTCAGTGGATTCCAAATTTCTATCTGTCGGTGGATTCCAAATTCCAAATTTGTATCTGTCATTGGATTCCAAATTTGTATCTGTCAATGAAATCCAACTTCCAAATTTGTATCTGTCATTGGATTCCAAATTTGTATCTGTCAGTGGATTCCAAATTCGTATCTGTCAGTGGACTCCAAATTTGTATCTGTCGGTGGATTCCAACTTCCAAATTTGTATCTGTCAGTGGATTCCAAATTTCTATCTGTCGGTGGATTCCAAATTCCAAATTTGTATCTGTCATTGGATTCCAAATTTGTATCTGTCAAGGAATTCCAACTTCCAAATTTGTATCTGTCAGTGGATTCCAAATTTGTATCTGTCGGTGGATTCCATCTTCCAAATTTGTATCTGTCAGTGGATTCCAAATTTGTATCTGTCGGTGGATTCCAAATTCCAAATTTGTATCTGTCATTGGATTCCAAATTTGTATCTGTCAATGAATTCCAACTTCCAAATTTGTATCTGTCAGTGGATTCCAAATTTGTATCTGTCATTGGATTCCAAATTTGTATCTGTCAATGAATTCCAAATTCCAAATTTGTATCTGTCATTGGATTCCAAATTTGTATCTGTCAATGAATTCCAACTTCCAAATTTGTATCTGTCAGTGGATTCCAAATTTGTGTCTGTCATTGGATTCCAAATTCCAAATTTGTATCTGTCATTGGATTCCAAATTTGTATCTGTCAATGAATTCCAACTTCCAAATTCGTATCTGTCAGAGGATTCCAAATTTGTATCTGTCATTGGATTCCAAATTCCAAATTTGTATCTGTCATTGGATTCCAAATTTGTATCTGTCAATGAATTCCAACTTCCAAATTTGTATCTGTCATTGGATTCCAAATTTGTATCTGTCAATGAATTCCAACTTCCAAATTTGTATCTGTCATTGGATTCCAAATTCCAAATTTGTATCTGTCATTGGATTCCAAATTTGTATCTGTCATTGGATTCCAAATTTGTATCTGTCATTGGATTCCAAATTTGTATCCGTCAATGACTTCCAGCTTCCAAGTTTGTATCTGTCAGTGGATTCCAAATTTGTATCTGTCAATGAATTCCAACTTCCAAATTTGTATCTGTCAGTGGATTCCAAATTTGTATCTGTCAATGAATTCCAACTTCCAAATTCGTATCTGTCAGTGGATTCCAAATTTGTATCTGTCATTGGATTCCAAATTTGTATCTGTCAATGAATTCCAACTTCCAAATTTGTATCTGTCATTGGATTCCAAATTTGTATCTGTCAATGAATTCCAACTTCCAAATTTGTATCTGTCAGTGGATTCCAAATTTGTATCTGTCATTGGATTCCAAATTTGTATCTGTCAATGAATTCCAAATTCCAAATTTGTATCTGTCATTGGATTCCAAATTTGTATCTGTCAATGAATTCCAACTTCCAAATTTGTATCTGTCAGTGGATTCCAAATTTGTGTCTGTCATTGGATTCCAAATTCCAAATTTGTATCTGTCATTGGATTCCAAATTTGTATCTGTCAATGAATTCCAACTTCCAAATTTGTATCTGTCAGTGGATTCCAAATTTGTATCTGTCATTGGATTCCAAATTCCAAATTTGTATCTGTCATTGGATTCCAAATTTGTATCTGTCAATGAATTCCAACTACCAAATTTGTATCTGTCATTGGATTCCAAATTTGTATCTGTCAATGAATTCCAAATTCCAAATTTGTATCTGTCAGTGGATTCCAAATTTGTATCTGTCATTGGATTCCAAATTCCAAATTTGTATCTGTCATTGGATTCCAAATTTGTATCTGTCATTGGATTCCAAATTTGTATCTGTCATTGGATTCCAAATTTGTATCCGTCAATGAATTCCAGCTTCCAAATTTGTATCTGTCAGTGGATTCCAAATTTGTATCTGTCATTGGATTCCAAATTTGTATCTGTCAATGAATTCCAAATTCCAAATTTGTATCTGTCATTGGATTCCAAATTTGTATCTGTCAATGAATTCCAACTTCCAAATTTGTATCTGTCAGTGGATTCCAAATTTGTATCTGTCATTGGATTCCAAATTTGTATCTGTCATTGGATTCCAAATTTGTATCTGTCAATGAATTCCAAATTCCAAATTTGTATCTGTCATTGGATTCCAAATTTGTATCTGTCATTGGATTCCAAATTCCAAATTTGTATCTGTCAGTGGATTCCAAATTTGTGTCTGTCATTGGATTCCAAATTCCAAATTTGTATCTGTCATTGGATTCCAAATTTGTATCTGTCAATGAATTCCAACTTCCAAATTTGTATCTGTCAGTGGATTCCAAATTTGTATCTGTCATTGGATTCCAAATTCCAAATTTGTATCTGTCATTGGATTCCAAATTTGTATCTGTCAATGAATTCCAACTTCCAAATTTGTATCTGTCATTGGATTCCAAATTTGTATCTGTCAATGAATTCCAACTTCCAAATTTGTATCTGTCAGTGGATTCCAAATTTGTATCTGTCATTGGATTCCAAATTCCAAATTTGTATCTGTCATTGGATTCCAAATTTGTATCTGTCAATGAATTCCAACTTCCAAATTTGTATCTGTCATTGGATTCCAAATTTGTATCTGTCAATGAATTCCAACTTCCAAATTTGTATCTGTCAGTGGATTCCAAATTTGTATCTGTCATTGGATTCCAAATTCCAAATTTGTATCTGTCATTGGATTCCAAATTTGTATCTGTCATTGGATTCCAAATTTGTATCTGTCATTGGATTCCAAATTTGTATCCGTCAATGACTTCCAGCTTCCAAGTTTGTATCTGTCAGTGGATTCCAAATTTGTATCTGTCAATGAATTCCAACTTCCAAATTTGTATCTGTCAGTGGATTCCAAATTTGTATCTGTCAATGAATTCCAACTTCCAAATTCGTATCTGTCACTGGATTCCAAATTTGTATCTGTCGGTGGATTCCAAATTTGTATCTGTCATTGGATTCCAAATTTGTATCTGTCAATGAATTCCAACTTCCAAATTTGTATCTGTCAGTGGATTCCAAATTTGTATCTGTCATTGGATTCCAAATTTGTATCTGTCATTGGATTCCAAATTTGTATCTGTCAATGAATTCCAAATTCCAAATTTGTATCTGTCATTGGATTCCAAATTTGTATCTGTCAATGAATTCCAACTTCCAAATTTGTATCTGTCAGTGGATTCCAAATTTGTGTCTGTCATTGGATTCCAACTACCAAATTTGTATCTGTCATTGGATTCCAAATTTGTATCTGTCAATGAATTCCAACTTCCAAATTTGTATCTGTCAGTGGATTCCAAATTTGTATCTGTCATTGGATTCCAAATTCCAAATTTGTATCTGTCATTGGATTCCAAATTTGTATCTGTCAATGAATTCCAACTTCCAAATTTGTATCTGTCATTGGATTCCAAATTTGTATCTGTCAATGAATTCCAACTTCCAAATTTGTATCTGTCAGTGGATTCCAAATTTGTATCTGTCATTGGATTCCAAATTCCAAATTTGTATCTGTCATTGGATTCCAAATTTGTATCTGTCATTGGATTCCAAATTTGTATCTGTCATTGGATTCCAAATTTGTATCTGTCATTGGATTCCAAATTTGTATCTGTAGGTGGATTCCAAATTTGTATCTGTCATTGGATTCCAAATTTGCATCTGTCAGTGGATTCCAAATTTCAGTGAGTTCCAACTTCCAAATTGGAATCTACGAATGCATTTTTCCACTTCCAAGCCAAATTCTTCTTCTGAAGGATATTTTCAATCGCCGTGTGACGCTCGATTCTGATTGGCTGAGAGGATTGTTGACTATAAGTCTTCAACGATACATCCTACACGCTTGCAAATGAGCTCGATCAGGCATATCTTGACCACCCTGAACACGCCCGTGTGTCTTTTATTACTGCACGACATTCCTTTCAAAAGTTATGCACGGTTGAAATCCCACGATTTCAATTGGCAATTACTCCGGAACGAAATGTCCTATCCACTTCAAAGTGCTCCCAATCAACTCGGGGTGGTCACAAATGGGGGGGGTGGTCAAGGTCCCATGTCTCTAGGACCTTATTTTCATCTGTTTATTGGAGTTCCGCGGATCCGTAATTCTGGTTATCACCCCTTATCCTATACATACCGACAGCCCTGTCAGATGCTGCGATATTCTGGCATTATAGCAGCTTCTGACACACACAATCACAACCACCACACACAACCTCCACACACACACACACACACACACACACACACACACACACACACACACACACCGCCACCCCGCACCCCCCGGCAATGGACCCGGCCCTGGCCCCCAACCCTAACCTCCACAAGCCAGGAAACCCCCCCCCCCCCTAACCATAACCTCATAAGGCCAGGACCCCCCCCCAACCCTAACCCTCCACAAGCCAGGACCCCCCCCAACCCTAACCATAACCTCCACAAGCCAGGACCCCCCCCCAACCCTAACCATAACCTCATCAAGCCAGGACCCCCTCAACCCTAACCTCCACGAGCCAGGACCCCCCCACCCCAACCCCACCCCAACCCTAACCCTCCACAAGGCCGGACACTCCTGGCCAGCAGCCATCCACCCCTGCCCCAGCACAGTGCTGCTGTCCTGGGCTCTGCTACCAGGGTCCTAGCCCCTATCCTGGAGCCTCCATGCAGCCCCCAGCCTCCAGCCATCCCTCCCCCAGCACAGTGCTGCTATCCCGGGTTCTGCCACCAGGGTCTTTGCCCCCTCCCTGGAGCCTCCAGGCACCCCCCCAGCAGCCAGCCATCTCTCCCCCAGCACAGTGCTGCTGTCCTGGGCTCTGCTACCAGGGTCCTAGCCCCTATCCTGGAGCCTCCATGCAGCCCCCAGCCTCCAGCCATCCCTCCCCCAGCACAGTGCTGCTATCCCGGGCTCTTCCACCGGGGTCCCGGGCCCCTCCCTGGAGCCTCCAGGCACCCCCCCGCAGCCAGCCACCTCTCCCCCAGCACAGTGCTGCTGTCCCGGGCTCTTCCACCGGGGTCCCGGCCCCCTCCCTGGAGCCTCCAGGCACCCCCCCCCAGCAGCCAGCCATCTCTCCCCCAGCACAGTGCTGCTGTCCCGGGCTCTTCCACCGGGGTCCCGGCCCCCTCCCTGGAGCCTCCAGGCACCCCCCCCCCATCAGCCAGCCATCTCTCCCCCAGCACAGTGCTGCTGTCCCGGGCTCTACCACTGGCGTCCTGGCCCTGGACACAGACCGC
>CM026213.1:27854812-27879812 GCA_014839995.1 Xenentodon cancila | reverse complement strand
TTCCTTTCAAAAGTTATGCACGGTTGAAATCCCACGCTTTCAATTGGCAATTACTCCGGAACGAAATGTCCTATCCACTTCAAAGTGCTCCCAATCAACTCGGGGTGGTCACAAATGGGGGGGGTGGTCAAGGTCCCATGTCTCTACGACCTTATTTTCATCTGTTTATTGGAGTTCCGCGGATCCGTAATTCTGGTTATCACCCCTTATCCTATACATACCGACAGCCCTGTCAGATGCTGCGATATTCTGGCATTATAGCAGCTTCTGACACACACAATCACAACCACCACACACAACCACCACACACACACACACACACACACACACACACACACACACACACACACCGCCACCCCCGCACCCCCCGGCAATGGACCCGGCCCTGGCCCCCAACCCTAACCTCCACAAGCCAGGAAACCCCCCCCCCCCTAACCATAACCTCATAAGGCCAGGACCCCCCCCCAACCCTAACCCTCCACAAGCCAGGACCCCCCCCCCCCCGACCCTAACCATAACCTCCACAAGCCAGGACCCCCCCCCAACCCTAACCATAACCTCATCAAGCCAGGACCCCCCCCTAACCCTAACCTCCACGAGCCAGGACCCCCCCCACCCCAACCCCACCCCAACCCTAACCCTCCACAAGGCCGGACACTCCTGGCCAGCAGCCATCCACCCCTGCCCCAGCACAGTGCTGCTGTCCTGGGCTCTGCTACCAGGGTCCTAGCCCCTATCCTGGAGCCTCCATGCAGCCCCCAGCCTCCAGCCATCCCTCCCCCAGCACAGTGCTGCTATCCCGGGTTCTGCCACCAGGGTCTTTGCCCCCTCCCTGGAGCCTCCAGGCACCCCCCCAGCAGCCAGCCATCTCTCCCCCAGCACAGTGCTGCTGTCCTGGGCTCTGCTACCAGGGTCCTAGCCCCTATCCTGGAGCCTCCATGCAGCCCCCAGCCTCCAGCCATCCCTCCCCCAGCACAGTGCTGCTATCCCGGGCTCTTCCACCGGGGTCCCGGGCCCCTCCCTGGAGCCTCCAGGCACCCCCCCAGCAGCCAGCCACCTCTCCCCCAGCACAGTGCTGCTGTCCCGGGCTCTTCCACCGGGGTCCCGGCCCCCTCCCTGGAGCCTCCAGGCACCCCCCCCCCCCAGCAGCCAGCCATCTCTCCCCCAGCACAGTGCTGCTGTCCCGGGCTCTACCACTGGCGTCCTGGCCCTGGACACAGACCGCGTGCAGCCCCCTGGTCCTCAACAACGTTAAAAAAAATAAATAAAAATTAATTAATTTAAAAAAATAAATAAAATAAAATAAAATATATATATAAATAAATAATGAATTAAAAAAAACCTGGATCAGCCAGCCAGCTTGCACACACGACAACACCCGGCGCTCCGTCCACGCCCGTGGACCCACTCTTAAGCCCCCCTCTCACTGACAAGAGTCAGTACGCAGGCCCCGGACCTCGTGCCCCTGGTACCATGAATCAATTTTGACTGAGGCTGTTGTTTGCTGTTTTGGCCAGCAGATGGAGCCAAGTGCTAATTCTAAAGTTGCTCACCTAATGATTTTCACTGCTTCATTTCTACCTGTCCTTTCTTCCAAATATGTAATACTCACCTGAGGTTCAATTCATTCAAAACCACTTAAAAAGAACAAAAACCATAAAGGGCTGCATATATGAAACTGTGCTGGTGTTGCATCTAGGTTTTATTACTCAATATCAATATCAGCTCCACAGTTCAGTTTACTGTCTTGGGGTAAAAAAAATTAAAAAAAATTCGACACAATTGAACAATTCATTTAATTTTATCTCTATAATTATTATTCAATGACACACCGTCAGACAGAGAGCCACTCACTGTGCTCATTTTATCGGCCTGTTCTGACTGAGGCTGTCGTTTGCTGTTTTGGCCAGCAGGTGGAGAAAAACCCTAACAGACAGCCCTGTCAGAAGCTGCTATATCCTGCAGATTCTATCAGGATATCACTCACACTCACACACACACACACACAGACACACACACACTCACTCTCACACACACACAGACACACACACACTCACACACACACACACACAAACACTCACTCACACACACACACACACAGACACACACACACACTCACACACACACACACACACACACACACACTCACACACACACTCACACACACACACTCACACACACACACACTCACACACACACACACTCACACACACACACTCACACACACACACACACACACACACACACACACACACACACCTCCCCAATGGATTCCAGATTTGTATCTATCAATGAATTCCAACTTCCAAATTTGTATCATTCATTGTATTCCAAATTTGTATCTGTCATTGGATTCCAAATTCCAAATTTGTATCTGTCATTGGATTCCAAATTTGTATCTGTCATTGGATTCCAAATTCCAAATTTGTATCTGTCACTGGATTCCAAATTTGTATCTGTCAATGAATTCCAACTTCCAAATTTGTATCTGTCATTGGATTCCAAATTTGTATCTGTCAGTGGATTCCAAATTCGTATCTGTCAGTGGATTCCAAATTTGTATCTGTCGGTGGATTCCAACTTCCAAATTTGTATCTGTCAGTGGATTCCAAATTTCTATCTGTCGGTGGATTCCAAATTCCAAATTTGTATCTGTCATTGGATTCCAAATTTGTATCTGTCAATGAATTCCAACTTCCAAATTTGTATCTGTCAGTGGATTCCAAATTTGTATCTGTCATTGGATTCCAAATTTGTATCTGTCAATGAATTCCAAATTCCAAATTTGTATCTGTCATTGGATTCCAAATTTGTATCTGTCAATGAATTCCAACTTCCAAATTTGTATCTGTCAGTGGATTCCAAATTTGTATCTGTCATTGGATTCCAAATTTGTATCTGTCAATGAATTCCAACTTCCAAATTTGTATCTGTCATTGGATTCCAAATTTGTATCTGTCAATGAATTCCAACTTCCAAATTTGTATCTGTCAGTGGATTCCAAATTTGTGTCTGTCATTGGATTCCAAATTCCAAATTTGTATCTGTCATTGGATTCCAAATTTGTATCTGTCAATGAATTCCAACTTCCAAATTTGTATCTGTCAGTGGATTCCAAATTTGTATCTGTCATTGGATTCCAAATTCCAAATTTGTATCTGTCATTGGATTCCAAATTTGTATCTGTCAATGAATTCCAACTTCCAAATTTGTATCTGTCATTGGATTCCAAATTTGTATCTGTCAATGAATTCCAAATTCCAAATTTGTATCTGTCAGTGGATTCCAAATTTGTATCTGTCATTGGATTCCAAATTCCAAATTTGTATCTGTCATTGGATTCCAAATTTGTATCTGTCATTGGATTCCAAATTTGTATCTGTCATTGGATTCCAAATTTGTATCTGTCATTGGATTCCAAATTTGTATCTGTAGGTGGATTCCAAATTTGTATCTGTCATTGGATTCCAAATTTGCATCTGTCAGTGGATTCCAAATTTCAGTGAGTTCCAACTTCCAAATTGGAATCTACGAATGCATTTTTCCACTTCCAAGCCAAATTCTTCTTATGAAGGATATTTTCAATCGCCGTGTGACGCTCGATTCTGATTGGCTGAGAGGATTGTTGACTATAAGTCTTCAACGATACATCCTACACGCTTGCAAATGAGCTCGATCAGGCATATCTTGACCACCCTGAACACGCCCGTGTGTCTTTTATTACTGCACGACATTCCTTTCAAAAGTTATGCACGGTTGAAATCCCACGCTTTCAATTGGCAATTACTCCGGAACGAAATGTCCTATCCACTTCAAAGTGCTCCCAATCAACTCGGGGTGGTCACAAATGGGGGGGGTGGTCAAGGTCCCATGTCTCTAGCACCTTATTTTCATCTGTTTATTGGAGTTCCGCGGATCCGTAATTCTGGTTATCACCCCTTATCCTAACCCTAACCCTAACCCTAACCCACAGTCACACTCACACTCACACTCACTCACACATAAACACACACACACACCTCCCCAATGGATTCCAGATTTGTATCTATTAATAAATTCCAACTTCCAAATTTGTATCATTCAGTGGATTCCAAATTTGTATCTGTCCTTGGATTCCAAATTTGTATCTGTCAGTGGATTCCAAATTTGTATCTGTCAATAATTTCCAAATTCCAAATTCGTATCTGTCAGTGGATTCCAAATTTGTATCTGTCAGTGGATTCCAAATTTGTATCTGTCATTGGATTCCAAATTTGTATCTGTCAATGAATTCCAAATTCCAAATTTGTATCTGTCAGTGGATTCCAAATTTGTATCGGTCAATGAATTCCAACTTCCAAATTTGTGTCTGTCATTGGATTCCAAATTTGTATCTGTCATTGGATTCCAGATTTGTATCTATCAATGAATTCCAACTTCCAAATTTGTATCATTCAGTGTATTTCAAATTTGTATCTGTCATTGGATTCCAAATTTGTATCTGTCAGTGGATTCCAAATTTGTATCTGTCAATGAATTCCAACTTCCAAATTCGTATCTGTCACTGGATTCCAAATTTGTATCTGTCGGTGGATTCCAAATTTGTATCTGTCATTGGATTCCAAATTTGTATCTGTCAATGAATTCCAACTTCCAAATTTGTATCTGTCAGTGGATTCCAAATTTATATCTGTCAATGAAATCCAACTTCCAAATTTGTATCTGTCAGTGGATTCCAAATTTGTATCTGTCATTGGATTCCAAGTTTGTATCTGTCAATGAATTCCAGCTTCCAAATTTGTATCTGTCATTGGATTCCAAATTTGCATCTGTCAGTGGATTCCAAATTTGCATCTGTCAGTGGATTCTAAATTTGTATCTATCAATGAGTTCCAACTTCCAAATTGGAATCTGTGAATGTATTTTTCCACTTTCAAGCCAAATATTTCTTCTGAAGGATATTTTCAATCGCCGTGTGACGCTCGATTCTGATTGGCTGAGAGGATTGTTGACTATAAGTCTTCAACGATACATCCTACACACTTGCAAATGAGCTCGATCAAGCATATTTTGATCACCCTGAACACGCCCGTGTGTCTTTTACTACTGCACGACATTCCTTTCAAAAGTTATGCACGGTTGAAATCCCACGATTTCAATTGGCAATTAGTGGCATTACAATAACAACTCATCTAACTCAACTACAATTGACCAGTGGACTAACCTCTCTAAGGCTTACCTTAACCAACCCCCCCCATTCTCTAAGCTTAACAAACCCCCCATTCGCTAACCCTAACCTTAACCAACCCCCCCCCATTCTCTAACCTTAACCAACCCCCCATCTCTAACCCTAACCTTAACCAACCCCCTTCTCTAAGACTTACCTTAACCAAACCCTTTCTCTAACCCTAACCTTAACCAACCCCCTTCTCTAACACTTACCTTACCCAAACACCCCCCCCCCCCATTCTCTAACCTTAACCCAAACCCCTTCTCTCTGACCCTAACCCTTTTCCCTTTTCAACCGACCCCCCCCCTCAACGGCTCACCCCACACCCACTAGATACACACACAAAAACAACGGACTCTTTACGATCTGACTGCACCCTACACCATACACAGCACATTTCACGACAAAAAGCTTTGGAGGAAGGTGTCTCCCTCCTTACCACTGCACCATACACCACTGACTAAAGGCTTTTGTGCCTGCACAACTGCCCTAACACCCATGCAACACTAAACACACTAACTGCACATACACTACCACCACTGACAATAACTACTTCTCTCTCCACTTGCTCCTCTTTCCGGTCCTACCTTGGACTTCCTCTGCACCAACTAGATACACACACAAAAACAACAAACTCTTCACAAGCCAACTGCACCCTGCACCACACACAGCACATTTCACGACAAAAGCTCCGGAGGAAGGTCTCTCCCTCCCTAGCACTGCACCATACACCACAGACTAAGTGCTTTTGTGCCTGCACAACTGCACCAGCACCCATGCAACAACACTAAAACACGCCAACTACACACACACTACGCCACTGACAAAAGCTTCCTTTTGCTACTCTATCGACTGCCCAAACATCAATGACTGAACTATTCGTTCGTGGTGTTGTTAACGCTGACGGTAGTCTGTAAGACTCTTGACCCAATGTTTACGCAAATACGTATTTCAGGTAACCGAAAGACTTGTTGAATCATTCTAGCCCAAACATCATTGCCTGTCCTACCCATTCGTGGAGTTGTTGACTCTTATTATATTCTGTAAATCCCTTGACCCAATGTTTATGCAACTACGTATATCTGGCAACAGAAAAGACTTGGTGAATCATTCTAGCCCAAACATCATTGCCTGTCCTACCCATTTGTGGTCTCGCTGACGCTGGTGGTAGTCTGTTAATCCTTGACCCAACGTTTATGCAACAATGTACGTCAGGCAACCAAAAGACTTGGAGAATCATTTTAGCCCACACATTATTGCCTCTCCTACCCTTTGTGGACTTGTTGACGCTGATGATATTCTGTAAATCCCTTGATCTAACGTTTATGCAACTACGTGTGTCAGGCAATCAAAAGACTTAGGGAATTAATCTAGCCCAAAGATCAATACCTGTCCTTCCCATTCGTGGTCTCGTTTACGCTGATGGTAGTCTGTAAATCCCTTGACCCAACATTTATGCAACAATGTATGTCAGGCAACCGAAAGACTTACAGAATCAATCCAGCCCAAACATCGATGCCTGTCCTACCCATTCGTGGTCTCCTTGACGCTGATGATATTCTGTAAATCCCTTGATCTAATGTTTATGCAACTACGTGTGTCAGGCAATCAAAAGACTTGGAAAATCAGTCTAGCCCAAACATCAATGCCTGTCCTAGCCGTTTGTGGTCTCGTTGTAGCTGATGGAAGTCTATAAGTCTCATAAACTGAAAGTATTGGAAAGCAGGACACAGATTTCGTGAAACCTGGCCTGGTTGAAGTGAATGCTTGTACTTTCGGAGAGCAATATGTTTTACCACACTGTACCTGACGGGTATTCAACTACTTTTTTCGGGTACACGATAGACTTTGGCTTTTTGGCTATTCAACCCAGCGTGAAAATCAATGCCCTCCATCACCAAACACGGGACACAAGTTTTACCTTCCCTCAAACCACCAAAACGTAGGTTGTTGCTAACCTACTCTGGTAAATTAGTGTTGGCAACATCATGTTGTACATAAGGCAACCTCTGCTGCAATCTCGGTCAATTTATCTGGGTTGGAACCCCCACACTACCTACAAGAGCTAGAAATTATCTCCTGAACGGCTTTTTGACTAGGTTACATCCTCTTTTCTTTTTCACATTGACCAAAACCTGCACATATACCAAAGTCATTAGCTAGATGCTAGATGCTCATGGCAAGGCTTCACAACCACAGGAATTACAAGGAAAGACACAAAAAGTGTCTTGTAAGGTGTTCTAAGTAGAAGTAAGAGCTGCTGTTTTCAGAGAACAATAACAATTGGCTTGTACTTCATCCTGCAGCATCTGGACAGATCAGGGACTTATGTGCGGATCCTGTTTGTGGACTTCAGTTCGGCCTTTAATACCATCATTCCTTCACTCCTCCACACCAAACTATACCAACCTTCCATTCCAAGCTTTATCTGTCAATGGATCACCAGCTTTTTGACAGATAGGCAACAGCTGGTGAGACTGGAGAAATTCACATCAAGTAGCTGCACCACCAATACTGGCGCCCCTCAGGGTTGTGTTCTCTCCCCACTGCTCCTCTCCCTCTACACCAATGACTGCACCTCTAAAGACCCCTCTGTCAAGCTCCTGAAGTTTGCTGACGACACCACGGTTATCGGCCTCATTCGGGACGGTGACAAGTCTGCTTACATACAGGAGGTAAAGGGCCGGCTGTCTGGTGCAGTCGCAACAACCTGGAGCTGAACAAGCTTAAAACTGTAGAGATGATAGTGGACTTCAGGAGGAACCCCCCCTGCACTTTCCTCACTCACCATCATGGACAGCACTGTGGCTACAGTGGACAAATTCAAGTTCCTGGGATGTTTCATCTCCCAGGACCTGAAGTGGGTTACTCACATTGACTCCATTGTTAAAAAGGCCCAGCAAAGGTTGTACTTCCTTCGCCAGCTGAAGAAGTTTAACCTACCACAGGAGTTGCTGAGACAGTTCTACTCAGCCATCATTGAGTCTGTTCTGTGCACATCAATAACTGTCTGGTTTGGCTCGGCTACAAAATCAGACATCAGAAGATTGCAGAGAACGGTCCGGACTGCTGAGAGGATTATTGGTGCTCCCCTGCCCACCCTTCAGGACCTATATACATCCAGAGTGAGGAAAAGAGCACAGAAAATCACTCTGGACCCCTCGCACCCAAGCCATCCCCTCTTTAAACTCTTACCACCTGGCCGGCGCTATAGAGCCCCAAATATCAGGACTACCAGATGCATGAAATGTTTTTTCCCCAAGGCAATCCACATTATGAACAGTTAAAATGTTCCTCCCACTGTGCAAAAAAAATTTGTAGGATAATCTGACATCTACTGCTACCACCTCCACCCTAATACTCCCCTAACACAT
Organism: Xenentodon cancila; assembly: GCA_014839995.1. NCBI lineage: Eukaryota > Metazoa > Chordata > Actinopteri > Beloniformes > Belonidae > Xenentodon > Xenentodon cancila. The sequence goes on along the minus strand of CM026213.1, from coordinate 27,871,229 downwards.
CCCTGCATTCCATCCTATCACATATAGCACAACTGTACATATCACCTAGTTATTTGTCAATTTATTTTTTTTTTATTATAATTATTATGTTCTATTTTATTTTGGTATATTATATTCTATTTATGTTCTATGTGTATATTTCTTTGTTCTTATTTTTATTGTCTGTGCGTTGTTGTCTCTGTGTACTGGAAGCTAATAACACTAAAACAAATTACTTAAAATAAAGCTTTTTCTGATTCTGATTCAATACGTCCATACTGTCCTATTCATTCGTGGTGTTGTGACGCTGATGATATACTGTAAATCCTTTGACCCAACGTTTACACAACTATGTATGTCAGGCAACCAAAAGACTTGGAGAATCATTCTAGCCCAAACATCATTGCCTTTCCTACCCATTTGTGGTCTCATTGACGCTGATGATTTTCTGTAAATCCCTTGACCCAACGTTTATGCTACAATGTATGTCAGGTACCGAAAGACTTGGAGAATCTATCTATCCCCAAACATCAATGCCTGTCCTTGCCATTCATGGTCTCGTTGATGCTGATTTTACTCTAGTAAATTTGTTAGCAACATCATGTTGTACAAAAGGCAGCTATCTGTGTTGGAACCTCCTTGTTTATGCAACTACATATGTCAGGTAACCGAAAGATTTGGTGAATCAATCTAGCCCAAACATCGATGCCTGTCCTATCTGTTCGTGTTTTCGTTGATGGTAGTCTTTAAATCCCTTGACCCAACGTTTATGCAACTATGTATGTCATTTAACCGAAAGTCTTGGAGAACAATCTTGGATAATCAGGAAAAAAATGCAATCAGAATATAACAACTATGATCACTGTTGACGCAAAGATTTCATAGATTTAGATTTAATATATATTTTACAAAAGTGGTTATGAGGTGAGTATCGTATTTTACTTAGGTATCTTAGAAAAAGTTGTTAAGAGGTTTTGAGGTTGTTTTTTTTTTTTTCAGTGTATGTACTATTAACTCATTCTGGTCTAGACTCCACACGTATAGGTGGCGATAATTAACACAACCTTCGTTGCTTTTCAACCGCCAAGAAAATCGAAGCCCAGGAAGAAGATCACAACTACGACGGCTTCCGGTTCCTCCCTGTTAGAAACAAACATGGCTTCTCACGTCGGGGTGTCGGCTCCGGTCTTCGGCCGTCGTGGAGTCTCCGCTTTCCCGTTCGTGGCTCTGTCACCCGAAGCCGCTCCCTTCACCCCTCTGGCGGCAGACGGTTCGCAGCTGGACGCTCTCTCTCACGCGGAGAAACAGTTTTCTCGGTGCGCATCAAAGCTCCGAGCTTTGAGGACGGACTCCGGCCAGCTGAGAGAGGAGCTCAACTTCCTATTTGACCAACTGTTGTCCGAGAACTACAATAAAACCTACGACGTAAATATCAACATACAACCAGAGGTAACTGCACATAACTGTTACGTTCTTGTCATCGTTCGGCCTAATTTGTGCTACTAAAACCTTGCACAGTAGTCTTTTAATAGCTTTTAACATCGGTTCCCTGTAGGTTTACTTAGAGTTACGACTAACTCGTACTTGACAATCACAAATACGTCTTTATGACACATTTCTATTGTTCTTCTTTGGGGTCTTGTTCTGACAGCACCTGGTATTTCCATAGCAACAGCACAAAACGCTATAGCAACCACTTGGAAACAGCATCAGATTATCCCAAATTCTGACATTTAGTAAGAACCAGATTTTATATAGTGGATTTTTAATGGTGTGTCCTCTGTAAACACAGGAACACTTTGCTGTTTCTACTTCTGTCTTTGTATTAGTACAAATTTTAATGCACTCAAACTAAATGCAAATGCTATTTGTGGTTGAACTGAGCTTCTAATGTTCAATTTCAGGATGTGTGTATTCTGCTGAAGCATGCCAGCTCTCTTGTTCCTCTCAGTCAAGAACATTTAGTCATCAAATTCTGCCAGCTAGTGCATCATCTCCTCAACCAACTAAAGGTAAGCATCAGCACTACTAAACCTTTTAATCTAGACCTTTTATAATCATCTAAACTAGTATAGAAAATTGACATTTTCCCTACGTTTGCTCTACCCTGGTTTTGTTAAGGTAATCATGGACGAACAGACGCTGCATGTGCTGGTGAATTATACTGCCACTGCACTGAAAGAGTGCAGCACCTGGACACACACGGATGTCCTCTTGGCCCTCTCCACGGTAGTATATGGGAATGGACCTCAGTGTCACCAGGTAGAGCTTTGTCCAGTCCTATTTATGAGAATGGGGTGTACCCCCTCCCCCTTGTTTTTTTTTTTTTTTTTTTTTTTTTTTGTTCTTTCTTGAAATTACGCTAAGATTCTTTTTTTCTTTTTCTTTTTTCCAACAGCTTGTCAGCGACTTATTGGGTGAAGAAGGAGTCCTCCTGCAGTATAGTTCTCCTTCTCAGCCAAATATGGAGTTGCGCCGTGTTACTCTCACCTGCATGGCCAACATCTGTCTCAGGTATACTTTTTAAAGGCGTTTAATCTAAATGTTGTATATTTTCTTGTTTTGTCCAATGGCTTTGTAGATTTAAAAAGCATATTTTATGTCTGAATCTGCTGGTGGGACCATCACAAAAAGCATACAAATAATGACTCTGCTTCACAGTTAGTGAGTTGGTGTTCTCTTCAGAGGTAGAAAATGATGAACAAAAACACAGTCCAAACCTCTTAAGGGACACAAGCCAGTGTTCTCATAGTGCCAGTCTCAGTGGAACATTGGAATCCAATGTTCCTCTGAGACCCTTGAAGAAAAAACCTGAAAGAAAAAAGTTGCTAGAAAGAAATATGATGATATACATATTGGTTAGTTAACTTTCACTTCATAGATATGTGAAACATCCTCGAAAATCCAATATAGTGTATCCCTAATTAAGAATACTGGCTTTCATTATAAATTATGGTGCATTTAAATGACATTTTTGTGCTTACTTTTGTGCTCTAAAGAATTCCTGGTCAGCCACTTTTGGATGATCAATACAGAACCGTTTGCTTCAGAGTCTTCCTAAAGGCACTGCAGTCACCCAAGCCTCCTGACACTGATGAACTCTTTTACTGCATGGTAAAGTTTCTGTGTTGCACTTGAAATTCAGTGAGAATAAGTGTATATTTGATCATAGCTGAAGGCTGCTTGCCCATGGGTCATCTGTGCAGGTGATCCAAGCAGCACTGAAGGGGCTTCAGCATTGTTTCTCAGCTGGGAAGTGGAAATTCGGAAGTGGAGAGGAGCTTGGATCTGTGCTGGCTGCACTTAAGGTGGAAAATTTGACCAGGGTTTTCCCTTGTTTGCCAATTTTTTTGTTTGTTTTTTTCACTGAAGAAGCGCATGTATTTATTTTGAACTCCTGCTCATGTGTTGCATAGAGGCTCATGTTCCAGGGAGCTCCAGGGGTGAGTGCCGAGTGGCCAACTGTGCTTTACCCAACACCTCTTCCACAGTATGAGGGTCTTCCTGCACCAAAACCTGGTGAACCAACAAAATCTTCTGAACCACCAAAAGATGAGCCTGTTGCAGGAAAAAATTCCGGAGTAAGATCAATCTTTTTTTTTTTTTTTTTTTTTTTTTTTTGTTTTGGATCAGTTCTAATGATGGTTGTTAAAATCACTGACTAGGTATTTTGTCTCCTCAAAGAATAAAAAGAGGAAATCCAAAGGAAAGGGTAAGAAGACAAAAACTGAAGGGAACAAAGTAGATGATGGAGAAGAAGAACCCCATGTATCTCAAAGAGGAGGAGGAGGAGAAGTAGGCAAAGAGGAGGTGGATACCTTGCTTAAATCTACAGTTCCATTTCTTTACCCATCCTGGAGGCTAAACAGTTCTGACTCCGAGTATTCTGACCCAGAAGGAAATGCACAGAGCAAATTAAGGTACAGAGAGCATTATAGCTATGCAAACACAGCATTTTAAGAGACCTTTCAAACTGCAGCGTTTTGCCATTGCAGATTAAACCATGCCCGTGTTCGTCAGGGTGCTCTGCACTGTATGTTATCTGCAGTCAAAGCTGTAGAGAAGAGGGCTTTATATGGTTATTGGTCCTCCTTCATCCCTGACTCCTCCACTGGAGCTCCGCCGTCTCTTACTCTTCTCACAATTATACTGAAGGACCCCTCGCCAAAGGTACAGCTCAGTTTTGAGTCTTTTTACAGTTTTCCTTTTACAAATGTATTAACAATGACATAATTTTACATACTGAATATCTCATTGTTATCTCTTCAGGTGCGGTTGTGTGCTCTTCCGGTGTTGTCAGCCATACTGGACGGCTCTCGTCAATTCCTGGCTGTTGCTGAAGACACAGCGGCACCCCGAACGTCTTACACGCCTTTCTCCTTTACGCTGGCTACTGCTGTCCGGGAGCTACACCGCAGCCTTAGTTTGGCTCTGCTGGCTGAGACTTCCCCTCACACGCTCACGCAGGTTGTAAAGGTATGACGACATGTGCTTTTACTTCTGTGACTGAGAAGCTTTGCTCTCTATTACGATTCTGTCCCTCATAGTAATTCAGACCATTTATTGCTTTTGCAACAGACAAGTTCTCATCTGCAAGCGAGAGATGACGGCGCTTTCACAGTCAAGAGTTCTAAGCAGTGGAACAAAATGCCAGATTTTTATTATTTTTGCTCTTTGTAGTGTGTGTGTGTGTGTGTGTGTGTGTGTGTGTGTGTGTGTGTGTGTGTGTCTTTTAAATATCTAAATAAATAAGTAATATTATCCCTGCATCATGTCATCATCTCCGGGCTCGGTCTTTGATATTGATATGTTTTAGTTTGTGGATAAGTGTAGGTTCTATGGTGGTTCCCTCACTGCTTGATTGAAGAAAATTGACGTATTACCGTTACCACAGGGATATTTTAATCCTATAATTGCTACCAGCATGAGGTTTAAATATTTTCTGTCTCTCATTTTCTAAAAGTACATCCTGTTTTTAAAACTGGATTTTAGGCCTTTTGGAATGAGAATGTCTTGCTGTATGTGTATTATGTTTGTTTGTAAAAATTGTTTTATCCATTGGTGTTTTGAAGGAAATATTTAACTAGATTTTAGGTGTCTGACTAAGTAAAGTGGATTCAAGTAAACCTACACCCTTCAAACTGAGTTAAAGGGAGAATACGTGTGAAGAACATTGTGCTGAAATCTTATCATATGTTCTACTCTCATTTCTCTCTCAAGTGCCTGGCCTTCTTGGTGTCTAATGCTCCCTATCACCGTCTCAGACCTGGTCTGCTCAGCCAGCTGTGGAAGCAGATTCGTCCTTATGTGCGCCATAGAGGTCTGTGTACACTCACTGAGCTCAAGTCACTTTACAATACTGCAAATGAACAGGTCAGCTAAGTTAACCTCTGTTTGCGCATCTTCTCATTGCCTGTAGATGTAAATGTGCGCGTGTCAGTCCTGACCCTGTATGGAGCTCTAGTAACAACTCAGGCTCCCCTTCCAGAGGTTCAGCTTCTACTCAAGCAGCCAGAAGGTAGTGGAAGTGGTGGCAACTCTGGATCGCTCACACCACAGGACTCCTGTGTCAGCTGGAGGCACAGAAACGGTGTGGTGTCACCTGCTCGTAAACCAGCAACACCTTCTAAGCAGAGCTCCAGCACACATTCCCCCTACCTTCCTCACACACCAGTGGAGGAGATCAGAGCGCCACCGTGGCTGCTGCAGCTTTGTGTGTCGCTAGTTACTCAGCCTAGAGAGGACCATTCAGACAGTGAGGGAACAGGAGGCGGAGCTTCTTTAGAACCTCCTCCGGTTCGTTTAGAAGCTCTACAGGTAAGCGATGATTGAAACAACAAATGAAAGATCCAAGTTTCTGAAGTATTAAGATATGTTATTTGTATGTGTGTGTGCGCTCTTCAGGTCCTGTCCCATCTGGTGCGTGGCTACTTCTCTCTAACTCAAACAAGTCTATGTGAGATTGGGCAAGTGAGCGCTCGCTGCCTCAGTGAGATGGACTCTTCCATACAGCTGCATGCAGCAAAGGTAATGCCAGTATGTCAGTGGTAATATAATTGGGGAAAAAAAAAACTTGTTCGGAAACTGCACAGAATAATTTATTTCTCGTGTTTAGAAATATGTGTTTCTGTTTGTTTTTTTTCCATAGCTACTAGAGGAGTTTGGCACAGGAATAATCTTGCAGTACAGAGCTGAAAACAGCACACCTGAGAGCTCAAGGGTTCCCATAAGCCAAGTAAGTGTGAATTTACTGATGGCAAAGTAACATCTGCTGCAAGATCAGAATGCATATATAGCTGAGTTTAAAAGGTTCGCCAAATTAAGATACTAACTGTTAACACAAATGAAAACATTTGGTTTTCTTAAAAAAAAAAAAAAAAAAAAATCTAACAAATGTGAATTTTACAGTGTATTTTACAATCTGATGAGAATCAAGTAGCCTGAACTCTTCATAAAAAGTATATTTTATCAGCGTTTATAGCTGCCATCTTTTATTGGGGTTCTTGGGACATTCTGAGTCAGAAATCTCACTTTCAAGGGGGTTCCAGTTGAAACGTTTCTCAAGGAAACGGGTTTTCCTCGAAGAAAAGGGCTTTACAAAAAATTAACCTCTTTTCACACATACTCTCGCTTGCACGATGTAGGTGGTGCAGTTTTGGTCAGAAGTGTTGAGTGGGCCGCTAAACGGAGCGCTGCAGAACGAACTACATCCCACCCTGCAGGCGAGTGCCTGTGACGCGCTCGCCTCCATCCTGCCTCAGGCCTTTGCACAGCTGCCTGTGAGTGGCCCTTTTATTAACTCGGGTGTATCTGTCCTGAGCCAAAACTGCGCTTTATAGAAGTGCATATGTGATGTTTTCTAGGACAAGACTCAGCTGATGTGTATCACCGTGCTGCTAGGGCTGACCTACACTGAGAGCTATGTGGTGAAGACGGCGGCTGTCAGAGCTTTGGGAGTCTACATATTGTTCCCCTGTTTGAGAGAGGTAAGTATGTTAACCATCAGCTAGAAACATGACTTAAATCTTTTGCCTAGAGTTTCATTTCAGCAAAATGCTGAGAAATCCTATTTGACCCACATTCTCCTCTCAGGATGTAATGTTTGTAGCAGATACTGCAAACATTATCCTTGCTGCCCTCGATGATCGATCCACAAATGTCCGAGCCAAGGCTGCCTGGTCCCTGGGAAACCTCACGGATACCCTCATCATCAATATGTAAGACGGTATGGCTGCACAGTGCATGGTGAATTGTTCAAATACAGTGTGGCGGAAATTTACTGGAATCCAAATGAGAGAGAGCAAACAGTTTCAAGTTTAATACAAAAGTTATTTACAAGATACATGTTGATCAGACGTGCACAGAAGTCTCACTTAGAGAGTTCTGCTGTAGAGAATACGAGACAAGTTTTTATATGATCTGAACCACGAAACGTCACATGAGTTACAGCTGTATAGCTCCCTAAATGGCAGAGCAGATTGTCACACATGAAATACTTCTGCAAGACCCCCTTACTGCTTAAGGAGGAGGAGGATGGATATCTTGTCAAGGTGTAAATTTTAAGACCGTGAGAAACAGAAAGTCTGCTATCCTTGACATAAATTTAATACGGGCTATACAATCAAAATACAAAGAACAGGCTTAGGGTCAGATTAAGTTCAAACAATGTTTAAACTGCTTAGTAGAATAAGTGATTCAAACTAATACTATGTGAATATAATATTTCTCTCACAACAGTTATTTTATATGGAATAATAAAATATATTTCACGTGCCATATTTTGTAATTTCAAGAGGTAGTAGTGAACATAAACTTTTAATGATTCTACAGTGATACTTGAAAGACTGAAATTTCAGAATAAATATGACCTAAAACATCATCAGCTGTCCTAAATGAGAAGATGATTGAAAACACCCAAATCATGCCAACTCAGAATCTTTGAAGGTTCCCATACATCTGATGCTTGCATTTGTTTAATTGGATTATCACCTTTCATAAGTGTGTGTGTGTGTGTGTGTGTGTGTGTGAAATTCTGACAATGTTGAGGTCTAATTTTTATTTTACTTTTTTTTTTTTTTTTTTTTTTTTTTTTTTGCAGAAAAGTAAATATCGTAAAAATGTTATTGTCAGTGTTGACTGTAGTCTGTCATTGGAGACTTTAATATAATAATTTTTCTTCTATCTCTTTAATCAGGCAGAGTGTTGGTGCAGATTTCCAAGAGGAATTGTCAGACATGCTTCTGCTCAAAATGTTGCAGGCAGCCACCCGAGCTTCAGCCGACAAAGACAGGGTGAGAGGATCCACACTTGCACAGAAGAGAACAGTACAAATTTGTTTTTATCTCACTTATTTAAAGTATAACATGCATATATTAAAAATATTTATACCCATGTTAATAATTGATTGATTTATAAGGAAACATTTCAATATTTATTTTTCTTTGAATGTGAACATGCTGTCTGTCTTCAACTCATCCAGGTGAAGTCAAATGCAGTGCGAGCACTCGGAAACCTGCTTCATTTCCTTCGTCAGAGTCAGATGACCCGGTCTGTGTTCCAGCAACCTCTGGAAGATGCAGTTCGTGCGCTGGTTAAAACTGTCCAATCAGAAGCTATTATGAAGGTCAGATGGAACGCCTGTTACGCACTGGGAAATGCTTTCAGAAACCCTGCCTTGCCACTCAGTAAGTACTTATTTACGGTGTGTTTATTTGTGTGCCAACTCTCATAAGAACTCAAGAAGGTTATACTTTTAAATGTTTTACCGCACTGACAACAGCTTATTGGTTGATATCTCAATATTACAAATACACAAGGTTTTTTTTTTTTTGGTTTTCACTGTTAATCCTTATCACTGAATAACACTTTTTTGTAAGTGTTGCTCAACATGTTTACACTTTCTCTTTGGGTCCATCTTCTCGTCAGAGTCAGCCACGTGGTCCCACGACGCTTTCTCTGCGCTCTGCCATGTTGTTACCTCCTGTAAGAACTTCAAAGTCCGAATCAAGTCCGCTGCTGCCTTGGCAGTCCCGGTTCACCGCAGCTGCTATGGCGACACAAAACAGTTCAGCTGTGTGTGGCACTCACTGGCTACAGCGCTTAAGAACAGCGAAGACACGAACGACTTCCTGGAGTACCGCTACAGTGCAAGCCTGCGACACACACTTGTACAGGCTCTCCTGCACCTGCTTAGTCTCAGCCAGGCAGAGGACATGCCCATCCTTGGAGCATCATTGGGTGGCGAGCAGGGAAGAGACATCAAAGTGCATATGGTCAAATATCTAAGAGAGGAGGAGGAGGGAGGAGGAGAGGAGATGGATCAAGAGAGAGACTCAGGAGGGGGCACTTGCCACCCTCAGCAGAAAGTTGGAGGTCTGCAGCAGACTTTTATCCAACTGAAGGAGTTGAAGGCTGAAGGGGAGAGAATGGAAGAGGGAAAGGGCATAGTGATTAATTTCCTGGAGGATTTGTTAAAGACATGTGAAGACTCTTGAAGACCTGTGGCTGCTGTAAACATTTTGCTTCAGATAAACATTTGCCATGATTTTCCATTAAACATTAATGGAATGAAGTGACTGAATGAGACTGGTTGGTGATCATGTCACTGACTGTAGAACAATGAATTATAGAAACATTGTTATATTTATTCCAATCATGATGCATACTAACAATATAGATTATGAAACACTAGATTGTATGATTCACTTTCCCACTACTGAGTATAAGATTAGCCATTTAGGCAGAAACGGGCCTGTTGCTTTCTTATTTTCAACTCCAGTGCTTAATGGGGCCAGTTGAGGCAACTACGCCCCAAATTTCTGGCTTTGTTTCTTTTAATCGCCGGGAAAGGGTTTAACAGCATAAATAGCAGTGTCAAAGCAGTGGAGAGGGTTTTAAAATAATGAGACATTCGTGTATCGCTCGAATAATTTCATCTAAAAGATTGATTCACAGAATTGTTTAGGGCCCGATTATAGCTCTGCTTAGGCTCTATGAAGAGAGATTTTTAGTATGTTTGATGAATGGAGCACTGATCCTGATGTAGCTGCACGGAAGAAACTCTTCAGTTCCCTCCATTACAGGCCAACCTAACTATTGAGTTCTGTGTTAACTAAGAGTCTGTTAACATTTCAGGGAACTAGATGGTCGGCATTTGTGTTTGTGACCTTGTGACTTGAGTATAATTATTCAGCATGATGTTCTGTCCTCCACCTTCATTGGCTGATTGCTCTGAGGGTAGACGGATACTGATTCAACAGTCATTTGTTTGGGGGAAAAACGGTTACATTCTTTCAGTCTAGTAGAGTGCTCGATTCACAGTTCAACTGAGCACAACTGTGAATGGGGTAGATTGTTTCAGTAACTGATTCAGTTTGGTTTGTTCACCCAAAAGATTCTTTTTTTTTGGTCATCATTTGCAATCCACACTCTACAGACATCCCACTTCATTAACGAAATGAGTGTGTGACATTACCACAACACTGCAACATTATGGGCAGGTCAGAGGGGTGGGGACAGTGATAACAGGAGTGAACTAAAGCCAGGAGCAATTAGTCCATTAAAGCCTCAATTTAGCTTGGTTCAGTAGTGGGAAAGAGGTTTAAAATTACAGCATTTGTGACTAAATGAAATGTCAAGCTGGAAATTAAAATTTTACAGGCTTTTATGTTGTTAAGCAACTATTTCTCTGTAAGAATAAATATTTTTCTCACTCGTAAATGTGGAAAAAGTAAGAGTCAGTGACCACATCAGTCTGTGTATGTAACAACATTATTACAACATAATAAACATTATGTAACAAACTGTTAAAGATACTGTTCCTTATAGGTTTAAATGAAATGCATTTCCATATTTATTTTATTTTCCTTTTCATTGTCAGTGTGGACATCGTGCACACGCTGTATGTACGATGCACACCGAAATTAGTCTTTTAACCCATCAACTAGTTTCACTAGTGAGCAGTGGGGCTGCTAGCAGGGCAGCGCCCCGGGGAGCAATTGGGCCTTGCCCCAGTGATTTACCATTGTGGGCAGCCCTGGGCCTGAACCTGGGTCCTCCACGCCCAAGCCCAGCACTGTAACCACGATGATGATGTGACATTTTCTTGTTTTCATGGTTGCCTTGTTATTTCAATGGTTAAATAGGTTGCAGGTAGATTTTTGATTATAATAAATTGAAACTAACAATATTGCTTATCCTTGTTATTTAACTCTTGAATTACTGTGTTAGAACAATTATCTACCGCCTACATCGCCAAGTGCATCGATGATGTAACAGACTCCAGAACCATCAAAGTCAGAGCCAACCAGAAGCCGTGGATGACAAAGAAAGTCCACAGACTCCTGAGGGCTCGGAACGCTGCCTTCAGAGCTGGAGACAAAGTGGGTCTAAAGACAGCTACGACCAACCTGTCCCATGGCATCAAGGAGGCTAAGAGACGGTACTCCAGGAGGATAGCCCGCCGTTTCAGCAACAGCAGGGACACACGGAGCCTGTGGCGAGGGATTCAGACCATTACGGACTACAAGCCCCCACCGCAGACCTGTGAGAGCAGCACATCCCTGCTGAATGAGCTGAACACCTTCTTCGCCCGCTTCGAGGCAACCAACACCATCGCCGCACAGAAAGCACCACCCCCTCCCGGCGACCAGGTGCTGACGCTGTCACCGGACACTGTGAGGAGATCCCTCAGCAGGATCAACGCCCGCAAAGCTCCGGGTCCTGACAACATACCTGGTCGTGTACTGAGAGACTGTGCAGGAGAACTCACGGATGTCTTCACAGACATCTTTAACATGTCACTGAGTCAGGCGGTGGTTCCCACGTGCTTCAAAGCCACAACATCCGTCCGGTCCCAAAACGGTCATCTCCCTCCTGCTCCAACGACTACCGTCCAGTCGCACTGACTCCCATCATCATGAAGTGCTTTGAACGGCTAGTCATGCATCACATCAAGGCTGCTCCCCCCCCCCCCCCCTCTGGACCCCTACCAGTTCGCATATCGCTCCAACCGGTCCACTGACGACGCCATCTCCACTGCCCTCCACACAGCCCTCACACATATGGACACCAGAAACGCTTATGTGAGAATGCTTTTCATCGACTTCAGTTCAGCATTCAACACCATCATCCCCCAGCAGCTCATTCACAAACTGGACCAGCTGGGGATCAGCACCTCGCTGTGCAACTGGCTGTTGGACTTCCTGACTGGGAGACCACAGGCAGTACGGGTCGGCAGCAACACATCCAGCACCATCACACTGAGCACAGGGGCCCCCCAGGGATGTGTGCTGAGCCCCCTCCTCTTCACCCTGCTGACCCACGACTGCACACCGATGCACAGCTCCAACCTCTTCATAAAGTTTGTGGAGACACGACTGTGGTGGGTCTCATCAACAACAACGATGAGTCAAACTACAGGAGCGAAGTGAGCCGCCTGGCTGAGTGGTGCAGACAACAATCTCTCCCTGAACGTGGAGAAGACCAAGGAGATTGTTGCTGACTTCAGGAGACAACACACCCAGCATGCTCCTCTGACCATCAACGGTGCCACTGTGGAGAGGGTGAGCAGCACCAAGTTCCTCGGTGTCCATATCTCAGAGGACCTCTCCTGGACTGTTAACACCGCATCACTCGCCAAGAAGGCACAGCAGCGTCTCTACTTCCTCCGCAAATTGCGAAGAGCCAGATCCCCGGCCCCCATCAGGTACACATTCTACAGAGGCACCATCGAGAGCATCCTGACCAGCTGCATCACCGTGTGGTACGGATCCTGCACCGCAACCTGCCGCAAGTCTCTCCAACGCGTCGTGAGAGCAGCTGAGAAGATCGTTGGTGTCCTCTCTCCCCTCACTTCAGGACATTTACAGCAGCCGTCTGACTCGCAAAGCCCCTCAGCATTTTGAGAGACCCCCACCCACCCGTCACACAGCCTCTTCAGTCTGCTGCCATCAGGGAGGAGGGCTGCGGACCCTCCGGGCCAGACCAGAACCAGCCGACTGAAGGACAGTTTCGTCCACCAGGGCCGTCAGGACGCTGAACACTCTCCCTGCTCTTCCCACCGTTTCCCCGCCTTGCCCCCCCCCTCACTCACCTCTGATCTCAGTATCTGCACCAGGCACTTTTGGCAGAACTGGACCGCCTGCTTTGCACCAGGTCACTTTAATCAAACCGAAAAACTGTTGTCATGTCACAACTGGGGGGAGTGGGGTGGCCTAGTGGGTTACAGTACTGGGCTTGGGCATGGAGGACCCAGGTTCAAGCCCAGGGCTGCCCACAATGGTAAATCACTGGGGGCAGAGAAGGCAAAGAGAAACAGAGGAGGGTGAAAGGCACCACTCAGTGGATCATGTTGGTGTCCCCCTGCAGCAGAGGCCTATAGCAGCATATCTACACCAAAGCTGTTTAAAATGAGCTGCTCTAGTCTGGTCCTGCAGCTGCAGCTTTGACTACTGGCCCTGACACATTAAGGTACTAAATGTACACTAACTATATGCTTTATTAAACAGAAATGTTTTAAGTTTAGTTTTAAAGGTGGAGGTGGTATCAGCCTCCTTCACCCAAACTGGAAGTAGAGTAATGGTGCCTGATAACAGAAAGCCCGTCCTCCAAATCTACATTTCGATACTCTAGGACAGGGGTGGGCAAACTTTTTGAGTCGCGGGCCACAATGAGTTCTAAAATTTAACAGAGGGGCCGAGCCAAGAACAGATGGATGGAGTGTTATATAAATTACATACAGCATTTTAACCTATTAATGATTAATGGTTAATTTAATTACATTTCAGTTTAATAAACACAGCAGGAAAACTCACCATCAGTTTCAGTGGGAACAGTGTTGTTGATCTCCCTGTTTTGTCAGTGCATCAAAGTCTGGAGTAAGTTTTGTTGTGGCGATTCTCAGGATAGATCCGAGGTGTTCGTCAGTTATCTTGGATCTGTGACGGGCTTTGTTCATGTTCATAACACTAAATGTCTGCTCACATACATAGGTCGAGCCAAACAAGGTTAGCATCTTCTGTGCCGTCCTCCGTAGGTTTGGAAGGTGGCTTCGTCCAGTGAAGCATAAAACTTGTTAAGTTTAAGAGTGTAAAACTTCTCTTTCAAGATGGCGTCAGACTGAAGATCGATCATTCAATTGCACCTCATGTGGTACTGTTTCAGGGTCTTGGAGAAGGGACAAGACACGAGCTGAAGTGACTTTTCAATGTTTTCAAAATCAGAGAACTGGCGACTGAATTCTCTGTGCAGGTCATCCAGGGATTTGCTGGTATTCTTTGCATATCGTGTCGCCTGTTTCTGAGTGTCAAGTGGTGGCGAAATGAGTGAAGGATGCGTTCGCAGCTTGTCTGGAGAATAAAAGGAGCTTAGATTTAAACGCTTGTAACATGTTTGTACATGTCGTGCACAAACTGATCTTTCCCCTGCAGTTTCCATTCAGCTATTCAAGTGTGAAATACGTCCACAGCAAACGCAAATCACAAAGCCAGTTTCTGGTTCTGGTCTTGTAGCTCAGGAAATTCGGCAGATTTCTCATTAAACTCTAAAAAATGCGCTGATCTCGTTCTTCAGGTCCCACATGCGTTGAAACACTTTGCCCAAACTTAACCACCGGACACGAGAGGTGGTAAAGTAAGTCCTGATGATCCGCATCAATTTCCTCCAGGAAGGTGATGAACTGACGATGCTGAAGTCCCCTGCCACGTATAAAGTTCACAAGTTTATGACTGGATTCACGACATGGTTAAGCTGCAATACAGACTTGCAAAGTGATTCCTGATGGATGATACAGTGAAGGAAAAATAACATCCTGTTCAGAGTTTTCCTCTTTTACTTTATCCTGGATTCGTTTCAGCAGCCCAACGTTTTTTCCTGTTAAATTTGGTGATCCATCCGTCGTGACATTGGCAAGTTTACTCCAAGGTAGTTTATGTTTCTCGATGGCAGCAGACACCTTGTCATATAAATCCTCTCCCCGCGTTGTTCCCTTCAGGGACTCCATGGTCAAAAACTCCTCCGTTATCTCAAAGCTGTCATTAATCCCTCTTATAAAATTAGAAGCTGCGCGTGTGTCTTTGATATCATTACTTCATCCAGTGCAAGTGAATATAACTGAAAGAACTCTGCCTTTTTCTTTAGCTGGCTAGCTATAGTTCGTCAATTAGTTCCACACGGCGAGTCACGTCCGACGTGACAAACTGATTTTTTCAAACTTGCCTTGACTTTCCGGACACAGAACACCTGCAGTCTCCACCATGCAGTCTTTCAAAAACTCACCTTCGGAGAAGGGCTTTGCTTAGCTTTGCTAATTTGAATGCCAGCAAAAAGCTGCCTTGGTAGTTGACGCCTGAAGCGCAGTTTGTCGGTGAAAAAAAATTTTGCTGGCTCAGTAGATTAGCTGCAAACCTCCAGCCGTAGCTGCCCGTTCTTGCGCCGACAGCTTGCTGGCGTAATTGGCAATGCTTCGTAGCAAATGACGGCTATATTGTACTCTTTAAAAACCGCAACACTTTCTTGGCATATCAAGCATACAGCCTTTGATCGGACTTCTTTGAAAAAAATACCTCACTGTCGACTTTCTTTTCTTTGATAAACTCATGTTTGATTTTAGAAGGGGGAAAGCTTTACCGCTGGAACCGAGAAGGAGAGTGCTTTTTCTGGGAAAAGCTTAACCGCGAAGAAGAGGGGGCAAATGCTCAAGCGCGCCATCTATTGGGGAAATGTGGGCATTACAGGGGAAAGTAATGAACAAGGTTTGCCGGTACAATATTAATTAATTTTATATTTTGATATAAACTGGGAGATGTTTGGCGGGCTGGATTAAAAAGACCAACGGGCCGTATATGGCCCGCGGGCCGTAGAATGCCCATGTCTGCTCTAGGAACTACAAGTAAACCTGCACCCTGAGAACGGAGAGCTCTTTTAGGAACGTACTGTACTATTAGGTCTTGCAAATATCGCGGCGCTAGGCCATTTTGGACTTTATACGCAAGTAATAAAATTTTGAATTGGATTCTAAATTTTACGGGGAGCCAATGGAGGGAAACTAAAACTGGAGAGACGTGGTCTCTTGTTGGTTCCTGTCAGCACTCGCGCTGCTGCATTTTGGATCAGCTGGAGGCTGTTCAGAGAATTACTTGGACATCCAGCCAACAACACGTTACAGTAATCTAGTCTAGAAGATACGAATGCATGAATTAGTTTTTTGGCATCACTCTGCGAGAGGATGCTCCTAATCTTTGCGATATTACAGAGGTGGAAAAACGCAGTTTTACAAACCTGATTAATATGCTGTTTAAATGACAAATCCTGATCGACTATAATGCCAAGGTTTCTCACAGTTTTACTGGAGGTCATCACAAGACCATCTAATCCCTTCCTAAGCTGTTTGGGATCACAAACAACAACCTCTGTTTTATCAGAATTTAATAGCAAAACA
>CM026213.1:27547111-27846788 GCA_014839995.1 Xenentodon cancila | reverse complement strand
TTTCTGGACATCCAGTCCTTGATGTCCTTAAGACACATCTGAAGGTTTGTCTGATGGTTCTGTTTCATCTGGCTTATAGACAGATACAGCTGCGTATCATAAGCATAACAATGAAAATTAATGCTGTGGTTCCGGATAATACTTCCCAAGGGCTGCATGTATGAACTGAACAAAATTGGCCCTAGCACTGAACCCTGCGGGACACCATAGCAGACCCTCTGTCTGTACGGAAGAAACCTCATGAACATGAACAAACTGGAATCTATCAGACAGATATGATTTAAACCAATCTAGAGCTGTCCCTTTAATCCCAACAACATACTCTAGTCTCTGCAGTAAAATGCTGTGATCTATAGTATCAAAAGCAGCGCTGAGGTCCAGCAGAACCAGTATGGACACTAACCCATTATCTGAGGCCATAAGAAGGTCATTTGAGACTCGAACCAGTGCTGTTTCTGTGCTATAAAGCATCTGAACCCTGACTGAAAAATTTCAAATAGATCATTTCTATACAAATAGCTCACACAGCTGGCTTGCAACTACCCTTTCCAGAATTTTAGAGATAAATGGAAGGTTGGAAATTGGTCTATAGTTAGCTAAAATGTCTGGGTCAAGAGAGGGTTTTTTAAGTAATGGTTTGATTACTGTGACTTTAAAAGCCTGTGGCACATATCCCAAGACTAGGGACAAGTTGATCTGTTCCAGTATTGTCGGTCCAATAAGAGAGAAAACATTTTTAAGTAGTCGAGTTGGGATTGGGTCTAACAGACACGTAGGATGATTTAGATCCATTGACGACTGAGGTCAGCTCAGAGAGGTCAACAGTAACAAAACAGTCTAGAGTCAGGTCAGAGTATAAGTGAGTCGCCGAAGTTGAAGAAATGCCCACAGCCACTGCCGGGAGGGCCTGGCCGATTTCCTCTCTAATTCTGACAATTTTATTGCTAAAGAAGCTCATAAAGTCTTCACTACTGAGAGCTGCAGGGATGCACAGCTCAACAGAGTTGTGGCTCTTTGTCAGCCTGGCTACAGTGCTGAACAGAAAACGTGGGTTATTTTTATTATCCTCTATTAACACTGAATAATAGGCTGTTCTAGCTTTGCGAAGCGCTTTTTTATACACTATTTTATACACTATTACTATTATACTATTTATACACTATTAGACTGTAGATCTTTTCATGCATAATAAATATCTACAGACCTACTAGAGTACCACTTTCTTTCCATTTTAGGCACTTTCTGTTTTAACATATGAATATGTGAGTTAAACCAGGGAGTTCAGCTCCTATGGTTAGAGACCCTCTTTCTCAAAGGAGCAACTACATCTAAAGCTGTGTGCAACACATCTGCAGTGCTACCGACAAGGAAACCAACGTCTGCAGAGGTAGAACCGAGGTCACAGCCCTCAACTGCTTCACTATGTTCCACTGTAAGAAGATGAAGAGCAATGGCCTCCCTAAATTTAGTAATAGCTTTATCGGATAGACACCTGCTAAAGTAATTCCTTGTATTATGCGTAACGTTTACAATGTTGAATTCAAACGTTAATAAATAGTGGTCGGATAGGAGGGAGTTTACATGTGACACTAACAGATTATCAAGTTCTACACCGTAGACGAGGACCAGATCAGGAGTATGATTAAGTATTATGTATGTATATATGTATATATATCTGTAGAATATATATATAGATATATATATATAATATATATATATATATAGATATATATATATATATATATATGTCTAATCTCGCTATACTAGTCTCATCTTGTCTACCTCGCTCTCATGTCCTATCTGTTCCTCTCATGTCTCATTACTGTCTCTCTCTCTACTCATCTGTTCTCTCTCTCTATCTCTCTCTCTTCTATCTATATCTCTCTCTCTCTCTCTCTCTCTCTCTCTCTACATCTCTCCTCTCTCTCTCCTCTATCTCTCTCTCTCTATCTCTCTATTTTTTTTTTTTTTTTTTTTTTTTTTACCCGCCCGCCTCATACCACCGAATATATGATAAAGCACCAATCGTTGGCTGTACTACCAATCGCCGTCGGTTGTCGCGATACTAACGAGTTCTCGCCCGTGCATTATACTGCAAGAAACCCCCTTTGCTCTTCCTTTCTCAACATGGCACCGAAGGTGAAGAAGGAAGGTTCGTCAGTCAGATCTTTGTATCTGAATCAATTTGAAGTTTTATCTACGTAACGTGCCCATATAAATGTACGAATAGAAACGATACGTTGACAGTGTTTTGCTCGTCCTTTGGATATTCGTGGGAGCCATGTGAATGTGCGAGTAAAACGGAGTGTGTCTCCGGCATGTATGGTGTAGAGCGGTGCTAAGACGAGTTAGCTCCGAGGGTTTTTTGTAAAACGTGCTCCGTAAACGGGGAGCTGACCTGTCTTCGTGTCCCCTCGCAGCGTATAGTGTAACGATTTTACTATTCGAAGTTGTAACGTGACGGTTTTTGCGTTAATTAGGCGCAGTAATGTAGCTGTGAGCGTGCCGGCGACTCGCTGCTTCGTCGGCGTGACGCCAACGTTGCGTCGGCCAGGACGGGAAGAAGATCCACGTTTTAAAAATGTATTTTACGCCAAAACGAGCACCATTTAAATTTTAAATGTAGAAAAGCATGTTCATAGTAGGCATGTATGGCTCTGTAACGTGAGTCTGAATGAAACGTGTACATAACTAGGGTTTTGGGGGGGGGGGGCACAAATGTTTGAAGGCGTGTGTATATGATCACCAAGAGGAGCAGTATTTAACAAATTTATTTGTGTCAGACTGATACAACTGATACAGGACCTGGACAGGTTAAACTGCAGTATCAAGTATGGTCAATACCTGGATGTAATTAATTGAATAAGGACTCTTTACCCTTGTATTTGACTTAAAGATAAGCTGGTTTCTTATAGCCTAATGTAGTGTTGTTGAATTTCAGCTGTCCCTGCCAAGACTGAGGCCAAGTCCAAGGCCCTGAAGGCCAAGAAGGCTGTGCTCAAAGGTGTACACAGCCAGCGGAAGAAGAAAATCAGGACCTCTCCCACCTTCCGCCGCCCTAAAACCCTCCGTCTCCGCAGGCAGCCCAAGTATCCTCGCAAGAGTGCACCTCGTAGAAACAAGTGAGTTACAACTATGTGCAAAGAACAACTGAAGGAGCTTTAAACGGTGCACATGATGGTAAAAGCGATCAAAGTATGAAAGAGCATGATTCCAGCTTCATAAGCTACTGATGCATCGTCAGTTCAGTTCCATGTTTTGTTGGGAACATTTCATACTTTAGCGTTGGATGTTTGTGTGGAGAATGTGAAATTTGATTTACAATTCTTTCATATTTTCATTAGGTTGGATCACTATGCCATCATCAAGTTCCCCTTGACAACAGAGTCTGCTATGAAGAAAATTGAAGACAACAACACGCTTGTGTTCATCGTGGACGTCAAGGCAAACAAACACCAGATCAAGCACGCTGTCAAAAAGCTGTACGATATTGATGTTGCCAAAGTCAACACACTCATCAGGTACCCTTTTAGGCTACGCAAAGCCCGCTGTCTTTCTGATGTTAAGCAATTACCAACCAGGGTTGAAACAAGCCATGCTATATTATTTGATGGTAAGGAGTCTAAAATTTCTTTAGGGACCAAAAGAGGATGAATTTATAGTACTTTGGAGTGTTGGCACTGGGGTAGCTGACTTTAAAAACTTTTCAAGACTCAAAAAGACGATTCCACTTTGGAGATGGTGTGATAGGACACCTAGAGACAGAGGTAATTTAAACTTTGTAAGATTTTTAGGTAATAACTTTATTCCATAGAACTGGATCAGTATGTATTTATGACCAAATGGACAAGTGTTGGAAGCTGAGGCCACAAATGCGCCTCCATTTGCAACTGTTGACATTTTCCATGACATCGGCAGTGGACTAGTACGTATTTTTGAGAAGGCAATACCAACCGGACAAAGATGTCTATACAAGTAGTCCTTTTAATACATTTTTTAATTTTTAATACAATCTTATTTAATACATTTGTGTAAGACCATATCACAAAACTTGTTACTTGTAAATGTCTGGTCATATTTGCTCATGTCTGCTTTTCTTTGCTTTGTCTCTAATGTCCTGATGTAACTTAAGGCCTGATGGTGAGAAGAAGGCGTATGTTCGTCTCGCACCAGATTATGATGCATTGGATGTTGCAAATAAGGTGAGCTATATATGGCTTTAAAGTTTGTTTTTTTTATTTTTTTTTTTTTATTATTAGCTCAACTCAGTTTTTACCTGTGCATGTGATGTAAAATTTATTCAGATCTGAATGTTGGTGATGCATTCAAAGGAACCACTGATGCCAGCCAACAAAAGTGAGGATGTGTTCATGCTGCAGGTCAACATTGTTGATTCCTGTCTTTTTTTTACTTTTTTTGCAGATTGGCATCATCTAAACTGTGGCTGAAGAGACTTGTGGAAGAATAAATATTTGTACAAACTGTATCTGCGTCCTTGTTTGTGATGAGTCTTAAATTTATAATTCAGTATATTTTTCACAACTGCCATTCTGGTGGCAGGAAGGAAATCTTAGGGATTTTTTTATGTTGGTGTGGAAATCATAGGAGCTCTGACACAAAGTAGTTGGTGGTTTTCTTAAATGTTTAGATTCATGTACAATTTGTAGTTGGTGTGGAGTTTGCATGGTCATCCCATGCTTGTGTGGGGTTTCTTTGGGTTCTTCCACAGTCCAAAAACATGTCAGGTTACATGGTGACTCTAAAGTTGGGAGTAGTTCTGGTCAGTGTGTACCTTTTTCCTTCTGGATAAAGAACTGCATGCTAAGTAGGTGGGTATAAAAAGTTAATAACCCATTGATTGGTGCAGAGGCCTTAAGAAATTGAAATGATCAGATCTGGTGTCAAAGGGTTAAATGTGTTGGATGAATTTGCTTGAACATATTGATTATCAAAAAACAAGGAACTTTCAACAGTTTCAGACATACTTATGCAACTGAACTCTTGAAAGTACTTGTGGTTTTATTGCTGAAAAACAAAATGCATCAACTGGAGCACATTGTGCCAAGTTTATTGCTCTTAACTATCATCAATTTGTGCGCTCATTTGTTGAGACTTGTTACATCCATCTTTAATTACCACAGAATGACAGCTGGATGAAGACCTATAATGAAAATCCTATTTAGCCTAATCTTAGGTCTATCATGATCTATTTAAATGTATTTTGAATTGTGAAATCAATCTGCCTCTTGTTGCTACAATAGTTTTTGTATTAAAGTGTTCAAAATCTTGCATGTTGGAAACTAACTATTTTGGTCCAGTGGTATTGAAACAATCCTGGAATTTGAAATTTTTTTTATCTGGATTTTATGCCTCAAGGCTCTTGGATAATAGACCCTTCAATTAGTTTTATCATTTATAGTAGCTGCAAACTCCTGTAGCTTCTAACAATAAAAGGCTGATTTACACATGACAAAAATGCAACATTACAATCAGTACTGGACAATAACGTAATGTCACTGACTAAACTTAAAATAGCGTAATGATTTTTTTTTTTTTTTGGAACTCCAAACAGACAAATCATTGCACTGACAAAAACAATTTATTTTCCAAACATTTTACTATATTGTTTGACAAATACACAAAAAGAACTCAAGTTAAAACTTAGTATAAAATTAAATATAACTGGGCATCCTTTCTCAGGTCAGCTTTCACATCGGCGCTGTACATGTTTCCTGACTCAAACGGGTGCGTGTAAAGGTGAGCAACCCTTCTACTCTTTATGACATATTAACACTACTGTCTACACTGAGACACAAGACGGGAAGCTTCAACCATATCCTGCTGGTTATGAGAGGAAAGTTCGAACTGTGCCTTTAACCAGGCCTCTGCAGATGGGGCACTTTTGCAGTGATGGCGCGCACTCTTTGCACACCACCAAGTGTCCACATGGGATGAAGACGATGTTGACCTCTTTGTCCATACACACCTTGCAGGTACGCTCTTCTTGCAGGCGCCGCAGCTGCTCTTCCATTGGAAGATCTGCTAAGTAAAAGTTAATTAGTTAAAGTCCCAGTTTGATGTTCCACTTTACCTGAAAGTAAAAAAAAAAAAACAAAACATCCAAACTTGCAACCTGAGTTCAACTGCAAACAGACATACTTCCTTTGGAAAAAAGTACTGCAGCGATTCATTATGTTTCAGCTAGTAAAACATTATGCAGTGAAAATCTGGTGGTACTTTAAGCAATAAAATACCTTGACTTGTCAGAAACGAAGTACTAAAACTGGGTTTAAAAACGGTCCAAGAGATCATTAAAGCCTGGATGGATATAGGTGAATATCACCTTTTAGGAGGAAATGTGGTCAGCAAAAGAAAGAAAGAAATCTTGAATGATCATGGTTGGTCATTCAAGAGCTGCTGTTAAAATAAATGGTTAAACAGCAAGTTGTGTGGGAGGCTTATGATTTTCTTCATACCTGAAAGGTCCTGGCTTGGTGAAGAGGCTTCATTTGATTGAGCTGTAAGTAGGAAACAACTTGTCATTAGTGCAGGCTTTGGTTAAGAAACTATGGCAATCAAAAAAGTGAATACTTGAAGTTAAGAGCAAGCCGCAGCAGGGACTTGAGTAAATTACTTGAAGTTTCATCATGATCCAAAACTGTTCTTTTGTGACAATATATCTTTTACAAATGGACCTTCAAAAAGCCTTTAGATAAATATTGTTCTTAAATATATTTGTGTATTTTATCAAAACTAAAAAAACATGCATGTTATTCTTTTGGAAGTATGATGCAAAAATCTGTTGTGGTGGGAAAGCTGTACCCATGAGATCTCTGAGCAGGTGGACGTCATTTTTCTGGATCCAATAGCGGAAGACCTCGGCGGCGGCATTTCCCTTTGTGAGGATGAGCTCTATCAGCCTTGCAGTCTGCTGCTGGGCCGATGTCTGAGCCAGGAGGCCACTATACTCCTCAGCAGCTGCAGGTCAACAGAATGGTTGCTCACAATCAAGACTTTTCTTTACCTGTTACAGATTTCCCTAGTCCACCTTAAATTTACATACTGTAGCGTCAACATGTACTCTGAAGAGCTCGTCACAGCAATGATGACTCCAATGGAACATGTGCAAAGATCCCATGAGGGACCACAACACTTTAGTCTATATTTGAAACTTTATGTTTGAACACAAATATGACTAAAAAGCTACACATAGTTAGGCACCAGTGTGCCGCTCTACCAATTCAGTTCCAAGCATAAGAAATAAATACTTAAATTTGAGCTGAAAATGCATACATACTCAACACGTTTTGCTCTCTTAAATGTTCCAACACTGGCTCGACGCTCTTCAGACGCTGGATCAAAGCTGTCTGGTGTCTCTTCACAAATGTAAAACCATCTGAAGCAAAGAAAGACATAAAATAAATTAATCTTCATGGTCTTGTTCACCTACACAGGAGCAGCTGATGGGACGTTTTTATTATTAACAATGCAAGAAGACAAGTCTACAATATACTCTCTCATCGTCAGTACCTGATGCCATTGCCTCTGCAAGCATCTCTCGCTCCTCCTCTCGTTTCTGGTCTTCAGCACTCAGCAGGTCTAAAACCAGCTCCTGAACTGTTCTGTAGTTCTCTCCACTAGTCAGTATCTTGCTCTGGACTGTCTGTTTTACTAGACTGCGATCAAAACCCATCTCTAAAGCAGACTTGATCACAGGAGTGTTCATCATGATTGCATCTTCCGAACGCTCCTCTCCTGGATCCAGATGAACCACTGAAAGGTAAAAGCACACAGACACAACATGATGGTTCATAAGATTTTCAGAAGTTATTAAATGAGATTCTGGCCATCCTCCCAAGCTGTCTGACAATGTGGGTATATAGAGGATATGATGTAAAGTTCTGTCTAGGCTCTTCTTGTATGATTTTCTCATCCAAGTAAAAAGTGCTGTTACGCCACATGATGTCAGTTCTCTGACTACATGACTCCAAACTCACCTGGTGGATCCATAAACTCTCTGGAACTGCTGTCGCCATTTGTTAAGAGCTTTAAAATAAAACATAAATAACATTTCAAATACTTGTATTAAGCCAGAAGGTTTATTTTTTTTGCACATGAAATCTACAATGCTGCTTACCTGCTCAAACAAGCGAGGAAATCTAGCCTGAATTTGGTGAACAAAGTCCTGCCCCTTTTCTTGAAGCAAATACTCACATCTGCAATCATCATAGGTGCAAGAACAAAAACATTTACAAACCGCTGGCACAACAGCAGAAAGTAATCTAGACTATATATTTGACAACAACCGCACAACACACACACACACAAAAACAGAGAGCAACAGTTACCGGGGAAACCATTTTGCATGCTCTACCCATGGATCATCTCCAGATTCCCAGCATCGTAGGCCGCCATCACAACAGAAACACTTGACATCATCGTTTCTGCCTAGTGAACAAACAAAAAGCTTTCAGTGTGACAAATCATTTAGAGGACTTTCCTGGGGGGGAAAATGGTGCTGATGAAGATGGTGAATGGAAACTAATGACTTATACATGATCGTTTCATTTCCCTTTTCAGACACAAACGGGACTACATCTGGCTGCTATGTTTAGGTTTTTATTTGACTTTGTATTTATAACCAGATGTCCACAAAAATCATTTCTGTGAGGAATTTCCAATGATAGGGAAAATAAACCAATAGTGAAAAAAAAATACAGAAAATGATTTTGAATGATTGAATGAAAATGAATGAATTTCAAGCGACAATAAAGTTGCCTGTTAAATTAAAAAGAAAAAAGTATAAATTCTTATTTTCTCCTTAAACTTGTTGACTACTGTCTTTCCCGGTTGTCGTGCAGAAAGCAGCTAGATGTAAAATACAGTGCCATTGTGCTCTCACAAAGAACACATCTCTAGGAAACTGTCCATACCTACATAGTAGAAGCCAGCTTTTGCCAGCTGTTCAGGCCTTACAGGGATACGAGATGGCCAGTTGACAAAGGTTAGAAGCCTCTCATCGCTCTGCTGCATGGCAGGGTTGGACACGCTGCTGAGGGCAGAGGCTCCTGAAGGCAGCTGGGAAGTTGCCGCTAAAGATCCAGTTGCTGCAGCCCCAGCTAGTGGAACGTTGTCAGCTCTGTCCCCCCGGACAAAACGACAGTTGGGATAATGTCTTTGGTGTTCAGATACAGCTCTGTCACCAGGCTCCCAGTTACTTAGCTAGAAAAAAAAAAAAAAAAAAGAAACGATCATGTTTCATTATCAGTTTTTACACCCAAAAACATTCTTGACCTGAATGTCCCTCAGTCTTTCATAAACAGGATAAAAAGCTTAATACAGCTGTAGTCCAAAGATCAGACAAATGCATCTCATGCACTGATGCATAGAAACACAACAAATGAAGTTCAGACAAAAATTAAAGCAGGACTTCAAAGTAGAAAATAAATTCAGTTAAATCTAAGGACAGACAAGGTTTAAGAATAAAAACATAACCTGTTATGTGCTACATGCTTTCAGACCTCCCCACCTTAGACAAGTTGATGCGAACATATTAATGAATATAATGTTACGCATTCTTTCAGTGCCTATTTTCATTGCCCGTATGGTTACTTACCAATTGCCAATACTTAGTGCCCAAGATTTGGTACATTACCACTACAAACTGCAATTAATTGTGGCGTAATGATAATGCTATACAAGTTTGTCAGTAGAAGTAACTATATTAATAAGTTAATAAGTTGGTGCATTTCTATGCTGCTTTATTTAAGAAAAAATACTAATTAAAATCCCAGTTTCAAATTTTTACCACAATATACTGAAGACTGGAGAAGGCACAAAATTAAGTGAACTGAACTTTTGTGTAAATATTTCACACATCATGAAACATACACACCTGTCCTCCGCAGCTGAAGCAGGCCACTCTGTCACCTTGTCCTAGGTAGTAGAAACCCGCCTTGGCGAGCTCTGTGGGGGTGATGATGGAGAGTGTCCAGGGATGAAAGGAGTCCAGGCGATCCTGCTCTCTGCGCATGCTGGGATTGTGGCATGTTGGTCTCTGGTGGGACATGTCCTCTACACCACGAGAGCTCAGTGGGCTGGAAGGCAATGGAGTGGAGAAGGCCATGTTTAAGTAGCCAACTGTATCTTCACCTTGGCTTACTGAGGAGTTAGGAGCAGCTGGACCTGGACCAGAAAGCTAGAGGAGAATTGAGAAAAATTATAAAGATTTGCACAATACAAATTTAAACTGCAGTATAACAGATCAAATTTGCATTTTTCTAAATGCAGGAGACTTTTCCAGTAAACCGAACATTTTGTATTATGTAGAAAACGTCCTCTGATCTTACTGGTATAGGTGGGGCGATGCGTAGTGGAGAAAAAGCAGAATGAGAAGAGGAGAGCAGGTTGGTGGTAGATGGGAGGCTCTGGATGAAGGGGCAGGCAGGAGAGAGCTGCCTGTGTTTCTCTGTTGGACACTCCCCGGCCAACCAGCCCTCTGCAATCACATTACACCTGAAACACTGTACGCGGTCACCCACGCCGGTGTAGAACCAGCCTGCCCTCGCCAAACTTCGCTCCGTGACTACTGATGCTGGGAATCGAGCAAAGGTGGAGATCCGGAAGAGCTCTGGTAGAATATGAAAGTACAGCGTTAGATTTATGATAGACAATATAACTAAATAAAACCTTTAAATATGATGAAGAGAACTAAAAATGGATACCTGAGGAGTTATCATACTGCAGGTCAGGAGGAGGCCCATTGCGACACAGCCCCATCAAAAACTGGTTGTTTTTTAGTTGAACAAGAGTTTCCATGTGTGGATTTTATGGAAAAAGAGATGTCCTTTAAAGAGAAAGGGGTTTGAGAAAACCCAAGGTCTCACACAAACACATTCATGCACAAATGAACTAACTCACAGTAAATCTGAAAATACACAAATAAAAAGGGACAGATGAGAATGGAGTTTCAAGTCAGATTGAGTCAAAGAAAGTAAGATATGTGTAAATGTAAAACTACCAGTCTAACCACTGTCATTGCACTTTTGCATAAAGCAATCTCCCCCTTCTGCTTATTACTGCAAGCAATTGTACCTCCTTACTTCTTTTATCTGTACCAAGCAGAACATGTAATAAGAGATGTAATTTTCTTTCCAGACTGTCTAAATAAATAAATGTTCAATATAACATCATCTGCAGAACCAAATTAGGAGAATTTTAAATCATGTAATTAAAATACACCCTGAAATGATTTACTTTGACATCACACTAGTGAGAGATCACCCAGGATCAGGATCCACTTCAATGCCTTGCACATTTAGTAATGACATGTCTAACTCTTCGGTCTTTAGCATTTTGGTTTATGTGTTTGCATTCAAACATAAATACAGTGGGGAGAACAAGTATTTGGTACACTGCTGATTTTGCAGGTTTTCCCATTTACAAAGCATGTAGACGCCTATATTTATCATAGGTACTGTTCAACTGCGAGTGGCTGAATCTAAAACAAAAATCCAGAAAAATCACATTGTGGTTTTATCATTGGTTTTTAAGTAAATAATTTGCATTTCAATACATGACATAAGTATTTGATACATCAGAAGAACAGAACTTAATATTTGGTACAGAAAACTTTGTTAACAATAACAGAGAGCAGACGTTTCCTGTAGTTCTAGACCAGGTTTGCACACACTGCAGCAGGGATTTTGGCCTACTCCTCCATCCAGATCTTCTCCAGATCCTTCAGGCTTCGGGGCTGTTACTGGGCAATACGGACATTCAGCTCCCTCCAAAGATTTTCTATTGGGTTCAGGTCTGGAGACTGGTTAGACCATTCTAGGACCTTCAGACGCTTCTACTGAGCCACTCATTTGCTCTGGCTGTGTGTTTTGGGTCATTGTCATGCTTAAATACCCAACCATGACCCATCTTCAATGCTTTTACTGAGGGAAGAAAGTTGTTGGCCAAGATCTTGTGGGATTTTAATCCATAACAGTGTAGTGTGTTAGTAATGTTTTTCTTTGAGACTGTGGTCCCAGCTCTCTTCAGGTCCTTGACCAGGTCCTGGCGTGTAGATCTAGGCTGTTCCCTCACCTTCCTCATGATCATTGAGATCTTGCATGGAGCCCCAGACTGACCATCGTCTTCAACTTGTTCCATTTTCTAATAATTGCACCAACAACCTTCTCATCAAGCTACCCGCCTATTGCCCTGTAGTCCACTCCAGCCTTGTGCAGGTCTACAATTTTATCCCTGATGTCCTGACACAGCTCTCAGCTCTTGACCATTGTGGAGAAGTTGGAGTTTGTTTGAGTGTGTGGACAGGTGTCTTTTATACAGGTAACGAGAACTAACCAGAGCCGGAGTTCTTACTTGTTAATAGGTGATCAAATACTTGTCATGCAATGAAACACAGATGAATTATTTAAAAAAAAGAAAAAGAAAAATCACAATATGATTTTTCTGGATTTTTGTTTTAGATTCCATCACTCACAGTTGAAGAGTACCTATGATAAAACAGACTGACCTCTACATGCTTTGCGTGTAGGAAAACCTACAAAATCAGCAGTGTATGAAATACTTGTTCTCCCCACTGTGCCACAAGAATGTATGGTTAAACAAACATACGCACACAGACCACAAAATATGTGTTCTCAAACCCCTCTCTCACATAGGACATCCCTTTTGTGGGTGACTAAGTGGCCATATTTGAATGGTAAACAAAACAATTAAAATGTCTTTTATCTTTTGAGGGATAAAAAAATCCCCTCTAGTTTCCAGTCAGAAGAACCTGTGAAAATTAAGAGAAAAACCAGTAAGACATGAATAATCACATAGTATATATGCCTGAAAACTGAAATGTGTGACTTCAATGACACAATTTTGCTGCTTACTCAAAGATATTTTTCTAAAAAGGTCACGTGTTGGCTCATCTTGACTTGCGATGGAGAGGAATGTCGCTTTACTTAACCTCCATAACCACCCATGAAAATGGTCAACATACTGATTTTAAAGGGTAGACTTGCGAATCACAACCATTTTCATAAGTAATATTCAAACAATCATACTTGTGCTGAAAACCAGTGACACTAGTGTTTTGTTCCCCGAACCGAAAGGTACTTTCCCGCACTCACATTCGCTTTGATATTGTTCAACCCTTTCTTAGTTGACTTTTGTTCTACTTCAGCGAACGTTTGTTTGAGTTAGTTATGAAAGTTAGGGAGAGGTCGATGTAAAATAAAGACATACATGACTGTCAAGCATAAACAGTAGTGCTGTAACAAATAAAACGACATTCAACGCCCTAATTTGATTCTCAACGGGCGCTAGCTTGCTAATGCTAACATCTGCCGACGTTTACCAGTATTTAGAATTTACTTCGCGCCCGGTCCCTCATATGAGGAGCAGCAGGTGGGGGAATTCAACTTTGTGTTCGGGTCCGGTTAAAAACACCAGACTGTAAAAACAAACCACGATAGCGTGTCGTCTAGCCCGTCTAGCACACTCACCTATAATACACCCCGGACGGAAAGTACCGAAGATTCTCGTGGCTGACGTCAACGCCTTCGTCAGCTTCCGCTTATCTCTGGATGCGGTCGGAAACACCGCGCACTGTGATCCGTAACTTATTTCCATTTTCTCACTTCTTTTGGCTACATGTAAATGGATCGATATCGGCGAATTCAGAGGGCGTACACGGCATATGTCACTTACGTGTACTTTACATAAAAAACGGGGGAAGATGTGTTAACTCCGGTAATCAAACTGTTATGATCGTGGTCAAAAATGTCAGCATGTTCCGCGAAGGTCTTACAAAATACCACCAGCGTACAAGGACGTTTAAAAACGAAACGTATCTGTTAACTTTGTTTTAAGCCTGTCCTAAAGTTAAAGCTATTCTCTTAACTGGCGACATTCACACGAGCACGTCTCTCGTGATACATCTTACGAAAATACAACAAAAAATGCATGTTTGTTTAAGCAGTAAATTGTAACGCCAATGCTTCCATGCGTATAAATATAGAAATTGTATATCAAACTACAACATCAGTCTGTTAAAAATGAAAACCCTTCTGGTTGTCTAGCTTATTGATGTCAATAATTAAAATGATCTTACAGAATAATGTACTTACATAAAAGTTCTTGTTGAAAACGGCTCAGCCTTTTAACCAGCTGCTGAATGAATGAATGCCCGTTATTTCCAATGTCTTTCTAAATATAATCACTCCGCCTCTTACTTTGATAGTCATGAGTCGGAAACATTCAGGGCGTCTTGCCACGTGCACATTTATGGTATCAATTTTGACGAATTTCCCCTATGTAAAGTACCTGTAAGTTCAGATATTTTCCCACCACAAACACGAAAAAAGTTTTTAACGTTTGGCTTTTGGCATGAATTGAGTTCAAAATGACTAAGTGGAAATTTGGTAATGACCAGGGCAAGGAGTAATACTCATTATAAAAACATATAAGTTATAGTATAGAATACAATTTAATCACATCAAGAAAAAAAAAAAAATAAAAATATATATGACTAAACATTTCCAAAGTAGCATGATGTGGAACCTAAATGAAAGAAACTCATCAATCATGAGACCAAAAACAGATAATCTGTACAAGCTTATATATGCTTGGTTATGACAAATTGAGCTCTAGTGTGTATGTATATACATTATATGGCCAAAAGTATTTCCTCAACTACCTTGACTCACATATGAACTTAAGTGACATCCCATTTCTAAACCTTAGGGTTCAAAATTACGTCAGTCCACCGCTATAACAGCTTCAACTCTTCTGGGAAGGCTCTCCACAAGGTTTAGGAGTGTGTTTATGGGAATTTCTGACCATTCTTCCAGAAGCACTGATGTTGAGTGACAAGGTCTGGCTCTCAGTCTCCACCCTAATTCATCCCAAAGGTGTTCTATCGAGTTGAGGTCATTCACATACACATAAATATATATACATATGTACATATACACACGCATACGGAGGAAACCCATGCAAGCATGGGGAGAACATGCAAACTCCAAACAGAAAGGCTCCTGCCAGGCTGAGGAATTGAACCAGGAACCTTCTAGCTGTGAGGCAACAGTGCTGGCCACGTGTGTGTGTATTATTGCGTATATAGTCCACTCAGTTCAGGCCAGGATTGTGTCTGTGCAGGTTGGGTTCAGCTGTCATACACAGCTGCAAAGATGATGTTGTTTTCAGAACGGCAGGTTATTTTGTCTAAAGAGCATCAAGCTTTGCTCTGTAAAACTGCTGTACTGACGACTCTTTGTGTCACTCCTGCATTGACACTTGAGATATACGTTTGACCCCATTACATACAAAATATAATTAAATAATTCACTAATTCATACCATATTGCCAAGTTTTTATTTTAAAGTGCTATTATATTATTTAAGTCTTATTTAGGTGTCGCCGTCACCCTGAGTGGTTAAAATGTGTTTATACAGAGGTATTAGCTGTTATTTTCCACAATAGTTACTACAAACATCACAGGGAGCAATCTTTTTAGTTGTATTTAAAAGTTTATTAAACAAACTCATTTAAAGTGATTATAATGACATTATATAAATCATGCATAAACAGGTAAAAAACAAGCCAGACTGCCTCAAAACTCTCTGTAAATAGGATAATAATCATCATTATATGTTACATACATAGCAAGTATCATGCATGCTAAGATAAATAATAGCCTAAGTAATGTGTTTCATTATGTGTACAAGCAGAAAGTTGCTCACCAAGTTGTTTGGCACTTTAACTGAGGAAAGAGACTTGGCTCTTTATTTTGACCTGGTTAACCAGGTTAGGTCTGAGACTGTCTTACCAGCAATTAAATATTTCTTACACAGATCAAATTTAGACACATTGCAGAAACAACCCAGCAAACAGTAGCAGATTACATAATTGTTTTTCATTTACTTGTACAGAGGGAATGAATGAGCTGATGTTTACACATGATAGTGTTTGTATGCAGCAGAAAACATCCCTCAAACACTGCATCCACAAATAGTGTGTAGCTTTTCTTGAGTCACAAAAGGGTCTCTGAACCTGGTTTAAAAGGTAATTATCCTCCAGATAACCTAATATCTTATTAGCACTAACCAGGATTATTTTCTAAGAAAGGCTTCAGCCACGGTTTTTAAAACTGCTCCAAGCAAATAATGCATTCAAGTGTCCATGCATTTCAGATATGTATTGATAAGATCTATAGTCGCTACTATCATATTCTAAGGAATATGATAGTCTAAGGAATATGATAGCACTGAATTAATTCAAATTTGTTAAATGTGAAAAAAAAGAAAATAGGAAGGAATTTCACAAAAGAAAAATCTGAAAAATGAGAAAATAGAGTAAAATAGTTCAATCTGAAAGTTTAAGGCATGGGAATGATTATTTAATATACGTGTTAGCTGATAGCATGGAGAAAACCAACTGAGCTCATTATTTTAGGCATTTCAAAATATGTGATTTCACAGCAAATGCTTTGTTTTGACCAGAGCCTACAGTTTCATGGGGAAAACCTGCGTTGTGTAGGACTGCATTGCACTAATCATGTGTTCATTTACTGACAACATCTTTTATATGCTGAATGGCTCCTTTGTATAAGGGAAGCCATAAAAATCACCACTTCCTGTCAGAATTCTTCTACAAAGTATTATTTATATATAATTTTGGAAAATGTGAAGGTGCTTGACAGACATTGATTTGCTGGCTCAGACTGAGATTATGCTTTAAACACACTGTATGTGTGTAATATATATATATATATATATATATATATATATATATATATATATATATATATATATATATATATATATATCTATATCACTTCTGACCACATCTCAAGGAAGTTCATGGTCCTGGCACAAGAGACAACTAAGCACCTCTAGTGGAACAAAGGGGTATTACAAGACGTCAGACTGTCTCCCTTCATTAGCCTTAGTATTGTCAGTGGCTCTTTTGTCAATACACACATGGTCAGAGGTGGTATTCCTAGAGTTGTTTTAGTGTTAAATTCTCCTCAAGACTCTCCACAATATGTTGTGCTCCTTCGGCATGTTTCCTTTTGTCACTATATGCAGGAAGCGCTTTCATTAGACTTTTTTTTACCTTTAAGCTTATCCTTTGGTTATATGTAATGTATGTAGTGATTATCTAGACCAAGCCATGCGCATTTCAGGAAAAAATAAAAGAAAAACACAATTTACTGACGGCTCAGAGGTAGTAACACTAGATGTACTTATCTTGCAGGCTATGAAGTTAATCAAGGGAAACATGGATGTGAGATTTCTTTTCTAAATATTAAAAAGCTACATTGCCACATCAATGTTATTTTAACATGCCCTTTTGTGATTATATAATTGGTACAATAATACTTCACTTGACCATGTGATTATAAAGGTTTGCTACAAATCAATCTCAAACGTTGGTAGAAATCTGTATCTATCTGTATCTTTACCAGAGACGAGCTGTCATACGAGTTCAAATACTTAAAAAAAAAAAAAAAGTGTTATCAAATTATGTTGCTGTTTTGCACCTCTGTGAAACCAGACCCATAGGAGGATTCGAACAGCTTACAACCTTCTGTGAGAGTCATTTCTTTCATTCCTCAGGGTATGAGTAGTGTTTGGTATCCATCACACCACAGTAGCATATTCTCTCAGTAATGTTGTTCTGTACCACTCTTGAATCCAAAAATCCTCCAGAATTGTCAGTCATGTTCGGAAAACTTGATGTCGAACCGTACTTGACCAGGCCGTGCTGCCTGTGTCTATAGCCAGGTGAGCAGGCTGTCTCTGTCCATGTGTGAGCCAGACAGAACGGTCTCCATGTCCATCAGGAGGTCTGAACTCAGACCCTCAGGGATGCAGGGCATCAGCTCCTCACCCTCAGTCATCGGAAGCACAGGCATCGACTCCTGCAATGTCATCGAGGGAGGCTCACTGGAGTCACCTAAACATGTCAGAGTCACAGAATAATAGTTATTATCAGACGCATAACAGCTCATTCAAATTAACTTCAGTGTACTGAGGCAGTACTCTACTATAAATTGGACCAGTGCTGTATAAGTACGCTATTGTAAAAATAATACAAATATGAATTTGCTGAACATGACAACATATAACACAGATGCAACATCAAGTTTAGAATATAGTTTAGAAAAATACACAAAACTTTTTTACCCTCCATGTTTGACAGTAAAGTTGAGAAAACCTTTGTTGTATAGCATTTAGAAGTCCTGATTTTCTTGATGTTGCCATACCCATAATTCAATGGTGCTGGGATAGTGATGAGAGGCCCACAAGTTTATCCCCCGAAACATAACATGACATAATAGTTCTATTTTATTCTCCTCAAAAATTAAGTCCTTTTTCGCTTGGGAAGCTGCAAACTGTAATCTGCCTTCTTTTGTAGTGGTTTTGGAGCAGTGGCTTTCTCTTCACAGCATGGCCTTTCAGCCCATGCTGGTACAGAAAAGGCTTCGCCCAGGTTCTCCTGTTTTGTTGTCTTTTTGTTCTGGGGGTTATTTTCACATTTCACACCAAAGTAGACTCATCTCTGGGACAAAGAAGCC
The DNA here is from genome assembly GCA_014839995.1 of Xenentodon cancila. Classification (NCBI taxonomy): domain Eukaryota; kingdom Metazoa; phylum Chordata; class Actinopteri; order Beloniformes; family Belonidae; genus Xenentodon; species Xenentodon cancila. The sequence continues at coordinate 27,828,202 of CM026213.1, read as the reverse complement.
ACCTCCTTCCTGAGCAGTAACAAGGCTGTGTGCTCCCATGCAGTTTCGACTTGTGTATTATTGTTTGAACAATGTGGGACCTTCAAGCATCTAGAAAGTGTACCCACGTTTTTTGTGTACACATGATATGGAATAAGGTGCTTTTGCCATAAAAACATAACTTTCAGTTATCTTAAATCAGTCAATTATCCTATCAGATGTGTCTAATGCTAAAAAGGGTTTATAAGGCTGTTTGTGCCCAACATATTCATAAAGTAACTAAAAAGAATGTACTAAAAACACTTTTTTTTTCTAAACTGTTTTTTTTTTGGAGCAAGTTATTGTGACAGGACAAACAGGAAATATTACATTTAAAACATTAAAAATTAAAAAAAGCAAGCAAGCAAACAACCCCCCCCCCCCCCCCAAAAAAAAAAAAAAAAAAAAAAACAGCCTGTGATTAAGGATACTACACTATTAATTTGGATGGATTCCTAAATTAAAGAGTGCTTTGCTTCTCACAGAAACTCTAGTTTTACTGACTCTTGTGCGTTTCCATGCATTACCAGTATCCATGTGATCCATGGAGCTCAACATGTGGTCCGACGTGCGTGGCAGGCTGCTGACGCTCAAACCACTGTCGGTGCTCTCGTTGCGAGAGTGAGCACTGTGCAAGAAATCAGTCATGAACATTTCTTTGTCAACATCAGACGCCATCTCAAGTCTTAACAGGCAAGCATTATGAATGATTTTCCCATTTTAATCAATATATAATGTCTGAAGATTTTTAAACACTTCAAAATGTTATATTTTTTATGTAAATATGAACAAAAACCATCAGATTGTCAAATCCCCCTTGAACAAATCATCTGTATGATGCTGCATTATTTATGAAGGAAATTATCCAGTATTGCACATCAGCGAGTGGTGAACATGTGCAGCTTTGTTTTTCAGTATCTGGTGTGACGACTTGTGCTTGAATAACGTCTTATAAATAATACCAGTAACTTTTGTTCAGTCCCGCACAGCCGCCTGGATGAACTTTCGTCTGTTACTCTAGAATCCTGACAGAGCAGTTTCCGTTCTGATGTTTGAACATTTTCTTGATTTAAATTGATCTAATTCATATTCATGAGCAGCATCAGCAACCCTTCTGATTTCTCCAGAAATCTTCCAAAAACAAGTCCTCATACTGCTAACTTAAATCCAAATTTTTAACCTTTCCGGACTGTATCTAGATTTTATTAAAAAAAAAAAAAAAAAAAAAAAAAAAAAAAAAAAATCTGAATAGCAAGACAAAAAAGAAGACAAAACAAAAAATAACAAAAAAAAACCTCAACACGAACTGGGACTTTCCTAAATCTTATTAAAACCACACATGAAGGTGGTTTTAAATGCGATTGACTGCACAGATGCGCCTCATTATGATCTGGTTGCTCAAAAAGGACTTAAAATCATCTGTTGTCATTCATAATGTGACACAGACATGGAGTACGTCTACCAGAGCAGCTGAAGTACTAAGGGAGTCTTCTGCTAGTGAACACCTAACCTGTCTGGACCACGAAGCCTGCTGGACTGACATACTGGTAGAGAAATGATGACACAGGAGCATCTTCCTTCTCTGGCACTTTCTTGTAACTTGTAGAAATTGTCACTGCGGAAATCTCCACATAACTATTTCTGACAGCAGCAAAGACAGTTCTCCACACTCCATCATGGTTTATTTATTCACACTTAATGAGTGTAGGTTACCATAGCAACCTTGTGGAGTAGGTAATGCTAAAATGCCCAAACGCGTAAACTGAATCTGATCACTTGATATATATGATGTAAAATGGTCAGCCATCTGATTGGTTGTGCTAAACATCGGAGTGGGTGATTAATGTGAATGTAGTTTTATAGCTTTCCTTTCTTTAAATAAAACCAAGTGTCCACCAACTGTAAAACAAACTATATTATCTTTAAATTAACAAAAAATCTCATGGATCTGCATAATTTTACCAATCACAGAATTGTCACTTTTGGTCATTTTCATTATTAAATTAAAGATTAGGTCAAATATTTTCAACTAATTTGTTCATTTGGGTTTTGCACCTTTTGGACATCTATGTAGGGCAATAAATAAACAAATAAATACATTTCAAAAGGTTCAATCACTTTTCCACCACAGGATAACATTCTTTATTGTGTTCTTTAATTGTGTATTTTTCATTTTATTTTACAGTATATGTTTATACTATACACATGTATGTGTTTATTGTGTATTTTTATTTTAACTGTTTACAGGTAATGAATAAGTAACACTCACCCATTAAGTGTAGGTTCGTGGTTTGGGGCTCTGATCCTTACATCCACCGACGGGACAAGTATCTGAGCGTTTCTGTCGTGATCCATTCCACTGGACATTTGGTTCCGTCCTCCTGCCTCCTACAGAAAGAAACAACTTTTACTTTTTTTAACTTTTTTTTTTTAACAAAAATAGACAACAGAATTAAAGACCAACAGCATAAATATCCGAAGCCTTTAGCAGCTTATGAAAAAAAAAAAAAAAAAAAAAAAAAAACTGCCAGTGTTGACAGACACGTGTCCTCTGACCTGTGGGGCGATGCCTTGCTTGCATCTGACCCTGTCCTTTTCCAGCCTCTGCTGCATCGCCAAGCCAAGGAGTCCAGAGTTCATCTTCTGGGCTGTAAAGTAAAAGTCGTTTAAAAAAAAAAACAACAACAAAAACATTTACAATGACAATAAATAATCTCATGAGGTGAAGCAATAATTCATCAGTTATACCAAAACAACAATGTTAAAACTTTGCGATCTTTCTTTTGTTTTTGGTGTCATGGTTGCCAAAATAAGCAACCTGTGATGGTGGATATTGGAACAAAAAGTTTCTCACTGACAAACAAAAATTGTCAATTTAGGAGACACAAATTTGATAGTGTGCTACCTAGACGCGGGTCGACCCATGTGGTGGTCTTATTTATGTGATCGATGTAGTACACCTCTCCATCTGCAGTCACAGCCTGCTCCCAGCCTTCAGGCAGTGGACCTGAACAGCAGTGAAAGTACACAGTGAGAAGGCAAATGGTAGATGGAGCGCATGGAGTGTTGAGAGAATAAAGTCAAGTATGGCCGTTCACCTATTGAGTATTTGTGTGGCCTCTAGATTAAAGACATTGAGAAAATGTCTGTAATCTAGAAGGGTAATTTTATGAAATAAAGGTCAAGGTTTGTGGGCAAATACTGTAGGTACATCATTTCCTAATGACTCAAAAATTTACTAATGTATGGGCATTTTGAGTGCAGCGGGTCAAAACACCATTAATAGAATACAGTATGGTCAACATCTGGGATGTGGGGGGGAAATGAGGGAGTCAGAAGCTTTTAATTAAAAGGGTCTGTTCACCCAAATTACAATCCAAATAATGCAACAGCAACATCTATTAGATCAGAAACACTCTTCATTGCTGTAAATAACAGAACACATTATGAAGGTTTCTCTTTGAAAAGCCAGTTTCAAGGAAAGTATGGCATGAACTGACTAAAAGCTGACATTAAACTGTAACAGCATAATAGGCATGTTTTGCTTTTAGTCGCCTATATTTACTCCCTTTAAGCTCTGTTTCGTTCCCTGCTGATTGTTGAGGGAAGTATGGGACTATTAGATGCTAAGCATACTCAGAGTACCTCGTTTCCATCAAAATGGTGCCAGTCCTGTCTTTTGAAAAAAGATTCACATAATTTTAACAGGTTTAAGTTACTAAACAGAAGCAGTGATAGTATTTTTTCCTTCTACGTTTCATTCCCTCGGAGAATCATCAGCGGAGGTGCAACCTACATGCTACAAACTGCAAGCTTAGATGAGGATTTAGATTTAGATCTTGTCTGGCCAGCCACAAAATTGCTATAATTCTACTATATTTATTTTTATCTTTAGTAGTCCCTCTGCATTCAACATTGGTTCCCAGGGGGCATTGAGAACAGACGCAGATGAAATGGATCAGCGTGCAAACAGTCAGAGAAACGAAGTATAAAAATGTAGGCAGAGAGACAACCAGACTCGTAAATATAAAAGACATCCAAAAGGGAGCGTAGTGGAGTAGGAACACTGGTCATGACGGTTTTGCAGTAAAAACTTGCTGATCCAAAGTGGCTCTTGGATACTCCTGTATGAGTCAGTGCATAAAGCCCACTTGTTGCAATTGGTTTAGTACTTGTTCAGGTGGAATTTCCTGTGAATGGGAAAGGTTGCAGACTCATTTGACAAGAGAGATCTTCTGTCAAATGAATATGTATGACTGGCCAGGCGAAGGCAGGTCTGCCTCAAAATGTGTGTTTTTCTCCAAAGAGCTGCAAAACATTTGCAGGGATGTTCTTACAGGTTTGTCAACTTCTTCTCGACTTCTGCTAAAATGCATTGGCCCAACACGTCACTACAAGAAAATGTTTTTGCTATTTAAGCTGAGCACCAACAGAGAATATGAACGATTTACAAAGATACAAAGAAATTAAACCCTTTTGCTTTTTTGCGATGCATTGATTCAAAATCAATTTGTAAAACGACACATAACACATTATAACATAGATGGAAATGCACCAAAATGTAGATTTTTTTTAAATACCATGGCAAGACAAAGTTTGTGAACCTCCTTGAACTGGTTTTCTGCTGTGATTTACACTTGTCTGTGTGTTACTTACGTTTTCCCACCAGCAACGTGAATGCTTAATGATTGTGTTCAATCATGACAGATTGCCTCTGAGACCTGCTATGTCAGCCGACACAGGATCTAGCAGACCTCACATACCTAAAACTGTACTAAAAAGACCAGCCTACCAAATTATCTTAGACCCCAAGCAGCTATTTAGACAATATCAGGCCTGATACCCAATACTAATATTGGACCGGTGCTTTCCTGGTTCTCTGCTTTTCCTGTAAAACCCTGGTGATGACGCAGTAAAACCACACTCCAGAAAATGTGGCCAGACTATGCCAAGAAAACTCATACTATATATTTGCAACCATGCAGTGCAAAATGTTTTTTTGGAGCTTTTCACTGAAAGCAACTGACAAAATCCAAAAATGTTTAAACAATGAAAGTGAAACTCACCGTGACAAACTCCACCGTTCTTGCTCTGCATAAAACCATACTGAAAGCTTATCTTAACTGTATGTACTTTAACACACACATTTTTATTTATACGTCTTAAAAACAGACCTGAAAAGTTGTGAACTCGATTTCAGACACTGATCATGTGATTGCATCACTGCCTGTTCTGGTTTTTGACTGTCCTCCTATTGTTGCGAAATGGGTGAATTGACTATTTAAACACTGTTATTCTAAGATATCAGTGGTCCAACAGGTGATAAAGCCTGCATCCACCTTATTTCTCTCAACAGAAACCTAATAATCCCCATCTCCTCATAGTACTTCCATCATCAGACTGACGCTACAGGACTTCAATGCAGTTATATTGACTAATACGATTGTTTCCTGTCAAAGTGCACAGAGGCATGGATGTAGAAACCAAAAGAATCCCAAAGAAGTAACACCCTGAAAAGATGTGATCTGCTGAAGGTGGAGCTGAACTGTGAAAATCAAGTCCAGGGTTTAAAAGGAAACAGGGTGGCTGAAATGGGGCAAAAAACAAAAACACAGCGTGATACCTGTGTCTTGACTGATGTTTTGCGGCTGTGTAGTTGGTGCTGGGTTGCTGAGGGAGTGGGCATGGACCGGGGCGCTGGGGAGTGGATGCTGAGCTGCAGCCGACTGCAGCTGCGAAAGCCGAGGGTCGTGCCACGTGGTCGTCTTCTCCAAGTGACTGAAAACACACAACAAGTCTAAACGCATCTGCGAAACCATTGTAACCTAAAGGGTAGGAAAGGTTCTGCCTCAGACCTGCTTTACCTGTACTACCAGATGCACACAGCAGTTCTGTGCAGCTGTAAACCACAGCAGCCTCTGACAGGAGCGTGAGCTGTCAGGAAACCTGCTCTCATGAACATTAACGTAGCAGAACCAGTTAAGAGTTTTAACTGCTTAGTTTTAATTGTGAATATCTGCACTTCTGCAAACACAACCAGGGTTTTTATTCGATTTAAATACATTCCTCCTCTGGAAGAATATTGGAGACAGATGGTGGTCAGCTATTCTGAATATCCACGTAGCATCAATCAAAAACAAACATATTGTATTAACTTTTATGTATTTGAAGTGATTTATCCAGCAAACAAGTTGAAGATTTGCTGCTAACGGTTTGGTAAGTGTAAGAATCTTTGTTTTATGTCATTGGAAGATCAATCTGACACCTGGAGCATTAGGAATTGGCTTTATGACACAGACACCGTTCAAAGAAACCTGCAGAGCAACAGATACAACACATTGATAACTGAAGGTTCGACCTTACTTGAGGAAGTACCGTTGGCCAGTAGGCGTTTTAGCCATTTCCCAACCATGGGGGAGTGGCACGTCGTCGGGTATGATTGGTGACGCTGCTACATCTGTCGCTTGAGTGGAGAGGGAGTTGACTGGGAGGGAGGCAGGGGAGGAATGAGCACGAACGTGATGAGGGGCGAGGGAGCCGCACACGCCTCCATCCGAACTGGCCTGACGAGAAACAAGCAGGGTTAACGACTGCAGCGCAGTAACAAACATCAGAAACACAAACCGGCAGAACGACAGAGGTTTGGAAGGACACGAGAATGAAAATCAGACTCGAACTGGCCCCAACCAGATGCTTTACTTTATAACACGATCATGTTAATATTCCATAAATACCAAATTTGATCAAGGCTGAATTCTGCAAAAGTTTAAAAAATAAATTATATGAAATGCCTTAAAATTGAAAAATCTCAGTAGGGGGTTACTTGCGAAATGTTCTAATAAACCTTTTTATTTTTTTTAAGTTGGTAAAAGGCCTTTTGCTTTCTCTTTGCTACTGTGTGAGATTTTCCCACAACTTGCAACCACAAATAACTTGAATACAAAGCACAAAAGCAGCTACATAAATGCTACATGAAGGGTCAGATGACTTCAAATTGTACAACAGCGGCAGATTTAAGAGAGTTAACCAGAGCTTTATACTGTAACGCTTCAGTATCAGAGCTGAATGTGTGCCTGTCACAACTATGTCTGAAGCTAAGTATTTTAAATTAATTTTAAAATAAAAAAAAACAAAAAAAAAACGAACTAAGTAAAAGGAGTAATTATATTTTGGCTATATCCTTCCCATGATGAAGGTGCTGACATGACATGTAGTGAAAAAAGTAGGATTACATAGGTGGCGTGAGAGCGAATATCAAATTACTGAAGTCCCCATGATGTTCAGTTCAAATGCACTGAAACCAGTTATATAGGACAGAATTAAATTATTAATTAAGCTTCTAGGCAGCTGCACTCCCTTGCAAAATCATTGAGATCACTTTCTCCTTAAGTCTTATTTTTCCTTCTCAAGCATTTGTTTTCAGGAAATTTGCCTACAGTTGTTATATGTTGTTTTTTGAGAAAAATATGATCTGGGCTTTTACTCCTCTGACGTCTAACAGCCCAAAATGAGAAAAGCTGCAGCTATTTGTCTTTTTTTTTTTAAAAAGACTAAAAGGCTTTACACTGGCTGCCTAACATTAAAGAGACTGAAGACACCAAGATGCCACAAGTGTTAACTGTGGCAGCAGCTTTTTGGGTTCCTGACATAATAATCTAAAAGCTGGGCGCTGATCAGTGGTGACAAATCTGTTATCAATACATTCTCTCTCAGTTAACTCACTGATAAATCCACCAAGAAAAGAAAAGCATTAGAGCTGCAACAGGTATCATTCTGGTCAGTTTGCAGCCATCTGTCAGTGTCTGGGTGCAGCTGTAGTTGGTCGTGAATGTTGGGGACACATAGGGGGACAGCGGCGGGGGGGGTGGGGGGTGGGGGGGGGGTGGGGGGTGGAACCTACTTGTCTGGAGTGGCCCCGGGGATCCGGCGGCCTGAAGAAGGAGTCCGGCAGCTTCCTCATTCTCATGGGCAATGACGGCGGCTGCCTGCCGGCCTTGCTGGGGTTCATCACGGCGCTGAACAGGGCCTCGAGCTCCGTCTGCGAGTCCCCGCGGACGTGCACGACCTGCTGTCCTGCCGGGGGCGCGCCACGGTGCGCGTCCATGTCGCCAAAGTTTTGGTCTCGAAACAAATCTGTCGAAAAAGTTTAATCACATAAAAAGAGGCGAGGGGGTGAATAAAACAAATCGCTAAAAGGGTTGAGGATTAGATGCGAGAATGTGCGCTGGAGTTATGATCAGATTTGTTTACACTTTTTGCCCCCCTCCTCCTCCTCCCCAACCCCCACCCCATTTGAACTTTTGCGTCGTTGTCTGGCCGTTTGCTGCTCTACATCTCCCAAGTCAATCAGTAGTGGAAAGATCGTCAAACACTGGACCGAGAGGTCGAACATGTGAAATTTAAAGCAGGTATAGCCGACAAAAGTCAATCTCAGCAGTTCACAACATGCCTCCCACATACCTTCAAGCAGCCAGACCGTTTCCCCCCTCTCTCTCCCTCTGTGTATTCCTGCAGGAAGAAAAGAAGCTTCCAAGTCTGGAAAACACTTTGGAGGGCAGGGTTTTCCGGTGCAAACTTTAAAATAAAAACCTCTTAAAGTTGTAAAACGCACATGTGCGTGAAACCGCTTGAAGAAGACTGATTTCACCGAGATCCGTAAACTTTTTCCCCTGCATCCAGCGTTCAGTTCAGATTCATGTGATAATGCGGAGGGGCGGGGTTGCAGGGTTTAAAGCTGCCGCAGTTGCGGGGCAAATATTTCACGCTCAGGACAGATATGTAAACCATCAATGTAAAAAACTTGACAATCGCGGTTGTTAATCAGTTAAATTGCAGCTCACGGAGAGCGAAATCGGCGCAGGCAGTAATTGCAAATCAGCGTTTGGTTCTGTTTTAATTGCCGTATGTGCGCTTTTGCAGTTTGTGCGTTTTGAAGCAGAGGACAAATGTGTTGGCGGAGGAGACAAGGGGTCTTTTTCTTACTCTCTTTCTGACTCTGGGCCCGGGTCTCGTGTTTTTTTTTTTATTTTTTTATGGTGGTAGTGGTGGTGGTGGTGGTGGGGTATTGGGAAGTTGCGCTGAGAAAACATCCGCCCCTGATGAGGCCAACCCAGCCAGAGTGTGTTTGTAACGAGCAGGCTCAAGCCGCAGCGTCCTGCCCTCTGGTGGAAAACACGCAACGCAGGGATCCAGAGCTCAGCTGGCCTGCAGATTACGGTCAAGGAAAAAGAAAAGTTTCACTGGACTGGGATTATATATATATATATATATATATATATATATATATATATATATATATATATACAGAGAGAGAGAGAGAGAACATTTTTGGATGAGAAATTTACAAGACCAAAAATACTTGGAAGTTGTCTCTTTTTGTGTAGTTAACCTGAGGATACTATATATATATATATATATATATATATATATATATATATATATATATAACTCCTAATAAATTAAGTGAAAAATGCAATGTACAGTGAAATAGGTAATCCCAGTTTATATATATATATATATATATATATATATATATATATATATATATATATATATATATATATATATATATATATATATATATATATATATATATATATATATATATATATATATATACAGAGAGAGAGAGAGAGAACATTTTTGGATGAGAAATTTACAAGACCAAAAATACTTGGAAGTTGTCTCTTTTTGTGTAGTTAACCTGAGGATACTATATATATATATATATATATATATATATATATATATATATATATAACTCCTAATAAATTAAGTGAAAAATGCAATGTACAGTGAAATAGGTAATCCCAGTTTATATATATATATATATATATATATATATATATATATATATATCATCTGGAGTCAAGTGCAACAGTTAGTTCCCTTTCTTTTAATCATATATACTATATATATATATATATATATATATATATATATACAACTAGTGACCCGCGGACCTCACTTCTTAACCAATGTCTGATGGGATAGGCACCAGCCCCCACCACGACAAGAGGAATCAAAGTGTATACCCAAATCATTTGTTCAGTCAGCCAATTGTTCAGTCATTTTGTTACACAACCTTTTGAGGCAGTCGCTGCAATGAAGTGATTTATGTAACTCCCAGGGAGACTTCTGCATCTGTAGACAGGTATTTCTCGTCCACTCTTCATGAAAAACTGCTCCAGCTGTTTCCAGGTTTGAAGGATTTTCTTCTCCAGACTGGATGTCCCAGCCTTTTCCACAGATGTTCAATAGGATTTAGATCTGGGTTGATAGATGGCCTCTGTAGAATAGTCCAATGTTTGTTCTTAGGTGTTCTTGGGCGTTTTTAGATCTGTGTTTTGGGTCATTATCCTGTTGGTGGACCCAAGACCTGAAACTGAGCTTTCTGACACTTGGCAGCACATTTTGCTCCAGAATGTTTGTTAAAGTATATTTCAGTTGATTTGGACAGATTCAAGAAGTGCTGTGGCAGACGCAGTACAGCAGTGCCAGGATGTAACCGAGACTCCTCCGTGTTTCACATCACATATAGTGTTCTTTTCTTTTTCTTGGAGTCCTTCATTTTCACATCTGTGAACATAGAGCTGATGTGACTTGCCAAAAAGATTTCTGTCTCATCTGTCCAAAGGACATCCTCCCAGAAGCTTTGTGGCTTGCTAATATATATTTTGACAAATTCCAGCCTGGCAAGTTCTCCTCAGTTGTGCATTTTAAATCAAACAATGATGGATGGTCTGATCTGACATTGATGCATCTTAACCTGGCATCTCTTTGGGAGTTGTTCGGGGCCCTTTGGTTACCATTTGTATCATCCATCCCTTCAATTTTCATCTTGCAGCCACATCCAGGGATGTGAGGCCCGGTGATGGACTAGTGACCCGTGTACCTCACTTCAGTCCGTAAACTTATAGATTAAATTTGCAACTGTAGTCACAGGAACATCAGACTCCTTGGAGATGGTCTTCTAGCAGTCACATGCTTGTCTCTCATTTTCTTTCTGATCTCCTCAGACAACTCTCCCCTTCGCGTTTGCTGGTCCACGTTCAGGGTTGTAATCACTGTGATACCAAACAGGCAACTGATGATTTGTCACACTTTAAATATTCAGACTGACTGACTGGAAGATTGAACCTGTGATGATAATTTAGTTTAGGTTATGTTGTTACAGTCAAACGATTTTTTTAATCTTATCAAGGGGAACCAATTAATTTGTCAATGCCAGTTTCATAAGTTCTTCTTTTCTTTTTTAAATAATTCTTTTGAACTACAATTTAATAGCAAAGTGTGCAAAAAGATAATTATAAAATATATCTTTAATGTCATTTTCATATTTTTAAACAAAAGAACAAAGAACCAGAAGGAGCAGTCGATTTAAAAGAAAAAGGAAACAAAGACAGAAATAGAAAACATGAATAAATAAGATAAAAAGACATGATTAATTTTTAAAAAGTTTTTTGTACAATTTTCTTTTTAATTGTATTCTTGATAGCAACATTACCAATAATGTAATGTAATACAAACCATTTTAAGGCAGTATCTTTCCTTATCACTTATATTTTCTTTGTTTTTAATTGCTCCTGTAATAATTCACTAAATCGATGGAGTGAGGGAAACATATAGATGTGTGATTACCTCTGTGTGGTTATTACCTCTATCCAGACGAAAGGGTCCAGCACATAAAGTCACATTTATCTAAACGTATGCCAACTGTCTATGTCTGAACATGTGAATAAATATAGTCTTTTATTTATTTGTTTGTTCAGTCTTAACTGTTCTGAAGTTGTGACAAAACTATTTGGGCTATCACATTATTTGTAACATTTTCCTAGCTGAGTAAAGTACATTTCAAATTTGCCACAAACTGAACCTCGTATTAAACGTCCTCTAATATGCTGTTTTTCCTGAGAATAAATTGACCTCCATTTAAAAAAAAATATCTGTGTTCACTTGTCCTCCTAACCATCAAGCAGTTTGTACACCTTTGATTGACTTTACGATTAACCACGCAGGGATTTCTGGATACTCCAGGAATCTGTCCTGACACTGACATGCATGCACTGCCTAACAGGAGCATGTAACACTGTGCAGATGTGGGGGCCCTGAGGCTGTGGCACCATGCGTTTCACATTCCTCTCGCTGACTATGGGTGTAAACTCACACAGGTTGGGAACGGCAGACAATCTTTTCCTTGGCAATCAAGGGAAAGTTTTCCAAGAAAGCGACTGGCTGGCCGGCTCCAGCTGGAGTGAGACCGGAATGTGCTGCTTGCTCTCTATTGCTTTTCACTTTCTTCACAGCTTAAATGGCAAGTTAACTGGAGTAATTGGTCTGACCCTCTGGGAGGCTGCTCTCTAGATGTATGAATCAGCGGCTGGCGGGGGGGATATACGAGTACCAAGAACAGAGACTCCCTGCCCTCTGTGTACCCTACCTGCAGCTGCTGCCCCCATGCAAAGACACAGGCAGAGACAAAGTGTTTAATAAAATAAGCATTTTCTTTCCCACATCTCTTTCTCATGCTGGTGGCAGGATATAACCCGTAAAACAACAATTCCTGGTAATAGAAACAATAAAGGAGAGGATAATGACTCCTTTTCACAAATCTAGAATCTGCACATTCAGCTCCTTGTCAGCAACAGACCTTTATCAACAAATTGGACCTCCTCTCTTAAGGATGTTTTCATGGGAATTTACAAGAAAAAGTAGGAGTCAGTCACTCCCACTTGTTAAGAAAAGTGATAAGAAAGTGAAGCTTGACAGTTTAAAGCAAAGCACACATGCAGAGCAGAAATGGTGGCAGAACAGGCTTTGTGTGTGTGTGTGTGTGGGGGTGGGGTGGGTGGGGGTGCGCAGAAATGAAGGAGTGTCTGCTGGTGCATGAAGTTCAGCCTCCTTGCTTCTTGAGGAAATAATCACAGCCAGACTGTGATGATGTGGACAACTGCTATCCTGCTGCTGCTCTTGCCTCATCTGCTCTCCTCCACAGTATGTATATGAACCATGTTTTCTTTTGATTTATATTGGGTATGAAACTATTTTTAAGAATTTGTGCCTGAAATTTTAAAGCTTGAGAAGTTGATTAACTGCATGCTTCTGTAGATGTGAACAAGTGTGTGCATGATAAACGAAGTTAAACATTATTGAACTGGTAGAGTGACATTTGATAGTTAAAAGCATTTGTGTGAGTACGTGTGTGGGTTTTATCTATAGTCAAGGCTCATACTTATGAAAAAGCACAAGTTTGATCTCTGCAATGTTGTCTCAGCATTTTAAGTAAGAAGGCTTATAAGAACGTTAAGTCCTTGTTTACCAGGCTGTTAAAAAACATTATTTTAATGTTATAATAATGTACAAGTATTGTGGTTATAGTGAGCCACTAGGATATTTGATGTTCAGTTGAATTCCAAGCCGTCCTTCATTGCTTCATTTTTTTTTTTTATAATAACCTTGAAATCTGATTTAGTCCCCTCTGGGATTAATGGCGTATCATTGTATTGAAATAATTTGAACAAAAAATTCTGGATATAAACAAAAACAAAGAGCATGTCTTTGCTTTTTCAGTGACATTATGTAACAAAATAGAAAACCATAAACATCCCTGAAAGGAATATAAATCTGTTTACAACTCTTAGCTTTCTTTAGGTAGAGCTGAACAAGGGGACCATGTAACGTATTTAAGGGAAAGATTTAAAGGAAGGGTAAGTGATTTCTGGAAGACGTCTGTTGACATTTGAGGTAAAACATCAGCAAGACAATGAGAGTGAGGTCCTTCATCCTCCTACCTGTAGCGCTCTCTAAGAAAACCCACCACCCCATGAACTCTCCCAAGCCTCCCCCACGTCTCATGCACAAGTATAAGAATAAACCCTCTTCCTGGTAGTGATTAGCTGGAGCATTGTTTGTCACGTTTGGGTCCTCATTTTAGCATTATACTCCCAAGATAAGCAGCGAGCAGACGATGACGAGATATTTATTAAATGTAACAAAAAGTCTTCTGGGATAGAAAGCGCATAAAATAACTTACCCTACCTTTATGGTCTACTGCATTTTACACGTTATGACTTCAAGCTTATACCTCTGGATCATGCTCTCACTGTAGTTTTCTGTTGAGCAGCAGAACAAGGGAAATGGCGCTAAATTGAACAATTCAGAAATTATCAGCCAGGATTTCTCTGATGCACCTATCAAAGACCAGAAACCTCCCGGGGAGGACAAAAGACGGGACACCTGCTCCATCCCATGTGATATTGCTATCAAGCTGCTTCGAGATGAGAAACACTCCATCTGCGGTAACGTCTCTGTCAATCCTCATAATATTGTTAATGTCATCAGTATGTGCTGCTCAGTGTACTTGTGTTTGTGTGTGTAAAGGCCAGTTACAACATTCTTTGTTGGTGTTCGGACGTAGCACCCGCAAGCTGATCAGGGATGTGATGGAGGAGCAGCAGAGAGCTCTAGATGTCCTCAGCAATCAGGTAAAAAGGATAGTATTTTTATGTTTTTTTTGTCCCTTGGTAACAGTGTTTCAGAGTGTCTGATTGGCTGACTGTAAGCACAGTTTTGCTGCGTTTCCAGGTCACTGAGCTGATGAGCAAAGTGCAGACGCTCAGCTCTGAGGTTCAGCGAAGCAACACTGAGATGTACTCTATAAAACCTGTGCAGTCCCATGGTAAAATGCACACACGAAACAAAACAGACTCACTTTTTACATGAAGGGCTGCATCTCGTTGGTTTTAGAATTTACATCAAAAATCTATGTCAAAATCAAATCATACTTTATTTATATAGGACTTTTAAATGCAGCACAAATGCTTAACAGTTAAAAACAAAGTCGATCCCACCCATCCACCTATCCCCATCTCCACCAACCCTATTCCCTATCAGTGATAAAACAACGATAAAAGATTAAAAGAAAATATAACATGGAAAACACTGCTGGGCACAGAAGCACCAGTGAGGGAAAACTCACACTATCACAGGGAGCTGTCTGCATCCATGTTAAAAATGTAAAAATACTGCATAATTGTCTCAAATACTAAAACAAAAAAGAGGTAAATAGTTTTTCACATTCTTACTGCTGCTATATGAATGTATTTTGAATGAATAACACTGAAAATTATGCCAAAAAAGGAAAAAGAAAAAAGATTGTTAGAACCAGTTATCATTCAAATGCTATAAAATATTGGGTCCTAAATTTCCCACATTGCAATTCACCTTTGCAATTCACATTTAATAACATGCTATTCAGGACCCTAAAACTATATGTAATATTTTTCTTGGTTGCAGACAAAACCTTTCCAGAAACTAGGTGTTATTTCTCTACTAATACAGTATTATTCAAAGTTCCCCAAAATGTGTAGTTGTGACGATTAAGAAGGGAAACATTTGTGCCTAGTGAAGAGAAAAACAGTGCTGACAGAGAACTAGTGATTCTTTATAATGATATTACTAACTGTGCTTGGGTAGAGATATCAATCATTAGAATAGGACTATCAATATGCAAAGTGATTCCTTAATTAGTGAAGCAAATATTCCCTTTGGTCATTAGTGACTATAATTCCAAAATATTGCTTGTACATAACGTTGATTGAAATCATATTTGATGTTTTCTTTAATTAGGAAGAGACTGCAGTGACATCAAGGACAATCTCATGTCAGCTGTCCCCAAAATCCCCAGTGGTATTTACATAGTCCATCCTGAGAATACAGACTTTTCATTTGAGGTAAACAATTTGTTTAATCACTCTGTTATCCACTTATAGTTTGCCACTTAAACCTGACTTGTCCTGCAGGTGTTCTGTGAGATGGACTATATGGGAGGTGGGTGGACAGTGATGCACAGGAGGAATGACGGATTAACTGACTTTAAACGACCATGGTCTGATTACGTTGATGGATTTGGACACCTTCCAGGTTATTTACTTTAAAATCATCAGAAGAAAATGTTGGAACCATGTATGGACCATGTTGAGGTTATTTACGATGTTACACCTTGTTTCTTGTTTGAAGAGAATGACTTTGAGAAATCACATCATCTGGAGTCAAGTGGAACAGTTAGTTCACTTTCTTTTAATCCTATATATATATATATATATATATATATATATATATATATATATATATATATATATATATATATATATATATATATATATATATATATATATATATTCAATTCAATTCAATTTTATTTATATAGCGTCTATTACAACACAAGTTGTCTCTAGGCGCTTTCGAGGGACCCAGAACATGACCATATATATATATATATATATATATATATATATATATATATATATATATATATATATAGGTAAAACAAAGATTGTCTGACTGTATCAGGTACAACAACCTCAAAAGAACAACAATATTGGATGTTTCACAGTGCCATCTTTTTTTTCATTTTTCATCTTTCATTTATTTTACAAAATAAACTCAAAAAAGAAAAAGTCTACAGTCTCTCTAAAAGTTTACAGTCTTCATAGGATTTAACAGGGTTAGTTCCAGACAGGTGCTACTAATCATCATCACTTGATGACCTGGTAATCAGCAGGTATGCAGGCCTTTGTTAAAATAGATAGTGTGGCAGTTTGATGTTCTGAAGCATTTAGGTATGTGTTAACGCAATGCCAGGAGGAAAAGACATAATCAATGGTCTTAGGGAAACAATTATTGTATATATATATATATATATATATATATATATATATATATATATATATAATATTATATATATATATATATATATATATATATATATCTATATATATATATATATATATATATATATATAATTATTTTGAAAGAATTATAAAATTGTTTCAAAAATATTTTGAGACCCAACAGGTTACGCTGTGCCTGTTTAATGTTTAAGTCCAAGACAGATTGATTAGAGGAAGGCTGGACAAGAATGGTTTGGAAAGGTTGGCACGAAAAAGCCTCTTCCATTGAAAAAGAAAATGGAGGAATAACTGAGGTTTGCAAAACTGCGACTGAACATACCACAACAATTCAATAACAATGTTGATGTACACATGAGGCTAAAGTGGATTGTTTGCCCTTAATCCTCAGTTCTCTGTCTGGTGCAAACCAACAGAGCATTTCAGCAGAAACACCTCATACCCACTGTCAAGCATGTCAGTGGAGGAGTGATTATTGGGGGTTATTTTACAGCTACAGTAGCTCCTGATTTCATGAAATAAAAAGAGAAAACATGATTTCCATAAGTGGTTAATACTTATTTTTTTTATAAAGATTTCTCACATTTGATAAACTCTACAGATGTTGGGGGATATTTTATATCTTTTACTTGAGTTGAGACTTAAAATAATGTCTTAATGTGTGTAGGAGAACACTGGCTGGGCCTCAAGAAGGTGTATCACATCGTAAACCAGAAAGACGCTCGATTCCAACTTCACATTGCTCTAGTGTCCCATGATGACATCGCCTCCTATGCTTCGTATGATGACTTTCGTCTCGATAATGAAACACAGTTCTTCAGGATACACCTGGGCAGATATGCAGGCAGTGCTGGTATGACTGAAAAAAAAAATCTCAATCCTGCTAAAGGCTCACCTTCATGTACTTTTTTCCTTTTTTTAACTGACATTGCAAACATTAAATTGACGATGTTAACACTCTCCTTTTGTTTCCACTTACATGTTTTTGTGTTTGCTCTGATCCAGGTGATGCATTTCGTGGCTACGACCAGGAGCAGAACCAGGACACTGCTCCGTTTAGCGCCTCAGACGTGGACAATGACGGCTGCAACCCTTTTTGCACCATTGGCAACAGCACAGTGGAGAGTTGCAGCATTCGCTACAACCACACCGGGTGGTGGTTCAACCAGTGCGGCCTGGCAAACCTCAACGGCTCCCCTGAGGGTGCAGAACAAAGCCACAGGCAGCGGGGACACATCCTTTGGGACACTTGGAGGCAGAATGGAGTCCCTTACAACATTAAATCTGTCACAATGAAGATCAGGAGGATTGCAACCAATAACTGACAGCTGACAGAGGGAGATGAGCATCACTGTTCACTTGGAAGCTCTTAGAAAACAGTATAAAAAGGTTTTCTCCCTCTATCTTAAGTGTTATCACCTGTACAGTTTTCCTTGACTGTATAACATTGTGTTGACTGTTTGGGGCAAATCTACACAGTGTCACTACGTAATAATAGAAATGACTGCATTGAGCTTAAAATATAACAATGTTGATAGCTGAATAACATTGGAGTGCTATTTCAAATATTGTTTAGTTCTGATTATCTTTATACCTTCTTAGGTTTGCCTTTTAGTTCAACTAATATTAGACATTGATTTTTAGCTTGTGTCTCTTCCAAGAAAGGAAAACATGAAAAGCATTCAAGCGAAAGGGAGTTTTTCTCCACATCAAATGTTTTTTCGTTAAGTAAAAAAAACGTATTGATGTCAATTAAATGTAATTTTAGCGTCTTTTTTCACTCTACAGGACATGTTACCTGGTAAACTTTTTATAGTTGTTTTTACTTAGCGGACCAAAATTTATGAAGAGAAGTTTCATTCTGCTGACTCAGCTAACAGCTGGCTCTCTGTAAAAGTTTAAAGACTAAGTCCAGAGTTTACAGCAGCAAAGTCCAGATTTTTTTTTTTTTCTGAGTGAGGCTTTTGCAAGATGTTTTTTTCCACAAGGAAAAAGTCTCTCTGATTCCCTCCTGAGGTCATCTGGAAGGTCGTAGAGAAAGAATCACAGCTGTTCGAGGTAAGCAGCGTATTTTCCTATATCAGTTAGAGGTAATGCGCTCTGCATGTATCTTGTGTTGACAGCCTCGAGTGGGGACGAACAAACTCTTACTCTTCAAGGGTAGGCGTCCAAGGATCTGGCGCTAGCTGTCCTGGGAGGGGGAAGCAACGACACCTGGGGCTGCCATGGGTAAACCAGCGCTCCCCTGTCTCGCCCGCCGGGCAGAGCCCAGATCTGGTGGGAGGAGGGCCGCTGGGGCTCGGCCTAGGGGCTCATCGGGGCTGGTTTGGGGGGCGGTGGGCTGGGGGAGGCGCTGTGGCGGACGGCCTGGGGGGCTTCTGCCGGCCTGGCCTCTCTGGGCTCTCCCTCCGGGAGGGGCGGTGGCCCGGGCTGCTGGGGGGCCGGCGCGGGACGGCCCTGGACCCCGTCCTGCGGGTCTGTCTCCTCCGCTCGGCTTCCTGCCGTCGGGGTGGGGTGAGGCCCGCCCCTCTTCCCGGACCGAGTGGCGGGGAGGATGATTGGGGTGGGGGGGGTCCCCGGCTCCACCCATTACTCACTCTCGTGGCTGCTGGCATGTATCGGTCCGGCTGACCGGTCCGCCTGTGGCTCCTGAGCTGCTTTCCCGCTCTGACGTCATGGACAACGTAGGCGGCCCTCGGCCGGGCGTCCTGTGACCTGCTGGGGCTGGACCGGTATATGGTAACTGAAGGGGGGGATTTCGAACACCTGGGGAGGGCTGCTGCACTGCACTGACCCAACACACCGGCACCAGCGGTGGTCCAACTTGAAATGTGATTGTATCATGAGCAGCTGTCCAGCTGGTGTGGAAGGTCAACATCACTGCCAGCTGTGGTTCTTTAACTCTGAATCTCTCAGCTCCTGATCATCTTGGGGTGTTACACCCAACACAACAACAAGCACTCACCCACACTACACTACACACACACACACACACACATCACTGAATCATCATAAATAACACAACATCCACCACTACCCTCCGCTCCTTTCTCTTTGCACTTTGCTGTTTGTGTTTGTTGGTCCTCTTTGACAGAGTTCAGGATTAGTGGAGTTGAATAATGGGCTGTTGAGAGGATTGGTGTGGGACACTATCACCTTCACTTTCACTTATGCACGGGGGATAATTATAAAAAAAAAAAAAAAAAAAAAAAAAAAAAAAAAAAAAAAGTGGGGCTCAGATGATGTGGGACTTTGACTTGACTGCTTTAAGGATGCCTGTCCAAAGTAAACTGATGAGCCCTAGAGAAAAAAAAAAAAGAAAAAAAAAAAAAAGGGTAGGCATCCGCCATATTTGGAGGTGTCCACATCAAAGATGGGAAAGTTTTAAAAAAACCCAACTATGGCTGAATCACAAGCTGTGTAAACCAAGAGCAGCTGTTTGAACAGCAGAAGCAAAAGACCAAACCTGACCCTTCCCAGTAGGTGGTGCTGTAAATCAGTCCAAGCGCAGCATGCAACACATGAACAATCTCTTTGCTGCCTGCTTCCTGTCAAAGAAGATATTTGTAATCTTTCAGTTGCACAGAAATCCTCAAAAATTAGATCCATGTTTTGATAAATTCCTTTGAATACATTGGTCTACTCTGCTAAGCCAATCAAATCTGAGATGTACAACTGAAAGGCTGTATCAGAAAAACTGACCTACCTTCAGGAGGTAAAGCTTAAGTTTTCAGGTCGCAAAAAGCTCTTTAGTCCAGAGAGGACTGAGAGAAAGATGCACCAATCATGTAAGTGACCTGTTGCCAATTACCCGAGTTACTTACTAGATCTTCCTGCAGGAGTGGCTTTTTCAGGAACACATACTTGTCCACCCTCTTGCTGCCATGTGCCAACTTTCTTGGGACTTGTTGCTGCCCTCATACTCAAAATGAAACAATTTTTTAATGAAATGTTCACTTGGAAATTTTGAAATGTTTTTTTTTTTTTGTTCTATTGTGAATACATTTTGGTTTACAAAATGTGCAAATCATTGTGTTCTGTTATTAATCACATTTAACACACTGCAACTTTTGTTGGAGGGTTTTTTTTTTGTACTTTATTTTTAAAACACTGGATTAATTATCTGTGAGAATCAAAAGAATGTGGTGTTTCTGTTTCCGCCCAGAGCTAATGTCTGTCTTCCCAACATCTGAAACAATGTGCACTCATTACGACCAGCTTTGAAATCGAGTTTCGGGAACGTCAATGAGCATCTCTCCACCAGCCCAAAACAGACTCTAAAACCAACTTCACATAGCACAGACGTTGACTTGTGAAGTCTGTCTGGTTTGCTGGAAAAGTGACAGACATTGAGGGAAAACAAGGGTCAGCATCTCTGTCTTCCTTCTTATTCCTGCTCTCTTGGACTCAATTATTTGCTGTTTGTGTATGTTTTTATGATAAAGTGTCGCTAGTTCAGGTGATAATGTTATGAGAGTTCTGGCTCTCTGTGTGGCCTGGTATGAGCATGTTGACACACACACACACACACACACACACACACACACACACACACACACACACGCACACACACACACACACACACACACACACACACACACACACACACACGCACACACACACACACACACAGACAGCTGTCCAGGTGCTTGTGCAGTCAGCGCCCCCCCAATAAGACTGTGTATGTTTCAGCTGACAGTGTTTACATCCAGATCTTGGGTCTGTTCTGTTCTGAGGAGGAAGTCTTAACAAAAACTCCTACTGGTGACATTTGTCAGTGTTCAGCTCCTTTCTGCAAATTATCCTTCCAATGAACTGTGATACTATTGTAGGATAAAATGTCCAAAGTAACTATTCTTCAGCAATGAGGCCCTTAAAAGGCAACTTTCACAGCCACTATCGTACATCAGAGTCTGCTTTATCAGATTTTTCAGATGCCTAGATGTTTGACTGATGTGCCGTTGTGATTTATGTTGAGGAAGAATACACTTCAGCAACAGAAAAAGGTTCCAGGCACGAAGACACATGAATACATGATCTTTAAAACACACCAGTTTGTCTGCTTGTTTTCCCACACTAGACAGGGATCAGTGGAAAGGAAGGAAGCAAAGTCTACTGGGAATTTAAACCCTGAGGAATCTCATCTGCTGTTCATCAACCAACAGTCTGACGGCATGTACTCACACTCGGACTCACATATTGAAAATCTCTACTTTCACTCTAAAGACGGCAGTTTTAAACTAGCATTTTACAACTTGAGCAAAGAATTTGAAATATGTTATTTAACTTTTCTTTCTCTTGAGTTTTAACTGCATTTACTGTATTACGGCAGGTGACGCAGGAAAAATGAGAAAACTGTCTGTGTATCGAGATGAAACAAATGAGACAAAAATGGACCTTCCCCTTTACATCTGTAAAGTTCAATCCGCCATGTAAATAAAAGCATATATGGGACCCAGAAGGATGCATTCTTTCTCAAGGACAGAGAATAAACACAGGGGGGAGGGCGACAGAGTGAAGGAGGCAGAGCCATGCCACAGGCACTTGATCACTCGTCCACGTGAAGCAGGAGCAGACCTCTGCTGGTGCTCGCCTCCAGGATGAACTGCAGACTGCTGGCAGCTGATCGCAGCAATCAGCCCGTGGCTGACACCGACGGTCCCAGGGCCAGGAGCCGCGATAACCTGCTCATGCATGACGATTATGGGGAGGAATGCTGTTGTGGTGGACGCTGCCTTGGGTAAGTCTTTCATCTGCAACCCCTGCTCAATAGGATGAGCAGCGGGTGTACATCTTTATGATTTTGATCCATAAGTTCGATGCTCTAATTTTCATATTGGAGTACATATATATATATATATATATATATATATATATATATATATATATATATATATATATATATATATATAACAATAAACAGGGATGTGATCACATTTGTCGCACAACACCAGTTTATTATGTGCAGTCAGTAGTTTGAGTTAATCCATTTATAATTTCATTTTTCAATTTATAACATCCACATATTTCACAAACATGTTTGAGGGATTCTAGAAAAAAACTTGAAGTGATCTAAATTCACAGTTCAAATTGAAGTTTAAAAGTATCTGGATCATGAACTTATTTACTTATTCAATGTTTATCTTGCAGAACTGCTGCATAAATTCCTCATATTAAAACACTTTCATGATCTTTCAGTCAGAGCAGGGTCTCTTATTTTCTGGATGGGCAGTTATTATCAATCCAGAGATGAAAAAGTTCAGAACATAAACACTACAATTCCCTAATTTGATTCAGTTATTTATACTACACCTCAATCTGGTTGGTATAGAAATAATGCGTCTAGAGAAGTGGAGAGGTTTTCCAAAAAAAACTGCAAAAATTGTTAACACAATTAAAAATTGTTCAAGGAAGCAGTTTTATTTTATATTAATTAATTAGGTATCTTAGGATACCACTGGTGGAATTTTGCAAGATGAAATTACATTCATCCTTTCCGAGCACAACATTTCGGCCCAGGGTTGATTTTATATTTTTCCTCTTCATTATAGGCCGAGCAGTTTCAGTGAGACAAACCTGCACAGCAGGAAGATCAGTAAACAACACTACAATGTTAATCTTTATGTCAACACATATCCACGTGTATTTGCAATGTTTGTAGTTCCTAGTAATATAGTTTCCTTCATATTGCTAAAATAGAGGTCTAGCTGGTATGTAATGTCATATTGTTACCCGTTTAGGGCTATGCAGATTGCCAGTGTTTGTCCTGGTATTGTTGGAGCGTAAGCAGAATTCTAGTTGTTTAATGTGAAATAAATGTGTGCATGAATCAATGTGCTGACAATATGTACAGTGTGTTTATATCCTCTGACTCTCTGGCAGCCACAGCAGCTCTGAGAGGCAGCTTTTAGCTCGTCTCAGTGCTGCGAAACGACGCCAGGCTCTGCGTGGTCCTGCCTACATGTTCTCTGCTCCCTCAGTCAGCCTGTCAGAGGTTGAGCAGCATTTCCTGGAGGCGGCTGAATACGGCAACATACCAGAAGTGCGCCGCATGCTGCTCTTTGTGCCCAACCTGAATGTCAATGCCGTGGACTACATGGGCCAAAATGCCCTGCAGCTGGCCGTGGCCAACGAGCACCTGGAGGTGACAGAGCTGCTCTTGGGGAGGGCAGATTTGGCCAGAGTGGGTGATGCTCTCCTTTTAGCCATAAGTAAGACCTGTACATTTGCATAAATGTAGACAGACACATATGTGAGAGTTGAAGTAGTTGTTTGCTGTTTGACTTCATCAGGCTCAAACCTCTGTGAAGGAATTTGCTTCATTCTTTTTTACAACATTGCTTCAGTTTTTCTTGTTTTTTGGGGGTATTTGCAAATGCACAGCTCTCTCATGGTCCTGCCACAACATTTCAGTGGTGCCGAACTTTGGCCTTTAGGCTATTCAAGATCCTTTATTTATTTATTTATTTTTTAATTTGATTGCTGGTGTCATTATCATGTTGCATACGTTAAATTTGACTTTAGATTTAGCTGTTTGACAGATAACAAGAGTACTAGAGTATTCTGGTGTACAGAGGAACTCATGGGGAGCTGATGAATAAAGGGTGCCCAGGTCCTTGGCTGCAAAACAACCCCAAAATCACTAATGTGCAACAGTAATAGCTACTCTAACAAAACTGCTTATGTCTTTGCCACTCGACTTTGTGTTAATCCAAACTATTGAAATGCTTTTTGCTTTTATAGCCATCTGTACAGATTAGTTTTTCAAGGGATGATGATTAGCAGCACCTGGCTGCAACTAACACTCTTAAAACCTATGACAGCAATGAGGGGTACTTAGTATTGCCAACAAAGGCAATTTTTTTTGGTGTGGTCCCTTTGTAGAAAAGTCATTGTAGAAAAAAAAAGACCTGCTGCAATTATGATTTTTTTATAGATTATGTTTTTACACAACACATGACCGCACAGTAGACAGCAGACGTGCTAATTCATTCAGACACATTTAAATATTTTTCTTTCCTTAACTTCCTGTGTTTTCTTACACAATTAAGATGCACGGCCTGGTAAAAGGAAAAGAAAAATAACCTTTTAACTTTAACATATGGGTCTGCCATGGAGCATTTGAGTAGATGAATACAATGTGACATGTTCCACCCCATTTCTAAAACAAAGTTGGCATGCTGTGTAAAATGTAAAAAGTGGAATGCAACAATGCTCAAATTATGCCCATTTTATTCGCAACAGAAGATAAGGAAACACATTTTGATATTTCATAGATAACACTGGACTATTTTGAATTGAATGTCAGCAGCACATCTCAAAGTTGGAACAGGGTAATGTGGTGTAGTATCCCCTCTTCTTTTAATAACTCTGTGTAAACATCTGGGAAGAGAGGAGACCAGTTGGTGGCCTTTCAGGAGAGGAATATTGTCTCCTTCTTGTCTGATGCAGGATTGTAGCTGTTCAACAGTCCTGCACCTTTGTTGAAATAAGCACTGATAACAACGTGGATGGTCCCTCACCTTTGTAGTCTGCAGGACACGGCATCCATGCTTTTATCACTTTATCCACTGCTTTTCTTACACAGATTCTCCCACTCTGGGACATCGTAAATCTGGACTCTTCACACCACATGACCTTTCTATTCCTCCCGATTCCAATCTTCATGCTCTCTAACATCACTGACTAGTACTTCCAGTAGTTCTCTTTGCCCACCTGTATTCTCCCAGGTTTTATGTTGAAAAGCTCCCAACTCAGTGGTTTCAGCAATCCCCTCAGCTGTTTTGTTTTCTTGATACAGACCAGTAGTTTTACCTTTCTTTAAACAGAATAACATCTTTTTCACAAATGCAGGATGTGTTCCATCATGCTTGTTTGTTAAATAGCTCGCTGTACTTTTCCAAACGGAGGCTTTTACCCGTTTGTTTAGTTAGATCAGGATGGGAACTTTTTTGGGGGGAGGGGGGCATGCACTTATAAAATAAGCTTTGAATTCTTTATTCAAGAAAAAAAAGAGTAAAGATTATTGAAATGACTGGTTGCTTTTTTTTCTTTTGGTCTGTTGCTGTAGGTCTTTTTTCCTTAGCTATTATCTGTAAACTACAGCTGAGTGGCAACTAGTTGTGCAAGTGAAGGCTGAAGCTTCACCCTGTGTGTGTTCTAGGTAAAGGTTATGTTCGAATCACGGAGGCCCTGCTCAGCCACCCTTCGTTTAGGGACGCCCGTCGTCTGACGGCAAGTCCCGCTCAGGCAGACATGTTGGATGACTTCTATGCTTATGATGAAGACGGGACAAGGTAAGACTTTTACAAGATGAAGGCATGACTGAACGTTTGCTGACTTCTTTTAATAATGCAATAAATATCAGGATCCTAACTTAAATGATCATTTCACATTTATGAAATTAAGGATGTTATGTGCATGTTTATCAGCTACTGATTGAGCAGGAATGACAGTGAAAGATCAATGATTAGGTGACACAGTGCAAGTTATCTGGCTCTTATGGCGCTCACGGGAAAAGATAAATGGTTACTTGGAGAAAGTCAGACTTGAAAAAGATTATTATATTTAACTGAACCAGTTGTAGACGGAGAGAGTGGTGACCATTTAAAACTTCAGAGGACAACAAATTAAACACAAATTAAAAGGTTAAATTCTGATGGAGCAGTGTATTTACCAATCAGCCACAACATTTAAAGATGGTCATTTAATGACTTCACGATCTGGAACAATTTGAGTGTTCATGATTTTGTTAAACTATTCACTTTATTTTTTTTGCAGTGTAAGAGGCCATTACAATCAACGAATGCTGTTAAATAAAGTGCTCTTGTTAGGTCTGAGGAGACGTTGGAGCCAAACGCTGGAGAGCAGGAGGCAGGAGTGATGACCTGCCTTTCTATATACACAGAAACTAAACATGAAGCGCAGCCAAGGCAGGATATTGAAAAAAAAAAAAGAAAAACAGAGGAGCGACAAAATTAACAAAAGAAGTAACAATAGGTGTGTTTCCCTCAGTGCCAGACAGGAAACTCTAGCTGGGCTGACCCCTCCTCAGCGCCTTCAGCCAGCGGGTTTCCATTACTCTGTAGCACCACCAAGCTCCACCCATCTTATTTTCCCGTTGAGGTTCATGTGGAACTAAGATTCGTTGTGGCTCCTCGATTGACCAATCGAGGCTGGCTGCAGAAACCAGTTAAAGTGTTAAAGTGTCTGACTTTGGAGCAGAAATAAACAAACTTACAGCCTGGTTCAGTCGTTTGATTTCACATCCATGACAGCTCTGAAGGTGATTTTTTTTGTACCAAACATAACTTTGATTGACATGTTCTTGTCAGCAAGAAAAACAAGACAAGAAAAATGAGCTTCAAACCCATAGAATCCACAAAATAGTGGATAAAGCATTCAGTCACTGAAGACTGGTTTTGTAGCCTGTTTTCCTTCGTACGGGATGCGGTCACGTTGCTTTGGAAGCCAATGGAAACAAGCCCACCTACTGTCAATCAACGTCAATTTTGCTCCCGATCAAGATAAAGGTGATGACAACTTGGTTGACAGCGAGGACCGAAGGGACCAACAACGGAAGTCAAACACAGAACACTGCAACCAGAACAAACCAGAATGTCAAGCAAATAAGCTGAACACAAAACAGGAGAACAGAAGGAAACAGAAACAGGATTAGAAGTTGTGGGAAGGGCATGTTCACTGTTATGTTACGTTTAATTACACTTTTTATTTTCAGGGGCTTCTGCTATAGGTCCGGCCTTCATCATCACTTACTAGCTTTACCAGGAGCTCTCCAAGAGACCTGCAATACCCAGCAACCTCTGGGTTAGGGTTAACCCTAGGGTGTGGTAACCCCCCTAACCCTAACCCTAACCCTAACCTAAACAACAGAAGTCACCCAGATTCTCATGCTGTTCATGAAGATCTGGGCTCATGAAGTGGCTGTTAACACACTGATATTTTCCCGTTTTCAGATTGTATCAGCAGGATTAATGCCATTCTCCTCACCTGTCAGTGGTTTTGATCTTGTGGCCTACCCATGTGAAACCAAGGGCTTTGATTTGTTATTTCACTGTGTGTGCAAATTCCCACAGGTTTTCTCATGATGTGACTCCACTGATACTTGCAGCTCACTGCCAGGAATATGAGATAGTTCACACCCTCCTGCGTAAAGGGGCCCGCATCGATCCCCCTCACGACTACTTCTGTGGCTGTGACTCCTGCAACTACCAGCAGCAGTTTGACTCGTTCAGCCACTCGCGCTCAAGGATAAATGCCTACAGAGGACTCGCCAGTCCTGCTTACCTCTCCCTGTCTAGCGAGGACCCGGTCCTGGCAGCCCTGGAGCTCAGCAGTGAACTGGCCATGCTGGCGGATATTGAGAAAGAATTTAAGGTCCATAAGAAAATAGTTACTTTGCACTTCTTGTCAATGCTGCAACACACGCCCTGAAAACCAGCGCCAAGTGTACTGTAAGTGCATTTGCTATGTCGCTGCCATCCCGATGACAGTAAACACATGAACATTTTATGACTTTTTAGAGATGAAGCAGAGACAGGGGCCATTCACATTGTTGTCATAGTGTACATATAATAGCCGTAATTATTGCTGGGCTTGCAGCCGGAGAGTACTGGAAACACACACTCACCCAAATGCTTTTCTCACTCACATGAGCTGCGGAGCCCACTTTTCTCTACTTGAAGACAATTTAATGTCCCGTAAGAGCATTTCCAAGGATGGTGTCAGTAATGAAGATGATCTCTGTTGATTTGATTGTGAAGTTTTAATTCTAACAGTGAGGACAAGGTTGCATGCTGGCACTTCAACATCAAACCTCATTTTCTCCGCTCATGGCTGCACACTTTCCTTGCAGAACGACTACAGCCGTCTGTCGTACCAGTGTAAAGATTACGTGGTGGGCCTTTTGGATCTGTGCCGCAGCACAGAGGAAGTGGAAGCCATACTGAACGGCGAAACGGCCTCTGAAGACAGATACGACCTACCGGGTCGACCCTCCCTTACCCGACTCAAGCTGGCCATTAAATACGAACTGAAAAAGGTCAGCGTGCTCTCAAACAGGAAATGACTATGGCGTTGAATGACTCAGACACTTCATCAGCATGTGAAAACATACTTTTTGTATGGAAGGATTACTAGAAACCACATTAATGTCTAATATTGCCACAGAGTTTATGATAATTCAGCAGATTCTTTAACATTCAAAATAATATTTTATGCAGTTTTGAAGTAACTTGATGCATGTCACTGGCTCAATGTCCATTTTTGGCATTGACTGCAAAGTTTTATTGTTTTCTTTGAAAGCTACTTAATGGATTTGCACCTCTGTATTTCTGTGACCTCCTAGAGGGGCACACACCTCCCTGTGAATTCAGATATATTGACTGTTTACTTCTAAGTGTCCTGAGCGTGAGGCTGGCGCTGAGAGGATCCTGAGCCTGTGCAGCTGTGGGACATAAAAACCCTTAATGAACCAGTTGCCCCTACATGCAGGCTCCCGACTGCAAAAACGTGTCCTGCTTTAAAACACATTCTTATTCCAAGGCATTTAAAAAAAAAAGTGTTTTGTTGTTTTATTTATGTTTTTTCTTAGTTTAACAGCATTTTTTTTCTTGATATCTGTGATGCCTTAGTGGTCTTTTTTTGTTTTTAATGAATGCCACTTTGCTCAACAGCAATCTTTTTTAAATTTATACATACTGGTACATTTGTCTTAAATGAATAATAATAATGAATAATAATGAATAATGGTGGTAGGTCCCATTTACAAAGCTGGTGTTTTTCCCCTAGATACTCTGGCTTCCTCCCACAGTCAAATAACGTTCAAGTGAGTGTAAAAGATCATTCTGAATTGAGCGTGCGTGGACCTGTAACGGACTGGCGAACTGTCCAAACTGCACATCTGCTTTTTGACTTTCGACCCCAGGGACAGGTTTCAGCTGACCCCTGTGATAAAATGAGAGAACCGAGTAAACCACGGACATGTTCCCAGTCCATCTCAGGGTCTCACAGAAACAACCAAGCACAACGAACATGTCATATCATGAATGTGTTTGAGCTATAGGAAAACGTGGAAAGAGTACCCGGAGAAAAACCCACACAGAAAGTCACCAGCTTGGATCCAAACCAGGAACCTTCCTGCGCTGACGCAACAGCACCATTACATTTTTATCCTGATCGTTTTTAATGAAGTGTCAGTCGTCTGTCTGATTATGAATCATGTGGCAGCAGGTTGTTTACTGTTCATTCTTCACAGTAGGAATAAATACTCTCCCTCCACATGTGCCCTCCAGTTTGTGGCTCATCCTAACTGCCAGCAGCAGCTGCTCAGTATCTGGTATGAGAACCTACCCGGTCTGAGGCAACAAACCACTGCCGTCAAGCTGCTGGTGGTGCTGGCGGTGGCTATTGGACTGCCCGGACTGGCTGTGGCTTACTGGATTGCTCCATGCAGCAGAGTATGGAAGACATGGTCTTCGTTCCCATTAACTCCTAAATGCAAACAGCAGATATTTACCCACTGTGGAGGCTTTTCATTTTCTATTTCTTTCGCAGGTGGGAAAAGTGATGCGGAGCCCTTTCATGAAATTTGTGGCCCATGCCTCATCCTTCACAATCTTCCTGGGCCTTCTCATCCTGAATGCTGCTGACCGTTTCGCAGGCACCACCATGTTGCCAAACATGACTCACCATCAGCACCCTGAAGGCTTACAACATATACCAGATCCACTGCTCCTCTACCGGAAGACCACCACACCCTTTACCTGGATGGAGATCCTCATTATTTCATGGGTGATGGGTAGGTAAAAGAAGAGGACTATGAAGATGATGATGGGGAATAAAATGACTCAATAATAATAATAATAATAATAATAATAATAATAATAATAATAATAATAATAATAATAATAATAATAATAATAATAATAATAATAATAATAATAATAAAAGAACAAGAAATCACCTTCATCTACTGCTGCAGGAATGATTTGGGCGGAAGTAAAGGAGATCTGGAGTCAGGGACCAGGAGAGTACCTGGTCGAACCCTGGAACTTCCTGGACTTTGGGATGTTGGCGATCTTTCTTGCCTCCTTCAGCTGTCGTTTCTCCGCTGTGAGACATGCCGATTTAGCCCAGGCCTATGTGTACAAGCACTGCAAGACCTTGGCCAAGCTGCCCGCAGAGGTACACTACTTTACTCAGGGTGAGCATGTTGCATTTAAGTACCACTGTTTTATTGCTGTACACACCATCTACCCATCCATCCATGCTTTCTCAGTCAGCTATATAAGCATGATTCAGTTTTTAGTGAGACAACTAGCTGAATTAATCAATATACACTGTATTTCCTGACTAATTCATTCTGTTTTGTAGCCCGTATCTACTGGATGCCATCAGATCCCCAGCTCGTATCAGAGGGCCTCTACGCCGTGGCAGTAGTGCTGAGCTTCTCTCGGATTGCGTACATCCTCCCTGCCAACGAGAGCCTCGGGCCGCTCCAGATCTCTTTGGGGAGGACTGTCAAAGACATCTTCAAGTTCATGGTCATCTTTCTCCTGGTCTTTCTGGCGTTCATGATCGGCATGTTCAACCTGTACTCTTATTACCTCGGGGCGAAGCAGAATGATGCCTTCACCACGTGAGACTTTCAGTGCACACACCTACATCAGGTCTCACTCATGTCCGCACACCGACTAGTTTTTCTTGCATTAATACACACTGACAACGAACTGATCCATCCAAGTAAACCAGGTTACACTTGCCTGAAGTGACAGAGGACATCTAATCACAACACGTGAAAGCACAATGTAGAAGGTGTCATTCCTTTTTTTTTTTTTTTTTTTTTAAGAATTGGCATCATATTATTTGATTTGGATTAAATGGAAATGGATTAAAACATATTGGCTTTAAATGGAATACAAGCAGATGATGGAAGGACTGATTTGGACTACATTAGGTTTGTTGAGGTTCTATGTAAAGAGCCAGTAGTTTTAATGCACCCCTTCTTTTAATGCACCTTAGCACACCTTATCTGCACTTAGTTTACATGCACAGGTTTGGTAGCACACACTCACTGTGTCCGATCTGGAACCCGGAACACAGCCTAAACCTAAATCACGTTCACACACGGGTAGGGTGTAGGTCCAAGGATCTGGCGCTAGCTGGCCTGGGAGGGGGTAGAAAAGACACCTGGGGCTGCCATGGGTAAACCAGCGCTCCCCTGTCTCGCCCGCCGGGCAGAGCCCAGATCTGGTGGGAGGAGGGCCGCTGGGGCTCGGCCTAGGGGCTCATCGGGGCTGGTTTGGGGGGCGGGGGGCTGGGGGGGGCGCTGTGGCGGACGGCCTGAGGGGCTTCTGCCGGCCTGGCCTCTCTGGGCTCTCCCTCCGGGAGGGGCGGTGGCCCGGGCTGCTGGGGGGCCGGCGCGGGGCGGCCCTGGACTCCGTCCTGCGGGTCTGTCTCCTCCGCTCGGCTTCCTGCCGTCGGGGTGGGGTGGGACCCGCCCCTCTTCCCGGACCGAGTGGCGGGGAGGATGATTGGGGTGGGGGGGTCCCCGGCTCCACCCATTACTCGCTCTCGTGGCTGCTGGCATGTATCGATCCGGCTGACCGGTCCGCCTGTGGCTCCTGAGCTGCTTTCCCGCCCTGCCGTCATGGACAACGTAGGCGGCCCTCGGCCGGGCGTCCTGTGACCTGCTGGGGCTGGACCGGTATATGGTAACTGAGGGGGGGGATTTCGTACACCTGGGGAGGGCTGCTGCACTGCACTGACCCAACACACCGGCACCAGCGGTGGTCCAACTTGAAATGTGATTGTATCATGAGCAGTTGGCCAGCTGGTGTGGAAGGTCAACATCACTGCCAGCTGTGGCTCTTTAACTCTGAATCTCTCAGCTCCTGATCATCTTGGGGTGTTACACCCAACACAACAACATGCACTCACCCACACTACACTACACACACACACACACACACACACACATCACTGAATCATCATAAATAACACAACATCCACCACTACCCTCCGC
Source organism: Xenentodon cancila (assembly GCA_014839995.1). Lineage (NCBI taxonomy): Eukaryota > Metazoa > Chordata > Actinopteri > Beloniformes > Belonidae > Xenentodon > Xenentodon cancila. The sequence continues at coordinate 27,795,451 of CM026213.1, read as the reverse complement.
TCCTTTCTCTTTGCACTTTGCTGTTTGTGTTTGTTGGTCCTCTTTGACAGAGTTCAGGATTAGTGGAGTTGAATAATGGGCTGTTGAGAGGATTGGTGTGGGACACTATCACCTTCACTTTCACTTATGCACGGGGGATAATTATAAAAAAAAAAAAAAAAAAAAAAAAAAAAAAAAAAAAAGGTGGGGCTCAGATGATGTGGGACTTTGACTTGACTGCTTTAAGGATGCCTGTACAAAGTAAACTGATGAGCCCAAAGAAAAAAAAAAAAAAAAAAAAAAAAAAAAAGTAAAGAGCCAGTAGAGGACTTTTGTTGTGAATTGATACTTTACAAATAAATTTAACTAAATTAAAGAAAGTGGCTTTAATATTTTGCAAAATGTGCAACTTGTTGGCACAGAAACATCAACGCGGTGCAGCCTGAACGCTGCAAGAACTATTAGTTCAGGAACATTTTGTTCTTTTTTTCTAAACGAGCATCTTTGATGTCCCTCTTCTGATGATAGATGACTTACTTGTATTCAAAAATAACTGTCCTCTTCTCCGTATGTCCATTTAGCCTGGAGGAGAGCTTCAAGACGTTGTTCTGGGCTATATTTGGACTGTCCGAGGTCAAGTCTGTTGTGATCAACAACGGACACAAGTTCATTGAGAACATTGGTTACGTGCTGTATGGGGTTTACAACGTTACCATGGTGATAGTGTTGCTCAATATGCTCATCGCCATGATCAACAGTTCCTTCCAGGAGATTGAGGTATGTCTGTGAAATGCTGAGTCATCATGTCACTGGAACACAAGCTCACAAATATGAAGCTTAGTCCGAGGAATCCCAACTGGATGCAGCACTTTAGGTCACCTGTGTATGTGAATAATGCTTTTGTTTTCGAAATGAAAGAATGCACATGTACTTGAAACAAATGTAAGTGCATTCCAGGGGAATCGTAGGACTCTGGCATATTTGGAGAAGCAGTAGATGCTGTACTCAAAAAGCATCACAAGGAAAGTTATCCTTTTCCATCATTTTCAATCCTTTTATTCATTAGCTATATGATTAAATAATTTCTGTTGAAATTGAAGCTCGATCCTTTGCCTGACAGTGTTTTGCCCTCCACCACAGAGATTACATTTCGTTGACACATCTACATTACTTGTACACCAGTCTTTGAGATCTCATCTCATGTTGCAAATTTTTTAACTTCTTTTTTTTTTCAAAGCATATATTCCTTTGAATTTGTAAGATTTCTATTCCTTACATTTTTCCCCATATGTTCTGGCCATTTCAATTCTAGCCACCTACGTATGTGATTCAAGACAGGGGTTCAATAAGGTGACATTTCAAATTGTAGGGGCTCTGTAGAAAGGTTCACTTCTGCTTTTACTTGACATTTTAATGAAATGTCCGTTCGTTATGTTTTCTTTTCAAGCGCTCATTTAATGCAGAATTCATTGCTGAATCATTAGCCCCATTACATGTACAAATTGCACTTTATCCCAATAAATGAATGAATGAATGAATGAAGCAAGCTTCACTCTCCCACTAAAAGAAGAGGAGACCCAGTTCATCAAAGGGCAAAATGGAAATGTCTAATGACTCCATGCTGCCCCATCCTTGAGACCACAAAGAACCAAAGGCTTTTTTTCTCTTTACATGCAAGTCAAACTTGTTAGTTCTTGCTGTGAGTTCAGGTTCAGGTATTACAGCCTTTTTTGAAGGCCTTTGAGATCTATATTTGTTTAACCGACAACATACATTGCAACAGTAAAAAGAATCATCATTATCATTTAATAGACACTGGTTTCAAAGATGATCAAATATATTTAAAAAAAAGAGAGAATTTCAACTTACTTGTTCTTGTGATTGTGGGAAATGTATTTTCTTCCCAGTTTCCTTTGTTCTGTTTCTCTAACTAAAGGATGATGCTGATGTTGAGTGGAAGTTTGCGCGGGCAAAACTCTGGTTCTCCTACTTTGAGGAGGGAAGAACGCTGCCTGTGCCCTTTAACCTGGTTCCCAGTCCAAAGTCGATGCTGGGACTGGCCACGGCTATAAAGTCCCTGCTCCTGAAATTTGTGGTAAAACATAGTGAGAGGAAGACCGAGACACAACTCAACCAGGTACGAGACCATTTGAACACAACACACCGCATGTTACCTTCCATGAGCTCCTGAAGTCCCGCTGAGGCCGAGCGCCTCCTGGTGGCTGCGCTGCTGCGTTACAAGCTGAAGCTCCTTTAACCTGAGAAACGTCACATTCTTGTTCAAACAAATTTCACTTGATCCTCCAGGTTGGGGAGAGCAAAAATCCAGGATACAGACGATCTACCCATGACACGAGGTATCAGGTATGTGTGTCAGTGTCTGTGTGTTTCATTATAATTCAGACCCCCTTATACTTTTCCTCATTTTGTTCATCTTGTTTGCCTTTTTACAGAAGATCATGAAACGACTGATTAAACGTTACATCATCAAAGCCCAAGCAGACAAAGAGAGTGACGAGATTACTGAAGGTAACGATGACTCAAAGATACTTACCTAAACTTTATGTCTGTCTTTCTTCCAGGTTTGGAAAAGAAAACAACCTTAATGTCAGTATTTAATGTATAAAACTAACCAGCAACACACCTTCCTGATTCATATACTTAAATGTTCTTCAGTCAATGTCAGTCCAATCACCCATAGTAACCAATAGTTCCTTATCTCTTTAATAAACCTCTGGAATATATCATATATGTAAAGAAGCTCTGTTTTGAACTAGGTGAGCTGAAGGAGATCAAGCAGGACATCTCCAGCCTACGATATGAGCTGCTGGAGGAGAAATCACAGAGCACAGAGACACTTGATGGACTGCTGAAGCGGCTCGGGGAGATCAGTGCACCATCGTCGTAACGCTGCCTGATGGCTCAACGCTTGGTAAAGCTGCAGAGTTCAGGGTGTTGCCTGTTATTGAATACACAGTTACATGACAAAACATTGCTATGTCATAATGTTTAACTATACACATGAATACAGAATAAAAAAGTAGGTGACTCCTAACAAGAGTTTTGGATTTCATGTGGATAACCCTAAAAAATTATGGGGTCATTTGGTCTTTGGTCACACAAATAAATTCAGGAATATCTTGCAATTTAGAAAGACTCATTTAAATTGTGATGGTAAAGGTACAAAAAAGCCTGCTACTTGCAACATGCTGTCTACAGACAGATTTAAGAAGAATCGTGACGAACGTAACAGAAAGGGATGATGTAACGGTTGAGATGGTGTCTCTTCACTCCATAAAAATGACTTGAAGAAAAGGACCAAATCTTTTGGGGATTTTATTCTGTTTTTTTTCTATTCTACTTTTCTGTTTATGTGCTATCACCTGTAATGTCTGAGACAGGATTGGGGAGGGGAGTGTTAATAACCAGTGTCACTCACTTCTCTGTTTTCTTCAAAAATATTCAAAAGTCAAATAAAAACTTGAATCCCAGTAAGATTTTGTGAACTGTGATAAACTGAATAATTGCTGTTAAAGTTGATAAATTAAGAGACACATGATGAATAAACACAGTAATAATAAACCTAAACTGTATCTGGACATACAAATTCTTTGTTCAAGGATTTATTCTGACAGCAGGACAGCTGACTAAGTCCAAAGAAAAAATGCATTAAGGCAGGATTTGAACCACCGGCTCATACAGTGCAAGGCACAGAGGTGTCAATACTTAATTTTCAAGACATATAGTTACATAAATTATCAAAACTGACAGAACTAGTTTCCATGTACCTTTTAAACACAATTACTGCATAAAAATCATCTTCAGAGACGGCAGGACACAAACATGAGAGGAACTGCAAAGTAACCTGAAGTGAAGTCAGACAAGTTAAATATTAACATCGACAGCATAATAGGCCGTTTAGAAAACACATAACACGGATATATACAGTACAGAATTATAGATAATTTGCCACAGTAGTCAGATATAATAAGTCACAGTTGATCTTTGTTGCTGATTCCCAACAGCTCATTCAAATCTTTGTGGTTCAGCGATGTGCCAGTGACATCATCAGGTCAGTCAGATGTATGTGATGTAGTTTTCAGGTATGAGGCCCGTTTTGCCTTTGAATGTTGCCTGAAGCCAGCCCGGTTCCACAGACGGACATACTGCAAACACAAAAACCTCAACTCAGCAAATGAAGACAAAAAGCAGCGTAGACCGGCAAATCGAATTTCACCGTATGCAATCACTTGTAGACATGGAAAATTTATTCTTATAAGTGGAGTCTCATTGGTTCATTTAGGATTCTTACATTAACTCTGAGTCTGTTTCAAAGCAGCAACAATCTAATACTACAGTATATGCATGTTTAAATAGTCAAACAACAATTATTAGGCAGTTCAGTAGGGTGAATGGATTAAAATGCCTTCAGAACAACATATCTAAATCTAATTAATCAGCTGCCAGAAAGAACACTGATCAGCTATGCATAAGATGAAAACAGATTAGAAATTACAGTAAAGAAGTAACCACCCAGACTCAATGGGGTCAACAACCACTCTGAAATATAAAATCTTACCGTTTGAGAACAGCGCCCCTTGAGGGAAACTCAGTTCATGGCTGTGCTCTGCCTCACAGGAGTAAAGAGCTTTTGCTTCTCTGCAAGACGTCAGTGAAAAGAGAGATTTAGGAAGTGAGCAGTGATTCAAGCAGTATTTCAACTTATCATGTTTATTTTCACAGGTGATGATGTCAAATGTCCTCAAAGTCAAAATACCTTCCTGAGGGACATATGTCTAGAGCGGAGGAGAACACGGAGCTCTCACGCTGTGGTGGTCTGGCTGATAATCTGCAACCCACAAGCACAAAATTATCATCTGGAGAAGATAACTACTGGGGTAGACACATTATCTGGGAATATTTCCCCTTGTGGGAACAAGTGAGTAGGTCCGTTTTCTAAAACAATCAGTCTATAGCCAAAAGAAATAAAAAAAAGAGGTCTTGAGCCAGATCAGGAACGAGTAGTCATAACTGGAATCAGTTCTTGTGTTTCGGTTTTCGTCTTCCTTCCTCATCACAACTTGTTGTTGAATTACTTAGCTGTATGCCTGACCATGTGGAGTCTAAAGGCATCAGGCTTGACATCAGCATTTCTTTCCAAATTAAACAATCATTTTCTAAGACAAAATGTATAATTATTTTGATTGTTGATCTGCATATTTTGTCAGCGTTGGGACCAATATCTGCTCTAGATCGCTGACGCGTACCTAGGTAGGTGCTGTGTAAATCATGAGCAGACACTCACAGTGACACAGGTCTTTGGTAACCGTTGCTGGATGAGGCTGCAGTGTGTTTCGGGGTAAGATCAGAGCCAGAGCGGAAGTGTTTACGCGCATGTTTCGCCTCTTGTGGGTCCAGTGACATGAGCGAATGCACTGATCCGTGGCAGCTTTTGTAGTCTGCAGCAGAACACACATGATCAGAATCAGAGATACACCTGAACAGGGGTGTGACAGAGGTTTTGAACTTTCCTTAAAAAAAAGTAATAAACATACCCTCAGAGATGTGCAGGGAGGTGAGAGAAGATGAGGCAGAAAGTTGGTAGGGAAACAATGAAGAGGAAGAGGAAGAGGAGGAGGAGGCAGTCCTGTATGCAGTGTTATGTTGCTGAGCAGAGGTAGAGTCTGTGGGTCTGATTTCTGTGCCTGTAGCATCGGATGCATTTCTCTGATCTGCCGAATGATTGCTCTTCAGAGAGGAAACAGACGACGAAGAGGCATGTTCTCCCGATGAGCGCTGGATGAAGGCGGTTGACACGGACACTCTGGAGGGAGATCTTGACTCCTTCATAGAAGAAAAGGACGCAGTAGAGTTTCTGTTGAAAGATCTCTCTACTGCAGAGAGTAAAGACAATGTGGAAGAAGACACAGAGGATGGTTGTTCAGCCGGAGCGAGTTGAGCCGAGTTCCAGGAACAGGAGGATGGGAGGTAAGAAGGAGTGCTGTCTAATGGCTCTGTCAGATTTTTCCCTTTGGAAGAGTCATGGGGTTCTGAGCCAGAAGGAGCTGCAGGAGGAGACAACTGTGTTGTGACGGGTGAGCTGGGCTTAGCAGCGGGAGAAGACGGAGGAGAGGTCTGGGACTCGCCATTCTTTTCAGAGGAGTGTGAGGACAGAGACTCTTGGCTGCCTATTGGAGTGCTGGAGCTGCTACTGAAGGTGTCACCTGAGGAAGAGGAAGAAACGTCATATGTTAAACAGACTGAAAGACGAAGGAGGACTCATGAGGAGCATATCAGGAGCAAAGTGTGGAGCCTGTGTGGGGGGAGGGTCAGAGCACTAACGTTCCAACTGGAGAACAACCCACGTGATCCACAGATCCACATCCCCCATTTTAACATCTTCATTAGTGTACTTTGATTAACATATTGAGTTTTTAACACGGGAAAGACAAAAATGTAATTCAGGCTCAGTGGTATATTTGACAAGATGTTACTTTTGTGTTTAATTAAAAAAAGAAGACCACAGTGAACAGTATGTGCTGCATATTAGATTACTGATGAAAAGTCTCAGCATCGGGCTACAAACCACCACAAATTGTTTAAAGGAGGGCTTCATTTAGAATAATAAGAGGTCTTTTTGTGTCAAATTTAAAAAATAAACGTGTACCGGTAATAATTTAGGTTCATCAGTGTAAATGCGTCTTTGCTTGTCTGTGACCTTAAAAATCTATGGCTGTGCTTCCTGTTTTCACTTCCTGGAATGTTTTTACTGATAAGCCAGGATGGGAGCTACCTATGCCACCACACTGAGGTATTCCCGTTTCAAGAACTCCACATATAATGAAAAGAAAAGGATTTTCTGTGCTTGAGAGAAGATATGTATAGTTTATTTTGGGGATCCAGGCTTTGAATCTGTTATTCCGGGAGCAGTTCCGATTTGCTGTGTAATGTGACATCACAGACACATATATAAATATGAATAATAATTAATAATACATTTTCGGTGCCTTGAAAGTGGATAGTACAAAGCTTTAATATTAGCCGCTTGTCTGGCATCCAAAAAAATCTTTCCTGCTGGCGCTGTCATGCTGATAGCCACTGTGCTGCCCCGCTGACGCATCCATACTGTTGAGTCGGGGTGGAAAAGCCCCACCACCAATGATCAGGTGGGATATCTGCTGTATGTCATAAAGAAATCTTTTTTGGCAGCTGCGTCAGGATCAGTACTCCATTCACTGAGCATTGCAAAACAGCATTCAACTGAACATACTAATGACCAACAGTTAAGGTGGTAATCAGCAGCTTAAACTAGCAAAATCAGGCTCAAACAGTCCAATAGCGATGCTGAACCGTAGACCAGTTAAAAAAAAACTTAAAAATAATTTAAAACCCATATTCCTCTCCAATATTCATTTAGGAAACTTCTAATTTGTCAAATCAGGAACTGTTCTGCCATATTTCAGTTAAAGGTCAGTTCGAGAAGGTCGTCACAGTTCAAAGAAGGAAGAAACTACTAAAAACACGATGAGTAAAAGCTAAAAAGAAAAGATAACTGAGTCAGTTCTTATGTTTATTTTGTGACTGTGGTTGGTACTATTGCATCATGGAAATGCTTCTATGCTTTCATATAAACATCATTTTTCTGGATATTGTAACAAACCTGACTTTAACTAAAAAGGGTTTTTAAGAGAATTATTTTTTTTAATCAGTTTGGAGGGTTGTGAGATGACGGTCTGATATGCAACAGCTTTGATCCGCTGAAAGACTCACTGTCGTTGTCTGCCAGGCAGAGAGCGGGAGGGTACAGACGTGCCCTTCTCTTCCCAGATGACAGGCAGATGGCCTTGCTCCTCCGGGGGGTCGACCGAGAGGACGGAGCCTGAGGCAACGGCACTGTCAGGTCTGGGGCTTCTCCAAAGATCTGACAGGAACATAGAGTGCACATGCCCGTTAGTGGTGTCCATGCTTGCATGCGTGTTATTGTGCATGTGTTGGTGAGTGCACCTTGTCGTGGTTTTCTATGATAATCTCCACCACAATGTTCTGGAACTTGATGTTCATCATGGCAGCCACCGTCTCCTCCTGCGACCTCATCAGCGTGGGCCCGAAGATCATACCCAGGTTGGACACAGTCATCTGGTTCTGGTCACTGTGAGACGACACCCTGGACACAAGAGCCTTCAGTTATATATCACATTTTCAAAGACTCTTTTAAGAAAGAACGTGCTGTGAAGGCCTAACAATGAAAACCCCATGAAAGCAATAAGCACATACTTGAGGAGGTGGTTAGTCAAGAGGTCCAACATGACCTTGTTTTTTTCTGGTAGTTTGTATACGAGTGCATGAATCGCCCTCACTCTGTACTTCTGGTCATCATACTCTGTGAGACAAAACGTGAGCACAGAGGAAGACATGTCTGCTTTTCTTTTTGCACCACATTCACTGTAAAACAGAGCAATCTCAAGCCGACTCCTGTTGAAATGTTTCTGCTGTGTGCTGTTTCACATTGTGGATCTTACTTGCAGCTCTGATAAATTCTTTATGCAGCCTGTATGTCAGTAGTGGTTCTGCCAGACATCTACAAGCACAACAGAAAATAAGAATTTACAACTTTTAAACAGTTTTATTTTAAAAACGCTGCAGGGTTGTTGGTGCATTTTACCTGAAATAATCCTTTAGGCCACTGGTGATGGTCTTGTTGTCCCAGGCATCTGCATCCAGCTGCATGTCCAAAGGAGCTGTGGATGCTGCAGGAAAAAGATAAGTGATTTAAATGTATATATGGATCTTTTATGACACCTGGCAGGAAATGAATTAATGTGGCCCGTGCAATGAAACAGCGACATACCAAACACACTCGTCATCAGCCGTTGCACTTTAGAGTTCACTCCTCCTGTCCTGTAGAGACCCAATGTGGTAATACCTGCAGAAAATTTCGAATAAAAAGCCTCACCAATGCATCCAATACATGTTGATGAAGATCAGTTTTCTCATTTAAATAATTCTATGTGGAGTAATACCTCTTGATTCAATCAACTCAATACACTTCTTGACAAAGTTGAAGCCAGCCTCATTGAGAAATGCTGTAAAACAAATCATTTAATTTTTACCTACATTTCTGCAAGGCTGAAATACATTGATAAAAACACAAGAATAAAGAGAATCTTCAGACTTAAACTTGATACTTACTCTCTTCTTTTTTACTGAGCAGAGAGGGAAGAGTGTAAATCTGATCAAGGACAGAATCAAATTTTAAGTGCGTCATTAAAACCCGCCAAAAAATTTTTTCTTTCACAGTATATGTCTTTTTCTCCCCGTGATGCATTATTATTTATAAAGTGATGGATGTTTTCATACAGGTTCTTTTCCATCCATTGCTTCCATCCAAAGCCGCCTGTTTGCCTCTGAGACCGCCTGCAGTGTAATGACGCCATGTCTGCAGGTATAGACAGATATTGTCACATAAACTCAGTAAAGCAGCCACACCTCAGTTTTTCTAATCCACAAATAATTATGCATCGTGCACGGGAGATTTGCAGCACCGAGTCGTAATACCCACTAACCTCTCCACCACCTCAATGTCAAAGCAGAAGCGTTTGTCAATTGAATCTGTCTTTCTTCGGACACATGAGCGCAGACTGAACATCTCTGAGGTGCCGTTCACCACGCCGTTCTGTTAACAGAGTGGGTTTTAAATATACGCAGTCTGTCTGCTGTCGTTTGCAAATTACTTTGATCAAATCTTTTAATACCTTAGAAAAGAAATGGTGTTGTGCAAAGATTTAAAAACTACATCAGCCCTGAATGAAGTTTCTGCATGTGCTAAAAAATTTAAAAAACTTAACAGTAGCCTGGATTCAAAAGTTAATTTGCATCTATTGGATTTTTTTAAATGTGTAATATGGGATCAAAAGAGAGTTTGCATGAAGAACTAGTTTAAGACGTTCTTTCTGCTGCACTGAAGTGCTGAGGTGAAAAAGAAGCAACAACCTTGATGGGTGTATTGACAAGTGCTGCCAGCTTACCTGCCTGCTGGCTGGTCTAGCCTCCGGGCTGCTCATGGTGAATATCTTGGCGCTCCTCTCATAAGTACAGTAGTATCTGGTCCACACACTTCCCAGAGGACCTTCATATTACGATATACATTTTTCATGCAGGTGTTTTTACCGGTTCTAAGTTTGACTTTTCTCATAGCATCAATGACAGATAAGAGGTTTTACAGCACAGTATCTCACGTTTCTCCTGTATGTACAGATATCCCTCCATTGTAAATGGACTGGGGGCTTTGAAGTCCTCTTCAGCAGAACGGATCCTCTTCATCAGTCTCTCGACCTCAGCGCGGGTACTTTCAAAGTTGTTGCGAGCCTGAACAACAAACACGGATGAGAAACTGCAATTTCTGCCTATCATTCATTATTCTAAATATGGACTTGCAGATTATCATTTCCAGGGTTGATATACATTTATCCTTGACAATCATTTTAAAAACTGACTTCAGACTAAGAAAAGCCTTTAAAACTGGTTAAGCATAGCTAGGATCAGTGGACCTACTGTTTAGCTGATCTTCAAGGTTCAAACTTTTGCTATTTTGAACTTAACAGGTCCCCCTTTAGGTGTGGCTATTAAGTCACTTTAACAAAACTAAGATTTACTGTTGTTTACTGTGGTCTTGTTGATTCACTCTTTTTGTCTTCTGTCATTACAGTCTTGAGTCTCTTAGATGCCTCTGCAGTGATGTCCACTCTGTGAGTCAGTGTCATCATGTAGATGTGTCATCATGTTGCCGTACAGCAATATGAAGTTGTTGCAAGAGACAAGCAGGAGGGGCGTCGGGAATGGCTTAGGCTGGTTTTGATAATAGTAGGGACAAAAAACCATGAGAGCTAGACGATGCTTCCTAAAACTATTTGAATATTCAGTCATTTGTGTTGTTTAAAGTAACGTGTTGACATGTCTTGAGGCAGCAACAATGACATAAACGTTTTCAGATTACAGAGAAATATTATATTTTGAGAAATGCATAGCAATGAGTGAATATTAACGATCGCCTAAAGACGACCATATTTTCATTCCACATTACTGAACTTTGACTTCCAGGTAAACTAATAAAATCTGAACTTCTGAGGAAGTAAAACATGACTTTTTACAAGACACGGTCATGTTCAAACTGCTGCTGAAACTAGTTTGTGTTATGTACAACAGCATGCTCAAAGTATCAGGAGTGTGTGATAAAACCAGGTGATTCTCACAAATATTTGCTTTTGATGCTTAAAAGACAGACAGAAAAAGGGAATTTAGATATAGGTTATAGAAGGAGTGGGTTTAGTTTTGAGGTTTGAGATAAACACTTACATTTTGCAGGTTGAACTGAAGTTGCTGCTTGTAGGGTTCGAACTCATGGGCGAGCTCGTAGCCCTCATGGTAGAACGTAAACAACCCCTGCAGGAAGGCTAATAACTGAGGAGCAGAAGGAGAGATCCCCAGGAGAAATGTCAGCCCAGGGCATAGGAGTGTAGAACATAATGAAGGGATGACAAAATAATGTTTGTCAGTCATCTGCGCAATCAATCAAAATAGCCTCCAGAGAAGGAAAAACTCCCGAACGCTGCCTGTTTGGGTTGCTGGCGTTGTTTACTTTACAACAAAGAGTTTTCCTTTCTGTCAGCCGGAAGAAATCTCCTTGCAGGAAGAGCAGCAACAGAAACAGGAAGCAGGCTTTACCGATATCTATCATTAAAACATTTTTATCACCGGCAAAACAAAGTGTGCAATGTGTGCTTTTGAGCTTGTGGCTCAGTTGATTTTCTATGATCGCGTTTACATGCACACACTTGTTCATAGTTTGGCTGTAGTCACAACTTCATATCTGTGTGCAAACGCAGCAGTTAAGTCTCATCAGCTGGATTGGATTTTCCTGTGATGAAAGACTGTGTATTGGTGACTGTGTTTCATGCTTTGTAAGGTTTGTGTCCCAGCATGACCATACAGGCTATACCCAGGAGTAGACTGTAAATAACACAACTCACCGGCTCCACAAACTCAAACTTCTTTCTCTCCTGCACCTCTTGGATCTTAAACACATACTGCAGAGAGGCGTCGTAAAAAACCTGCCTGTCTTTACTCATCTGTGTGTCAGCCTGCAGGAGAAGCAGCCACAACACACGTTAGTTCATGTTACTTAATATGTGAGAAGAACTTGTTGTGGCTTTGCTCGGATCTGGGAGTATACCTCCTGCAGCTGGGATTCCTTCTTTCTGGAGGACAGGCTGAGGTTTTTTTCCAGCACAGAGTAATATCTTTCTGTTTCCTTGTCAAACTGCTTCTTTCCCTCCTGAGGAAGACATGAAAGCAGGACGTTAGCAATAAAGATCTTTTGTATAATATAAAGAGGATGTCACACTTAACCTTCCTGGATGTTACCCTCTCACCATATTCCTTTGGTGTGCCTGAACTTTGTGTATACTCTTGTCAATGTCAGACTTGTTTTAAGAACAATGCCAAAATAGCACATTTCTTATTTTACCTTGAGGATTCAAAGATCTATATTTTGTAATGAACTTCAAGAACATCCTAGGTGTGAGGTGGAGCGTCTGCTCGGATTATGCCAGGTCTTTTGTTTGACCTCTTTTGTCTGAGATCAGGCTTTCACTTTCACACACAAGCCCCCACACAGCTAGTCCCTAACACAACACAAGCAAACCATGAAGGTACTTCATAATGAAATAAAACCATCTGGTGGTTGTATAAGTCCACTAACTACACTAATTTTAGCCTATAACACTTAAAAACTGCCCATAGATATATAAGCCTAAATTTTCCTTTTCTTATTCTAAGAAATAAATCTGCCAAGAAAAATGTTTTCAACTGGAATTCTTATAACTAGCAAACAGTCTAAAATGTTGGTTTTTTTTAAACTTTCTGAGGAATTTTTTGTAGGTTTTGTAGTGAACCAAGTCCAGACTCATACAATACATTTAGTAAAGACTCAGAAGGAATTTCATAAGTCTTAAAGTGATTGCCATGGGAAAGGACAATGTTTTAAATATGGTTGTTGCTTCAACAACGCAACATATTGTCCATATTTCAGCCTTTTATTTTACTATTCCTAATGAAGAGGGATCATATATGTGTTCAGGCAGTTGCTTCTAATTAAAACTCTTAAACTAGAATAGTTTCTCAGATCTGCAGGATGCTGATTGCTCCTGGCGCCTCGTTTGCTGTTATCGCTGTTCGTGCTGCGAGCTTGTTTTCGGCTGTGCGGTCAGCATCCCATGCTTTGGGGGAGTGTTCTTTGATAAGCTTTGTGGATGATGCGAACTCCCTGCCAGGCAGAAACACTATGTGAAGTCATACGCATTATTAGTTGCTTTAAAGTCAATTTTGGATCTTAAATGTCATAATTATATTCAGTCAGACATTTGAACAATTGGTCACATTAGTGTTGATGTTTGTTGAACGGCACTGAAAACACCACTTTTTTACATGCTGAGGAAGTGTTATTAAAAACAAAACTGATTTTATTTAACCATCATAGACATAAGACATAAGATTTAGTAGAACTACCATAACATTGTAGTTCTTAAGTCAAGAAAAAAGTCGTCTTTTACTTGTCGCTGGATGTGGGAGTTTCACAGAAATATTTAATGCCATATGGAAATAAAAAAGTGGGAGTGGTGGCCTAGTGGGCTTGGGCGTGGAGGACCCAGGTTCAAGCCCAGGGCTGCCCACAATGGTAAATCACTGGGGGCCCCTGAGCAAGGCCCTTAACTCCCAATTGCTCCCCGGGGCGCTGCCCTGCTAGCAGCCCCACTGCTCACTAGTGAAAGTAGTTGATGGGGTAAAAGCAGAGACTAATTTCGGTGCATCGTACATACAGCGTGTGCACGATGTCCACACTGACAAGAATGATCAGGAAAAAAAAAAAAAAAAAAAAAAAAACAACTCTCAACCTTGTGTTAGACAGAACAGGAACAACCAGGAGAAGCTGATAATGATTTATACTAACAATTATAATAAATGAGAAACAAAAAAAATGCTTTTGTGATGGTCTGTTTGATAACGTACAGTTCAGACTGTGCTGTGTTGAAAGTGATACATATGTTACTAGTCGCAACCTAGTTGGACTGTGATCACAAAATGTCATGGAAAACACTCAGCTGCAGCTAGATTAACGAAAAAGATTGTGACTATCAAAAGAAAATGCCATGCAAATCTATCCCATGGTTGTCCAAAAATTACATCTATCTACATTTATCTGCTGCAGGATTATCTGGATATTGGGATGAGGTCATTTTTCCATCAATATTTAACAAAATCCAGTAGGACAATTAATAATCTTGATGAACAGACTCGGGAAAAATCTGTAGAAAAACAGCTGCGGAATCTAACTCTTGACTTTGGACAATAACATCACAGTGCGAATGTGCTGCATTCTTCAGGCTGAGGAGTGGCCTGTGGAGTGACCCTCCACAGAAACGAGCAGTCATTTCACTTCCAGACCCTGTTAAAACTGGGACTACTTTTATTCTGCCCATCACAGGACACAGGAGGTATGTATGTGTGTGTATATATATATATATATATATCAGAAAACAAAATAAAAAGATAGATACTGGATGATATGATACAAGTTGAGACAGCTGTTGAAACCAGACACTACACTCCCTTAGTGTTTATGCTGCCTCTCTGAGTTCAACTATCTGCCTGTCTGTGACGTGCTCCCCGTCCTCCCTCCCAGCGTCCGTTCCCATGACCTTGTTACTGACACTGACCTGATCTGATCACTGACTTTGACCCGACCAGAACTACACCAGACCAGAACAGAATCCAGAGAACATACATTTTGCGCACAACGTGCAGGATCATGCTCCACCCCTCTTTCCAGTTACCCTTCATCATTGACGGCTGCAGAATTACCTTAACAGCTCCAATTTGCTCCTTTCGAAACTTCTCGAGCGGTGAGATCAAAACATCGTCAGCATTCTGTATCTGAGAGAGAAAACAGAAACACAGAAGTCATCTCAGCGTGCCCTTTGTTAAAATTCAGACCAGCAATGAAATCTGACAACAGCTCGGCAGCTGTCCCATGAGGCCTTGCTGCAGCAACTTCAAATAGAGCTCGACATATGTGGTCAGTAGATGAAACATTTCAGAACCAAGACAATATTATGATATAATTAAAACTTTACAAAACTGAAAAAAAAACATACATAAAAGGGTTTCCACATAAGCTAAATGTTTATTTTCATTTACAGTCGAATTTTGTTTAC
Organism: Xenentodon cancila; assembly: GCA_014839995.1. Classification (NCBI taxonomy): domain Eukaryota; kingdom Metazoa; phylum Chordata; class Actinopteri; order Beloniformes; family Belonidae; genus Xenentodon; species Xenentodon cancila. The sequence continues at coordinate 27,780,203 of CM026213.1, read as the reverse complement.
ATGATTATCCTTAGCCAGTGTGTAATGTGTTGAAGTGTTGAAGTGGTTTAAACTGAAAAAGGGGATCATTTGCTCAGATTCCCCCCAATACTGCAGAAAATTGTTTAAAGATGTCCTAAGTTGGTTAATTGATTATATTGCAGTTGCTGCCAAGTGGAACTCATAGCAAATCCATGTTTCCACAGTAAAAATAATACATTTAATTTTTGTCAGTAATTAAATAGGCTATTTATTTTATGGAGTTTATGTTAGCAGCAAAGCAGAAAGACAGTAAAAGTATAAACTGAAGTATTTGTTCATGTATCGAAAGTCACATCATAATCTCAATTTTCAACAGTGATGTTGCATATTGCATGTGTTCCTAATAATCCGCAGCCCAAGGAAGAAAATTAGACCTATACAGGCGTTTAGCCTCAACACATCTACTTTCATGTCTTCGGTCAGTAAAGTAACTGCAGGTAACAACAGCATCTCCACCTTAACTCCAACTACATTACAGCTGCACACAGCTAGAAGTCTGTCACTGTATTGTTGCATGGCAAAATAAATGTCTTGACTTGATGAATTAGGTGTTGTTGCTGATTTGTTATGCACCTACCAGCACTGATAATAGCACTGATTAGTCTAGAAGTGTGTGGTCATAATGCCCTGCTGAATACTTGCTTTATGTCACGGCTTTCTTGTAAAATTACAACTTTTATTCTTGTGAAATGAAGGCTTTATTCACATAAACTAAGATTTATTTTCCCCCTATACTCCTGTTTATGCTATGGATTTGGTCACAGGTGTTATAAATGCAAATAAAAGCATGAATGTGTGTAGAATATGTAGAATATCTCTTCCGCAGGTTTTGGAGCAATACTTTAAATCAGGTAGTACTGATCCTACGTAATCTTGCTAAAACTGTGGTTTAGTCCAATCCCATGTCACCTTGACTTTTCCTAAGTCAATGTCCTATCTTGCAGTTTTAAAGAAACTGATCAGGATTCCCATCTAAATTAAACAGACAATGCTTTTATTTAATTCAGTCCAACAGGTTGTAGATTAATCTTGCTGATGAACACACAGACTTCAGTTTGGCCTTGAATGGACATTTTTACTGCTGTTTAGTAAATATGAGGAACTAGTGATTGTGTTTTGAGTTGAGCAGAAAAAAACAACTACAGATAGTGGTTATCAGAGCTCTGATATTTATATTATATCTCTGACCTCTTTAGTTATGAGTCTAGATATTGTAAACGACTGTCAAGTCATCTTTGTTCTGTAGTGTTGATATAAGTATCACTCTTTTCTCCCAGATTCAGCCCTGCATTATGACTTTCATTTCATTTTTCATTCACCAGTGATTAAGAAGACTAGGTTGCCATTGTCAGATCTCAATAATGGTCCTTTCAGGTTGGACAGGTAGGTACTTCAAAAGAAAAATTCAATATAAGGCCCTTTTGACTTCTTAACGATGGTATTATTAGAAATCAAACAGTGCTATAGTTGTTTCACAGCAAGTGGAAAAGCATACAATCAAAATAGACATATAAAAAAGAGAGGCAGAGACAGAAACACACACAGAACCCATTTACGGACTTTCCCAGGCAGTCGGGTCTGTGCTCAGACTCACAGGGGAATTGTCAGAATAGGTTCCACATGGTTCCTCTGCAGCCAGACCGTGTACACAGCTACAAATGCAAACACACACTCAAACAAGGGACTACACATAAGGTAGCATAGTATGCACAGCTACTGCGAATGCTCCGAGGTCTGCTTCACACAGACTGTGCCAGACTCCAGTCACTCCCACACAAAAGCCTCCAGCTGATGGAGGGTCTCTGTGTAAAACACACTAACCACGTCGCCATGGTGCACACAATGCTGCATGTTAACACTAAAAAGGTGTGAATCAAGCTGCTGGGAAAACCAAAATGAGACAAATGCTTAGAGAGAAGAGTGTGGCGTGCCAAGTAAAGATGCCTGAAAAAGACTATCACTTTTTAAGCTATAATAAAAAACTTTACACAATTTCACCTGCTAAGTTGCCCTTCAACATTAAAGCTGTAATAAATGAGTTTCTGGACAAAAGGTGCAAAGATAGCAATAAAAGTCACCTTTTAAAATTGGATCGAAAATTTAGATTTTTTTAGAAGTAAAACGCAGTTTGGGCCAAAGGGTTAATGTAAGCCCTCTTCTGAAAACAGTTTGATAATAGGCAGGTAGTGAAGGTAATAATGTCAGTTTTGGGGCTATTTTCATAGAAAATAGTTGAATGCTACACCCAAAAATGCCAGAATGTGAGCCAGACAGCTGAACCCATAATAAGGCTTTGTAAAAACAGAGGGGAGGTGCTCAAATAATAAATCTCTGGGTTTTTCCATTTGAGGAACATTTCTCAAATTGTCCATATTCTCATATTGCTGTAAAAAGAACTCTAGGGCTGCATGATATTTGGAAAAAATCCGATATGTGATGTCAGTTAACATTGTGAAGACTTGCGATACATAAACCAATACTTCACTCTGTGGCGTTAATTTATTTATTTTCTCCTTTGCTGTTAAACTGACCTATGACCTATAGCCTATGCAAACATTAAAAAAATTGAAAAGTATTTTTTCAAGTCAATCAACATGGCTTTATTAAAAGATATGAATAAAGCTGGAACTGGAGCCACACTCTTTGTGTAAACCAAGATCTAAATTTGTGGACAGCGAGGTTTTATATGAATGCCCAAATATATTATTGACATTTAGACTATGAATGCACTGTGCTTGTAAATAATGATTTTATTGTGTTTTTTTTTTTTTTTTTTTTTTTTACAATGCTTATATTGTTCATGTTGATATTACAATGATGAAAATGTTTTAATATATTTTGCAGCCCTAAATAACATGTGGGATAGATATGTTGTTATCGCCAAGTTTGGTCAGCTTTATCCAAATGATGGAAAACCTTTTAATGGACTAAGAAAAATATTGGTTTAGACATTGATTAAAACAGTTAGACATTTAGGTGTAAGAGTGTAATGTATCAACATAATTGTTCAGAGTAGGATGTTTTAAGCAAGTAAAAGCCGTTTTCATCACCAGTTATTTGAGGATGCTTTCCCACCGAAAGTTGATTTGTCCATATTTTTAGACGATTCAATTTGATTAAACTGAAACATTTGATGTCAGAATTCCCTGCAGACCCTAAAACTACCTCAGAAATGTGAGGTGTCTGTTCCAGATAGAATATGTGCCTCCCAGAAACCCTCAACCTCCTCTTTTTTTTTAAATAAAATAAAAAATAAATAAAAATAACTTTATTCACTGTACAGACTCACAAACACATATTTTCTTACCAGTCGTTTTCGCTCCTCCTCCACTGTGTTTAAGAGCTGAGAAAACTCCTTCAAGGACTGAGCTGAAAACAAAATATACATTTAAATTGTATTAAGTCCAGGCATATTGAACATGTTGTGCAGTCTTATAGTTTACTAGGTGGTTTAGGGCATTTTTGTTTTTCCCTTTTTTATTTCTCACCTATATTGATTTCATCATCAGTCTCCGCGTCTCCAATACACTCAAACTGGAACTCCTGCAGAGACTGAGAGAACCGCTGCACGGCAAGAGAAAGACCTGAAAAACAGGTAGAAGTTCACTCAGTTACATGAAGCAGGAATAACAATTACATTAATAACATTTAGTTTTCCCTTGTAGCTGTTACTGTTACAACATGCAATGAACTCATTTCCCTTCAGGCCAGAGACAACATCACTTTTCTCCCTCTTTTACATACAGTTTAGAATCAGTTTATATCAGATAACTACAATATGAAATGCTAAGTTACTTACTTAACACATATCTATAAATATTCATATTTGTATTCTGAAGCAGTGAAGTCTATTTCAACGAGTGATGTTTGTAGACACGATAGAAAAGCTGGACTTTGTTTATTATCAGATAGAAGAAAGAATCATGATTTGACATCAGCAAATCAAACGCTTCAATCATAAATGTAAAAAATGCTGTAGTCATCAGTGATTGTTCCCTTGAGTCTAAATAAATGCACAAACCTATTTTCAACTGCATACTTTACTGATATGTTTATGTTTCAAATTGTTTGCATTGATGCAAAATAAAAGAAAAAGATCTGTGCCTACAATAACTTAAATAGGCTGACTTTCAGGGGAGTGTTGCTCAGTCTAAATGAAAATCACATATGCTGCTCTGGTGTAAGTTAAAGATGTTGAAAATGTTCCTCACCTTTAAGAGGGCTTCAGTAAGTAAAAGTCCTTCGAGAAACAACATCTTACTGTAGTATGAACACTGTGGCCATTTAGCTTCACCCTAATGTGGTTGCAGATCAGTCAAACAAGCTCAGCACCACGTGTGCACCATGTAGCTGCAGGTGTGTGTACATCCATGACATCACCAGCAGGTGAACTGAGGAGCCTCCTCTTTCACTATCAAATGTTAAAAGAGACTCATTATGTCCCTTTTTCACATGCTGAAGAGATTTCCTGAGGTCTACTAACATTTCTGTGACATGCTTAGATCCAAATGCTGCAGGATTACAGTAGCACAGCACCGTTTCCAGCTGTCTTCTTACTCCTGTTCATAGCAGCTAGTTTTCAGCATGGAGTGAGCCGCTCTTCTCCCATTATTATTCCTCCATCACATATCAGCTCAATAAACCTCAGACTTCACTATCATGTAATTCATCTGTTTTATCTATTTTTATTGAGGCATTATTAGTTTATTCTTTGTTGCGATAAGAGGACTGTATAACAGATGACGATAGCAAAATACTTTTATTTCCCACTTCTAAAGCACAGTGAATACCGCATTATTAGAAGTTAAACTTGTGGGGAGGTTGGAAAAGTTTACTCTGATTTTACCCTGCAATGTCACAGTCCCCCACAAATCTGAACAGCGCGCTGAATGATATATTTATAATTTGTAGCTGGTAACATTTTTAAATATATATAAAACCCATGTTATTAAGACACAAATAATTTTTAATTTTTTTTTTTTAAATTTTCCTTTTCATTGTCAGTGCACATCGTGCACACGCTGTATGTACGATGCACACCCATCAACTAGTTTCACTAGTGAGCAGTGGGGCTGCTAGCAGGGCAGCGCCCCGGGGAGCAATTGGGCCCCTGAGCCTTGCTCAGTGATTTACCATTGTGGGCAGCCCTGGGCTTGAACCTGGGTCCTCCACGCCCAAGCCCACCACTGTAACCACTAGTAATAGTAATAATATAACTTATATATATATAATAATATATAAGTAATAATAACTAGTAATAACTAGTAATAATAGAAATTTCAATGCAATGTTTTCAAACAGGGATCATTGTCATGGTAAGGGTACTGGATCAGTTATAAATATCTACAGAGTGGCTGCATTTCCCTAGTTCATGATTGTTAATAGCAATAAAATGATTTGTGTGTTGTTGATGTAATTAGGTTGTTCATTTGCTATTGTCAGAAACTCAACATTGCTTGCTTATGAAATCATTGCTGTGATTCTCTGCCGATTTACCCTGACGTGATGGACACTATTCAGTTCACAAATATGATGATTACATGCGATTAATAAATTTGTTAGTTTCTATATCCGTACAAAGTGTATTTGTGCTACATAAGCACTCAACTAAGTTCAGGATTTTTCTGTGTAATTTGATACATTTTTAATATTTTTACTTTTACTAAACTAACCTTTGCACACATCACCTCTGATGTGCATTAACCAAAAGTGAAGTTTGTGTCAATACCTTTTCCATAATTAGTGAAACAGATGTCTGTTAGGGTCAAAGTGTAAATAATTTTCCATTGATTTTATTCTAAACAAATGAAGTGGCCACATTTCTTAGAGTACCTGAAGACTTGTCTCATTCACAGACCATCACCTGCAAAACACTAAACATAATTTGGCATAGTTTTCAATCCTGAGACATTCGTTTGAGTAAAAAAAACAACATTTGGAGCAGAATGACCTCATGCATTTCAGCACTAACCCTGATAAAATAGATGTAATTAGAAAGCAAATATTAACAATAATGTTAGATACATTTCTTTATAAAAGCTGAGCAGGATGTCCTACCTTTGATTACATTACCAAACAGATAATATATAGGATGTTTTCAGAATGAATTTTGTTCTAAAATTTGAACCACAGAAGTGAAAAATTACAGTAAGTTGGAATTGGCATGACACCTAAACCACTGAAACCTAATGTTTGGTTTCAAAAAGGTGTCTAAAACTGGACGATTTCTGGAAAACTTCAAACTGTACACTAAAACCGATTCTTTTTAACCTCTGAAGATGTGAGAAACATAAAATAAAAACAGTGAAATGGTTAAACCTTGCACTTTTATTGTAACTTTTTTTTTGTTTATCAATAGCTAAATTAAACATTCGAGCTTGAACAGTATAAACAAGCACAAATTATGATGTGTTAAGAATGAACACCAATAAGTGTAATAACATTTTGACAACCCACTGGACAAAAAAATCCTATTAAAACAAAATAACAAATTTTTTTATTATAATAACCTCTCAGGACTAAAAGTAAAAGTGAAATTTATGCCAAGTGACATAGAGGCAAAATGTAACAAACTATATTATTGGATTGTAATTACTTACTCTCAGTTATTATGATGTAAATCTGCTCCCTGTTCAAGGTCCTATTAGATTTAATTACTTTATATACATCTGAGAACCTAATCTACATAAAAATCATCATTTATTAGTTCATCTGGATATCATAGTAAATATCAATAACAGAAATGACAATATGATGAATAGCTTAACCTTTAAATGCATTTGGTGCAGTGGAAAGTTAAAATTACTCCACCACATATTTGATTGTCTTAGCTGCTTGATCAGTAATAGTAAAAATAAATCAATGTGCAGAGGATGGGGTGCTTCTCCTGGGGCACGGGAAAATCCTTAATAGGAAATCCATTCATCCCGTCTCTCCTTTTATGCAGATACTGAGAAATTAAACCCTCTAGCCTTTTAAATCAAGAAAACACATGAAGGCTCACGGCTGCAAAGGTCAGATTAGAGCTGTTTAGTGTTTGTGTGTCATATACAAACACTGCAAAGTGCTCACAACACTTCTACACTCCTAGGTGTGGTGTTCATGACAAAGAGGTGCCTTTATGTCCACAGCTGAAGTCACCGTGACTTGACTCATGGCCTTCGGGTTCCCTGTTATCAGAGGTAGACCTACTGGTGTCTACTTGCCACTTAGTTATTAGTGCCTACTTACTTCTGAGGGCAGATATGAGCATGTTTCCATCTTTGATTAGGTCTTTTATGAATCTGTTGGTGCGCTCCAGCTCTATCTCATGGCACTGCAGCCGCTCTCTGAACTCCGGACTGTCCAAGAAGGAATCGCTGAACTCCAACGTCGGGAGACCCATCGATATCCCAACACGACGCAGCTAATTATTACAAACTACGGCCGCACGGCTCCTCTCTCCCGTCGGTTAAAAACTAAGAGCATATAACAGTGTATCAGCGTGTTCCAGAAAGCTTGGCCGGAAAAGTCTCCTGGCTCCTCTTTTTCATGCCTTTCTGTCGTTTTTCCTCGCAGAACTTCCGGACGCTGCTACACAGCGGGGTCTTTGACGGAGAAGGTTTGGCCAACCGTCACGACGGTCCTCGCGCTGCTTCTTTTACTTTATAAATGCCGTCTTTTTTTTTTTTTTTTTTTTAATGTAACGCTGCTTAGCTTTTATGGTGAAACAAAAAGAAGGTACGGCTGGATAGCAAAAACAATTCCGCTTCAATGTTGGTCCGGAAAACTGTCACGAAGTTGAGACAACTTTCTCTCACATACGGCTCTTACTGAAGGCTCGTTACTATGGGAACGGGAGACTCCTGCTGGCGCTTGCTGAAATCGTAAAAGGTTTGCCAAACAACAGATTGTGCTCTGAATAATAATAATAATAATAATAATAACAACAACAACAACAATAATAATAATAATAATAATAATAATAATAATAATAATAATAATAATAATAATAATAATAATAATAATAATAATGTTCTTCTTATTATTATTATTATTATTATTATTATCGAAAAATAGCATATATTTTTGTAGGTTTGGCCCTTTTTCCAGTTTCCTACATTTCATAATATCACACACTTAGTCTTAAAATTGATATATTTAACTTTTGCACCGCAAATCCATGATGAATATTTTACATAGATAAAGCACAAATAAAACATTTAAAAAATTGAATTAAATTCATATAAAACTTAAATAAACATGAAAATAGTTTCCAATTTTGAAGTTAAACCTGTCTAGAGTGTGCGATTCAGCTCTCTTAGTTCTGTTTTCCTAATTCCACTTCTGTTATTTTCCTCTGTGTTAGGCTATGCTTCAGGTTGATGTGATCTTAAATGTACATTTTTACCAGTTGATAGCATGGACTGTACTTTTGTGAACTTTAAACGCATTTTTTATTTCCTTTAATTGACAAGCCTTACCTTAACTTAATCCTGTTTCACAAGTCTGTAGAATATTATGTGAAAGAATTGTTATAAAACACTATATACATTTTTTAGTCATTAAAAGCATAAGAAATGTTACAAACTTACAAGACATTCTTGGAACATTACGCAGAAAAAATAATGACTTAAAGCGAGCTGGGTTTTTCAGAAAAGATTAAACGCTGAATTCAATCGCCGAGTCAAGCTAAAACAGGTCCTCTAATGTGAGAGAAATATTGCATACACACACACACACACGCACGCACGCACGCGCGCACACACACAAACATAAACACACACACACACAGTGCATTGCTGAGTGCAGGCCAAATGCTCCAGGCCAACTGAACCGACATCCACTTTACTGCTTTCATTTTTTTTTTTCATTAGGTTAGCATTGCATGTAATGAAACAGCTCCACACAGATCAGATTTGTCATTGTTATCATTGCTACTGTGCATGCATATTACTGGAGTTGTCAATACAAGTCACCTGTGTTTCCTTAGTAGCAAACTTACCTCTGTATTTTTCTTTTATTTACTAGTACCCCCTTTTTAAACTAAAAAAAAAAAATCCCATATCAGCTCATGCTCTCCTGACAACCAAGTTGCTACTGCAAAGTTTGAACTCTCTTGGTGGTCTTGCTGCTTTATTGTCCAAGTTGGTTCCTACTTTATCTGCCATTCACTGGAGAGGAATTAAACACCATGACTACTGCAGTAAACAAGCTTTAAGTAGCTCCCCATACAACCTTACATACAAACCCAGTGCAGGGAAATACAGCAGACATCGTACATTAATGTGAGTAATCCAGTTATAACTGTCCTCATCTATTTTTTATGGTTGGTTGTTGTTGGAGATATAAGTAACTGGTGATATTTCTCAAGCTTTTTGCAGCTTTGCCTACTTTCTGTTAAATACATACTAAATCCCGGGAAATTTCTCTGGTTTTTGTTGCACCAGACACAGGAGATTTAGACCGTCTGGTGATGCCTGTGACCCAAGGGCCTTCAGATAAAATGTTCTTTGAAGATGCTCACATTCAAAACCCCCGTCGGTACCATGAATTCTTCCTGCGCAGTCGACCCTACAGGGGGGAGCTGCCAACGGCGGCTGGTAAAGCTCTTCCTATTATTTACACCAAGCAACTGATGAAAATAATACACAGAAATAATTCATCTTCTGCTTTAATGTGCTAAATGTGATTTGTGCTGTCATTAGATAAAATATAATGTGGTATTAGACACAACATGTTGCCTTACTTGTTTATGTGCCCTGTTCTTATGCTCTGGAGTAAACAAAGACAATGGAAACATAAACAGATAAATTTGAAGCTTTCTTTTGAAAAATGGCAGGTTATTTTATAGCTGAGCCTCTCATATGTTTTAAATCTTAGTCTTGACAGAAACATCATCCCTAATGTCTGGAAACCCACTTATACTCTTCCCATCTTAAAATACGTCATCCCTCATCAGTCAGTTGTTACAGGCCTGTGGAGATCCTAGAAAAGGTTTATTGAATTTTTTTGGTTTTCAGGTTGTGAATGACCTCACTGAAGGAGCAGATTGCAAAAAAAATATTGTGCTGACCTATTCATTAAATGTTCAAAGTCATTGAAACCATGGGTCATAATATATTTATTAGTATCCCTAATAATCCTATACCATACAAAAGTAATGTTTTTTTTGTAACTGTTATTTACTACTGCTCCCTACATCACTGAAGCCTTTCAGTCTTTGCAGTCTGCTTTTAATATTACTCAGTCCAGCCTGTAATAAATGAAACTACTTTTGAACCCAGACAAAAATAAAATCGTGATATTTTCAGTTAAAACAATAATTCTTCAAATATCTCCTGCGTGGAAGAAAATCAGCTGGAGTTAGTCTCATGTTACAAGCATTTAGGCTTCTGCATTGACGAGGAACTGCCTTTTTAGGTTCACATCTCTAAGCTGGTTGTATTTATGCGAAAGCTTTGGTTACATGAATGGGGAACCATTGGATAGTGCTTATGTTTTTTTTTGTTTTCCTGAGTTTATGTGCAGATACTCTTTATTTTGAATGTACAGCCAAAAAAAAAATAAAGTGGTTGTGTGTGATTACAGAAGCGAGTCCTGTGAGAGTGATTCAGCAGGGTCGTCAGGCATTTTTACTGTGATCAAAGTAAATGAGCCGTGACTGAAACATCAACTCTTGCGGCCAGCCTGTGGGCTCGAAGGGCTCTTAGGGGATTTCTCTGTTAAAACACACATTATTCTATTTTAACTGAAAAATCCCCTGGACACCTCCAATGATAACACAGTGTTACATGATTTAACACTCAAATGATGATGATGGCATTGCCAAATGTTAAAAGAGTTTATTACAGGTGTCATTAATTAACTAGAACTACTCCAAAGACATTTGTTGAACAGAAAAGAAGAACAAACATCTTATGGAGACACCTTTCACGTCACTTTTTTAATAATTATTTTTACCATCGCTGTGACCTTCCTAGGGCTTCTCCTGTACCCGGATACACCTACAAAGATGGAGACCACAACCCAAGAGGCTTTCTGCTTCAGAGCTCCCCTACAACAAAACAGAGACAAAGGTCTGCTGCTGTCTGATCTCTGCCAAAAGAGTAAACTTATCTTATATATATATATATATATATATATTTATATATATATATAATCATGCTGTGGTCCATATAAAATTAAGCAGCCAACATTGTGCTTATTGAAAATATTGTGTGTGTATTATTTTCTTTTAATGCTTTAATTTATTTAATCAGTTGTGTTGCAATATGCAGTAATAACTGTGAGTATGCCAGAGTATTAATAAGGAAACAATGGATTCATCACAGACCAGAGAAACATCTATAAAGGACTGAACGTGAATTTTTGATTATTCATCTAGCAGCAGAAAAATATAAACTGTATTTTTATTTAATTTATTTATAATACTTAAGTTACATTATAAAAGCATTTACAGTCCAGCCTCTCAGCTTTAATTTTAGGATGTTCATATTTGAATTGATGGAAAGATTTGGGAATTACAGCTCTTCAACATGATGAACTTCTTAAGAGGCTTATGAAAAACAAAATGTTAAGTGTTTCCTCTGTTTTTACTCTGTAATAATTTACTCTGTCATGGGTCTTTTGCAAGTAAATGACTGATTTACATTGTTTTAATAAGAAAGAAAGAAAAAAAGAAAGAAAGAAAGAAAGAAAGAAAGAAAAATATTTTTTAACAAGTACTTCCATTCAGCCTTTTTCTGAACTCAAAAGAAAAAGAATATAATCTCAAATAAACTGCATATATTCCCCTCACTGATCAAGAAACTGAGTAACATAAACAACCAGTAACAGGTACAAACTCATATGGAAAAATAACAGAACCATGTAAAAGAAAGAATGGCTGTAGATTGAGTTTTGGGATATTTTGCCATTTGTGACAAGGTCTCAAAGTGGTTCTGATTATCTTTCAGGTCACTGCACCACCCAAAGAACTCAGCAGGAGCCCCTCCATCCTCACCCCACATCCTCAAGGCAAACAAAAGGAAAAGGAAACGGCAGCAGGAGCAGCCAACTGCGAGAGGATGAGCAAGAAGCCAACCAGACAAGGTCAGCAACTCCAAACAGTGGACACAACGCAGCAGAGATGACGTCTCAGTATCAGAAGGATTTCCCTCCTCCACTGTCCTGCTGCAGGAGGCGAACACCTGCCCTCCCACAACCTGACAACATCGGCATCAACCCTGCCTTCAGGTGAGAGGACATTTGCTAACATCCTGGTGTCCGATTGGTGAGCGATTGAAATATATGTGTGTGTGTGTGTCCCCGTGTGTGTCCGTGTTCTGATACACAGGCTTGAGTTCAACACAATCCAAAGAGAGGCATTCCCGTGCTGGCCTATCACGACCCCCTGGAGACCTGGCGAGCTGAGGGTGGCTTTATCCAAGCAACCAAACATGAACTCTGACTATTTATGCACTCAGAGGTAAAATACATAAATAATATGCTTATCCAAGAAAAAGCTTTTGGCAGAGAGGTGAACTCAGATCTTATGACATAATACATAATTACCCAATAAATTTCTCAAAGTGTTGCATTTGAAGAACCTTTACACATTCGACTTTTGGTGTTTTCTATTTGAGGTCCATCATATTTGAATTAATCCTAGCTTTTTCTTCAGATTATGTTTTAATAACACAGGACAGATAGGGATTAAGGGGATTTCACAAATCAGGGGAAAACATACCAGTTTTTAAGAGCTTTTATTGCATGTATGTACATTTGCGTCAACTTTATTAAACAGCTTACTCCTCAGTTCAGATATACCAGCTCCAAAACAGGTAAAAAAAACTATTAGGAATTTTAAAAAAAATACAGGTCTTACAATAATGCCCTGAGATGGACTGATAATCTCTCCAGGATGTACCGTACCTCTGGTCCAATGACAGCCGGGAAGTTAAATCAAAATCTAGAGGGTCATTTGGACAGTTCACGCCTTTAATCAAAGCCAGTGCACTGATGCAATAAAAGGATCAAGATTTTAACAGCATTTACCTCCTCAATAAGCTTGCATTCATTTAGCCCAAAATATATTTTTTCCACACAAATGGCAATAAAAACATATTAAATATTCTCTCAAACATTTTTCAATGAAAAAAAAAACGAGAGAATGCATTCACATTTTTTTCCTCTCCTACAGTTACACAGAAAAGGTGCAGAGAAATAGCAGTTTAAAAAAAAAACCAGATGGGTAACCTGCTTTTTCAAAGAGTGAAAAGCAACTCTTACTCTCGCGTGATGCCCTCGAGGTGAGAAGCAGAACTATTAAAAGCACAAACCTTTACAGTGTGGTGTGACGGTCCACACTGCCTCCTCTCAGCAATGAGCCTTTTATTTTGAATCTGAATGTGACATTTGGATGCTCTGCACATGCTTGCAAGGAATTTCTAGATGGAGTTCTAATTATATCAAGGATGAAAAAAAAAAAAAAAAAAAAAAAAAAAAATCACAATATCTATTCTAGTTGTTCTTCACTTCTGAAATCCCAGTATCTTGCATTTTCTGTTTAGTAGTCATGCTTAATGACCCCGACCCCCCCAATTAGTATCCAGCATTTCCGTGAGTTTCACCAAACTGAATAAAACCTTGTTTCCATAACCAAAAGGGAATATCATTGCTGTGTCAATTACTTAGTAAGATATAAATAAAGTAAGTACATACATATATAAATGGGATCAAAATATAATAACCATGAGGTGAGAAACTTGGATAACATCCATGACTGAAAACTGCAGACAAAGTGAACGTGCAGGAGCATCGTGTTTGCTGAAGATGAGACATGGAGCCTCGGCGGCTCTGAACCGGTGCACTCTCAGTACACAGCCTGAGTGGAGACCCACGGGAAACAGCTCAACATCTGGGTGCAGAGGGGCTCCTTCACTGTCACATGCCAAGGATTACACCATTGGTGACCATCACTGCTCATCTCTGCCAGCAGACTGTGTGCGTCTTTTGTCCAACTTCTTCCACCAGAACATATGCCACATTCCAAAAAACAGGTGCTACTGCTCATACGTCCCACCTGATCTCACATAATATAAAATTCTCCAGAAAGAACAGCATCCAAACCAGCATGGATTTTGTTCCCTGATTCTTCAAAAGAATTGTTGTTTAAATAAAAAAAAAAAACACCTCAATAATAAAAAAAAAAAAAAAAAAAAAAAAAAAACTTGACAGAGCAACTGCAACAGGCTACCACTTGAGCAGCACCATTCTAGAAATACTAAAATATATAAAAAAAAAAAGAAATTTACAGTAGTAGTACATTGGTACTAAACAAACAAACCCTCCTCAAAGATTGAATTCTTTAAATTTATTATATAATTTTAGAGTCTTCCTCAAACAGAAAATTGTGACGCTACATTGTGAACCTGCTATAAAAGTATATTTTTGCATATTAAAACGTTTTTAAACACGTGAAAGTCACTGCAGAAACAATATCAACACCGTGAATGTTTAAAGGTGGTTAGTTTACACTGTATGTCTGCATCAAATCATCAAATAGTAAAACTGACTGTTGGTCGTGTCTCGGGTGCACCACGTCCACAGTTGTTCCATCTTCACGGCCCAGTTTGGCCTGAACCTCCAGAGGAGGATCAAACACGCTCAGACTTCATCTCCTGTCTCGGTGCCTGCGGTCATCCCTTTCTCTGTCCCGGTGCTCTCTCCTGTCTCTGCTGCCCCACTCAGGCTCCCTGTGTCGGTACCGGTCTCGGTCCTCTCTGCCTCTCCCAAAGGCTCTGTCCCACCCTCTGCCCCCGTCCCCTCCACGCTCCTGCGCCGGACCGGCTCCGAGGTTTATGGGTTTTCGGAAAGGCCTGTCCCTCCCACCGAAGCGTAGCTGTCCGGACTCCTTTTTCCCTCCCAGCCCACCCCCAAGACGCCGCGGCACCCACCCCTTGAGGTTCCTCTCCTGCTCAAAATCCACGAACACCTCGTGCTGGTCCACCAGCAGCTTGTTGGCGTCCCTGCGGGCCCGGTTCAGGGACCGCTCCTCCTTGTACTCGACGAAGGCATAGCCTTTGGAGAAGCCTGTCACGATGTCTCGGACCAGTCGGAGCCGCTGAATGTCGCCGTACTTGGAGAACACCTGGCGGAGCTTGTCCTCGGTCGTCTGCGGGTTCAAGCGGGCCACAAACAGCGTGAGCAGCGGGTCTCCCGCCACACCTCTGTTGGGCTTGTAGCGGGCGCACATGGCCCTCCACACCGCCCGGTCGTGAGGCTCCACGTCGGTACCGTCGATGCTGCCAGCCTTCAGCGGGTCGTACTGTGTCGCTATCGGACACCAGTCTGCCATAGTAACCAGAAGGGATGGACCAAGTCGGACCGGTGTCAGCTTCAGTTTCTCCGGCGTTCGTAAACATTTACTCACCCTCCTCCAAGAAGTGAGCGGTGCCTCAACAAAAGCATTCCGTAAGGAAACGACCCTTACTCTCCTGACATATAGTGGTTCCTAACTACGCAAAACATTTCCTTGTTTGGAATTGTGTGTAATTAATAAAATATGCACATTTTATCTGTTAATGCATTTAAAAATGCAGTGTATTTTTGAATAAATCCTTTTTGCAGTCTCACTTGGTGATTCAATCCTTAACCAGGTAGTCCTTTGAGATATAAAACAGGGCCAAGAGGGCAGCAGTAAATACATTTTAAATAGCATAAAATAATAAATTATCTTTGAAGAAAACAACTGCACATTAGTCCTCATTGTGCTTAAATCAACCACTTGGTATGTGGGTTTCTTATTCAATTTCATTCCACAGAAAAAGAAATTAAAGCCTAAGGTTCATGAAAAAACAAACACTTGCCAGGCAGGGAGGCAGAGCTAAGATGAGGCAAGAAAGGAAAGCCAGTTCACTCACCATTGCTTTTTTAAATAGAAAAATATACCAATGATTTTGCATACAAGCCTTCAGTGATCAGACTCGGGAGCAAGACATTTTTCAGGTAAAATTGAACAAGGGAAGCATTTTACACTGAAACAAGGGTTTCTATAACAGAAGGGTGTGCATGGATATATGATTTTGTATTTTATTTTTCAACTAAATCATCAACATTAACTGAGACAAGGCCCATTGATTGGGTTTCCCACGGTGTGTAAAATACAATAGTTATTGTCACTTTCCACATTTTTAAGAATATACACTTAATTTTCTGAACAGATAAAAAATTATTTTTACCTTTGCAAACCAGTATGTGTTGAGTAAAATCCAATCAGATTTTTTCTAATGTTTGTCACAAATGGAGCATGTGCGAAAATAATGTCATCAGCATTAAGTTTTGCTTGAATTTTCTTTTCCAAGTCACTTATAACTGTACTAAATAAAGTGGGTCCCAAAATGGAGCAGTGGGGACACCCCTGTCAAGTCAAACTAATCTAGTTGGTGTTTCACATATTCATCCTATGTTCAAGCTCATTCTTATCATTTACAATCCTTATAACTGATGTGCCTTTAAGTTTATTTAAAAGCAAATAGATGTCTGTCTGCTTGGACTGGATACCTGTAGTGAGCCCAGACAGACCCCAGCCAAGCCCTGCATTGGATCAGACGGGTATTAAAATGGATGGTTGGATAGTGCGCCACTTAATCTGAGCACATTTCTCATTTCCATTCAAGATACTCATCTGAGAGAACTACTTCAGCAGTAACAGAAGCAGATTTAGGTGTGTTGCTAGATCTACAAATCAGTCCTTTAAAATGTTATGAGTGAAACGAGTTTTAACACTGCATTTAAAAAACAAAACAAAAAAAAACAGTTTGGTATGAGCTCAATGACATGAGCAACTCCATTCTTGTACATTCAAACACTCTGAGGTATATCAACACCCTCAGAAAAAAAACTTTATAGACACATTATTTAATAAAACAGTGAAACCCACATCTGTCCCATCTCTAAGTTGACTCAGTTGTGACAAAACCATTAAAATGCTCGTCTCTTCACTTCTATTTACAGGTTCATGTGATGTCTATTGTACAGTATAAAACTGCTTTGGGAATATTTAAAAACAAAATAACTTCCTTAGCCTATTTTAAAGATGCAATGTCTAAGCAGTTTTTTAAACAGCAAGGAAATATCAATAGCTGATGATTAGTCTGCTCCATCTATCACCTGCTGGCACATTACATATCCTCCACGCTCCATTTATAAGCTTCTTCCTGTAGGGCTTTTTTATCAGCCAGTCTTGTGTAGCGTTTCTGTTCAAATCCATTTGACCTGCAAGACAAACAAAAAGTACCACAATAAACTCTGAAATCCGAAGATAAATTCATTCCTAAACAAGTTTAGTGCAAAAGAAAAAACTCTGCTCGTGATTTCTGAACAAATAGGTGGTAACTTTAGGAAATATAAGCATTAAAAGCAAATAATGTAGGGATTAAAAATGAGATTCACTCTACTGGCGATGCATCCAGCATAGTTTTTCTTGCACAGACTGTACCTGTCAACTCCATCCCAGCGGTAACCTGGCATGATGTTGAACCGGTTTGGAGGTGGTGTTGGGCCTTTATAGCATGGTTTCTCTGCAAACAAAAAGGGGGTGTAAAAATAATCTTAAATGAAACTTGTAACATGGCCATGCCTGCCAGGTGTCCCTTGAGCGTATGCTACCTCAGAGGGCTTTACCTAGTTAAATGCAATTAAAACAAATTTAATGAAATGTTTCAAACCTTGTGTTTTTGTTGTGCGGTTCTTCTTTCGTCTGAGCATTGCAGCCATAGGATCTCCTTCCCTCTCCTGTTCTCTCAGCATGCGGTCAAGATCCTCGTCGTCATAGTGACGGGCCAACGGCTTCTGGGCTTCATGTAGCGCATCCTCAAGTTTCTGCTGATGCATCTGGCTCTGGGCCAACCTATGCACACATTTTGACTTTGATGAGTGAGGTCCACACATTCTACCTGGTGTCTGGACACAATCACAGTCTGTAGCACTTTAAAACGTGTGACATGATTTGAAGATTTACCCTTTTCCCCACTGAGCATATTTCTCATCCTTTGCTGCTTTTTCTCCAGCTTTCTGCCTCTGTTCTTCTCTCTCTGACTCCAAGTCCCTCCTTTTGCCACTCTTGTCTCGGAAGACCGTCTGGGCATTGCGAGCTTCATCTAGCCAAAGAAGATCAATGACTATAGCACACTTTTAGTGTAGACTTTATCCTTTAACTTTAAAGGAATTAACAAATTAAAAAAGAGCTATGATGCTGGTTCTGCATTAAACATCTAAATGAGAATGCGAAGAAATGCAGAGGGTCCAGTGCACTCTATAATTAACACAGTAAAGGGGAGAAAAGTTGACTCTACCCTCTAGTGGTTGATTGTTTCTTTCCCTTCGTCTGTTTTCTTCTTGCTCCTTTTTTAAAACATCGACAGAAACCAGACCTGACTTTCCACCAGAAAGCATCCTTTGAGCCTGAGGAAAAAAAAAAAACCAAACACAACAATAAAACACAGAGAACAGAGACAAATTGGGTTTCACAGCAATGTCTGAACTGACACCCCATATGCTCACCTGTGACTGCCCAGTTCTGCGAGGTGGTGACAAATCTCCATCAGAGTCCTTTTGGTTCTGTGGTCGCCTCCTTACAGGTGACAGGTCCGAATCAGAGTCTCTTTTTGTTTTTGAGCGTCTCCTCGGTGGAGATTGGTCAGAGTCTAAAGCTTCGCACTTGAGGGACTTTTTTCTTGGGGGTGACTGATCTGAATCGTCTGAATCGTGTCGATGCTGAGGCTTTTTAGCCAGAGGTGACCGACGAAGATCAGGTGAACCTTTTTTACTTGGTAATGTCGAATCAGGCTTTCTCCTGGTGGAAAATGCATCTGAAAAAAACCCCCAAAGATTTTTATTAATTTATTTTCTAATAAAGAGCATAATTTTTGTAACTTAAATGATACATGTAGTATCAGAGTTACATTTATAAAAATCAAGTAAGAGGTTTACCATGATAATAAAATAAACACACTTTAGTTGGAGCTTCAGTCAAGGCATCTTTTTTTTTTTTTAAAACATCTTTCAGTAAACAATTAGGGTGAACTTTTTAGAAGACTTCCAGTAACTATAGTTATATTTTCAATTTTTGTTCATATTGCATTGCCTTACACAAAATAAGCCAGATTTGGTCTTTAAAAAAAGGAAAGAAAAAGAAGAAAAGGGAAAATAAATGCTCTTACCACTCACCCTTACTGTGCATCTTGCTTGTTTTTCCTGAATGCTGTTTTGGATGTAACAAATCTGCAGTGTCATGATGGCCTCTCTGTTGGAAAGGTAAATCTAAAGAATCATGGCGACGTCTTCTGGGAGGAGACACATCTGGGGAGTCATGTTGGCCCCTCCTTGGTGGACACGTGTCTGGGGTGTCATGACGGCCCCATCGATGTGAAGGCGCGTCTGGTGAGTCATGACGGCCCCGCCGAGGCGGAGGCGCGTCTGGGGAGTCATGACGGGCCCGCCGAGACGGAGACGCGCCTGGGGAGTCATGACGGGCCCGCCGAGGCGGAGACGCGTCTGGGGAGTCATGACGGGCCCGCCGAGGCGGAGACGCATCTGGGGAGTCATGGTGGCCCCGCCGAGGCGGAGACGCATCTGGGGGGTCATGGCGGCCTCGCCGACGCGGAGACGCATCTGGGGAGTCATGGCGACGCCGCCGAGGCGAAGAAACGCCTGGTGAATCATGTACTGTTTTTCTAATAGAAGACTTATGTTTTTCTCCCTTTGAGGACAGCTCCGGTGAGTCATGGCGAGATCTGCTTGATGCCACAGGCTCTGTATGCTCCTTTTCTATGTTGTCCTCCTTGTCGTCATCCTCATCAGCTGCAAGGCAGGACACTCAAAGTGAAAAACAATCCTGTTTTACACAGGTCAGATTTCTGTACTTCTTTCACAGTTACCTCCAAATGCTTTCCATCTATTGCCGGTCCTGAACACTTCCATCTGCTTCACTTCCTCTGGTCGTTCGTCAATGACCTCAGCAATCTGAGTTGGTCCACAAAGTTTTAGAGTTAAGAGATTTAGATTACTATTATACTATACTGTCAACAATACTGTTGTATAGTATATTGTCAACTGTCAATTTTTTTGATTAGACAATAAGAGGCATATTTCCATAAAACTGAGAAACTCATGACTCCTGTGCTAAATAATGCTGTTATATGTAAACTATTAATTATGCTTTCTAAGTTTCACATATTTGATTGAATTATACATTATATTAATAACTTGAAGCCCGAAGAAAAATTCATATTGGCAAAGTGATCCAAAACAAATTCTAAAACAAATCAGTTAAGTTATTATACATTATACATAAGAAAACTGAAGACGTGTGTATATTTGTGAAGTACATTAAATATATGTAGCATAGAGATAAAGACAGTAGGAATGAATGTATGTATGTATGTATGTGTGTGTGGATGGGTGGATGGATGGATGGATGGATGGATGGATGAATTCACTGCAGCCGCAGCGCCGACGGCAGCTCACCACTGGAGCCTCGTCTTCCTCCTCATCCAGCTCCATCTGCTCTTTGACCATGTGTCTCCAGTCTATGTCATCGTCGACTATCTTGAGTCTTAAACAGGAGCAGGACAAACACAAGTTAAACATCTGCCGCCGCCAGCGCGAGCAGCGCGCGCAGCCCGCGCGACACCTGTCCGGCCCAGTTTCATTAAAACCTCTGTCATCCGCTCACCCTCTCCCGGGAGCTTTACGTCGCTTCTTTTTAACCTTTTCTTTGGATTTTCTGCCATCTTCGTCAGCTGATAGGTAACGTTTTAAATACTCGGCCTTTGAAACCTCCATGGGTTTAATGCTGCTGGTCGAAGACGCCATCTTTCTGTGTTGTCGAAGACTACGGACTGCGTCGAGGGCCTAAAAGGGTGTTGCTACACTGGTGTCTTCTGGATCGAGCTGCTGAAGGGGTTGATGACGTAGTTGAGGCAGATATAGCGCAATAAATAAAAACAAAGTTACCAGCTTACCAGGAAATGTATTATAGAGAACATGCTTGGGAGAGAGTTTTTTTTAAAACTTATTTTGACCCCCTGGTTTTCAATTAGGAAATAATTTTAGATGCACAAGGAAATATAGTTCCTCCAATGTCCACTAGGAGCTGGCTCCTATGGTTGAGAAGTCTGGAAAGTTATGGCAACACCTCCAATCTGGTTAATCATGTACTATTTTTTCCAGGGAGAAGTTTGACTCAGCTGATGCAGCCAGACTTGTGGCATTTCATACTTTTTATTTACTTTTTTTTGGATTAACTGGGGTTTCCGCAGAGTCTTCTCCTGGCAAGATGGCATCAATCCAAGCTCCCACAACTAGGTATCACATGACCCGCTGGTTTCTGAAGACCAGTTTTGAATCCTGTTGCAGGAAACACGCCCCCTGTATGTCCATCATAGTTAGCTTTGTTCCCAGCTCCTTCAACCGAACCCCGCAAATATACCTGCAGAGCTGCCATCAGATCAGACGTTTACAGCAGGATAGACTTAGTTTTGTTTAGTCAGAGTCAGAGTCAAGTTTATTGTCAATTCTACTACATGTGAGATATATACAGAGAATCAAAATTACGTTACTCTCAAACCCTCGGTGCTACACAATAAATAAATTTTAAACACAAAGTGTAAATTAAAAAGAAACAAGTTATGTCATGACATTTGTACAACAGTTTTTCGGTCTGATTAAAGTGACCTGGTGCAAAGTAGGCGGTCCAGTTCTGCCAAAAGTGCCTGGTGCAGAGACTGAGGTCAGAGTGAGTGAGGGGGAAGCAGGGAGGGAAACGGTGGAAGAGCAGGGAGAGTGTTCAGCTTCCTGACGGCCTGGTGGATGAAACTGTCCTTCAGTCGGCTGGTTCTGGTTCTGGCCCGGAGGGTCCGCAGCCTCCTCCCTGAAGGCAGCAGACTGAAGAGGCTGTGTGACGGGTGGGTGGGGTCTCTCACAATGCTGAGGGAGTCAGACGGGTTTGTAAATGTCCTGAAGTGAGGGGAGAGAGACACCAAAGATCTTTTCAGCTGCTCTCACGACGCGTTGGAGAGACTTGCGGCAGGTTGCGGTGCAGGATCCGTACCACACGGTGATGCAGCTGGTCAGGATGCTCTCGATGGTGCCTCTGTAGAAGGTGTTCCTGATGGGGGCCGGGGCTCTGGCTCTTCGCAGTTTGCGGAGGAAGTAGAGACGCTTAACATGTTGACTCAAGGCAAAATCAAAAATGTCACGTGATAGCATGTGACAGCAGCCCCTGGCTGAGTGGACTTTCAATCAGTCATATTAGAAATAATTGCTTGATGTAAATTCTCCTGGCATGGTACAAAAAATCCCCCCCCCCCCCCCCCCCCCCTTTAGGGTTGTCATGGATGTGAAATTAAACCATTGAGACCAAAATGTTGCTTTTGAACCAGGCTGTAAATATGTTTATTTCTGCTCAAAGGTTGGACATTTTGACATAGTAGTCAATGGAGATGGACTCGCTTTTGCAGCCAGCTTCTGTCAGTCAGTCGAGGAGCTGCAACAAGGCTCAGTGAGCCTCAACCTGGAAGTTAGGATGTTGGCGCTTGGTCATACAACCTAATGAAGTGCACCTCTTTTGGTATTACAAGACAAGCCAGCACTTACCTACCCATCAATACAAAAACATTTTAAGTCATACTTGGAAGAACTATTTGAGTGTAACTGAAATACACTACACCACAAGAAGTACAGAAAAACTTTAAGGCCAAATTACATTTTCAAACTGATTGATGGTGTTGCAGAGTTAGGTAAAAAGTAAGAAAACTCTTGTTACTTTCAGCTGAGAATAAAAAATGTAATTATTATGTTACATTTCATTGTTGTTAACAGTTTTGTCCGATTGACACTGAATTCACGGAAAATTAATTTATAATATAAGCATCCCTTTATTTAAAACACAAGCGGTATCTTTCCAAAGTAACATTTACATACAGTTATTGCAGCTCTGAAGCTAAAGGCCTTTAAATATTTCAGTCATCTTGGTTAATGAATATGTTTTTATACTGCCTTGGTTGTTTTTACAGGAGGAAAAGAAAAGGAGGAGAGATGCAAAGTTGCAGGATATCTTGTACTTGTTTATGGATGTAGCCAGAAGCAGACATTTGCTTAGATCTGTGGGTATCAGTGCAGACTTGGATGTTTTCCTTATGCATTCTATAAATATATATATTTATATATATATATTTAGCTCTGTGTCTGATAGAGGAAGAACAGCAGGAAAACAATGCAGGACCAGGAGCTCTTCAGAAACCAGCTAACGGCTGAGCACGTCATCAGATGATCTGCAGAGGAAGAATAGAAGGAATATAAACAGTACAAAACATCTTGAATTTGTCTCCCACCAAAATATCCTCACGTTCTCTCTCTCTCTCTCTCTCTCTCTCTCTCTCTCTCTCAGTTCCTCCAACACTCAGTCCCACCCACAGACACTCAGTTTACGCACCTCTCTCCACAGTGATACTTTCAATCTGCCCGGATACTTTGCACAAGTAGGTGGTGTTGGATGGGAGTTTGCTTTTAAAGCCAGAAAGGGTCATTCTGTAGCCGTGAGGCTCCAGCTCCACCACTTCGCTTTTTTCTCTGAGCTGGCGATCCGCTGATAATCCAGACACATTGGTGTTAATGATGGTCTCCTTGGTTAAAGACGACCAAGAGAACTCGTAAGAGTTGATTTTGCTGTCATCTGGCTTGATCTGACAGTCCACTCTCAGGTCCTCGTCATCTTCCAGACACACAGAGATCTTCTGAGACTGTACTGGGATCAGCAGCACTGATGGCGAAACCCGAAGGAGATGAGATGTGAGTGAAATATTTTACTATATATATTTTATGATATATTTTTCATAGAAATCTCAAGAGTGTTACTCTCACCTCCCAGCACTCCACATACAAACAGAGACTTGAGCATGATGGGGGAGTACCCATCCATCTTGGAAGCAAAAAACAGACGACAAATGGCAAATTAAAAGTAGCATGTAATAATTTTTCCAAACTGAGGTGTGCAGGTGAGGTGAGCACGCAGTGCTCTCCCAGTGATTGTGAGGTCATTTTGGGTGAGGTCATATTGTTATTTATCGTTCAGACTGCTAATAACTCATAGTTTTACCATTCTATTAATCAAATTTGGTACCTAGACCTATATTTTATAGTTTTCACATTAAAACCAACCTTTCTTGGAACATGCATTACCTATTCTCCTCCATCATGCCCTTCTAGGATATTCCATGCAATTTTGACGTAACAGTCATGCACATGTTCATCTATTAAGCTGAAGAGCCTTACCTTTTGTCAAGGCTGGATGATACAGCAGTTCCTTCCTGCGCTCTCTGCTCTGGTTGAGGATGTAAGTAACTGCTGGGAGTCGCCCCAGTGTACAGCAATGCAGAGCTTCACACTTTGGAGACGAGTTGGGAGCAATACAGAGAGATGCAGGGAGAGTGGGAGGGATGAGGGTGGACCAGAGAGCGCTGATTCGTCTTTCTCCTCTGCAGAGCCTGACAGAGGACACGAGCCAGGCAGCCTGTCGCTGTATGCTTGTTATGACCTTGTCTCCTCCCTTCTTTATTTTCCTCACTTTAGTCTCACCTCCTGAAACTGTCTGCTGGGATTTACCAAGCAACGGACAGTTGTTCTGGTGAAAAGGAAGGCAGCTCAAATTGTGCCTTATGTGGCTATATAGAGTGGTCATAGTTGATGGATGTAATCCTTTATATGATGGACCCAATGTTCATAACAATTTACAGACTGGTTAAAAAAAACAGCTTTGCTTTCCCCCATGCAGCTGATATCCATGACAACTGTAGAGGGGGCGCATTTATATACACCTCACCACGTAAAATTACAGTATGACACAAATGTATGCATAAGTCAGAGTATGTTACGTCAAATGTCTAGTTGTCACTTTAGCTACTTAGCAGCTTGACTTCTGAGCTGTTAAAAAAAGAAAAAACAACTAACAGAGTGTAATATGTCTTGTTCTGCTCTTTACTGTTCTACAAAAAATGCTGGGGCCAGTTTTGGGTCCGCCTGAAAGACTTTGGGGTAAATTTTAACGAAGCAGACTAAAGCAGCGGTTTTCCACCCTGGCTGAAGACCGCTGGCCAGGCTTAACCAGGACGCCAACTGGACTGCCGCTACCTCATCAGGTTCTACGCCTCACAACTGCTGGATCCTCCAGTCGAACAACTTTTGCCTCAGATCATGATGTTTGCAGGATTTGACTGACTCACTGTTACTCCACATAAGGTTATGTTTCCAAATATCTCAGAGTTTGTGAAGCAGAAAATGTTATGTTTCTAAAGCTGTATTAAAGGCATTTTAAAATATGAACAGATTATATTACAGCTTCTTCTTCATTGAGATGAGTTGGAACTTGGGAAAAATATGCAAGTAAGGAAGTGTTGTTTTTTTGTTCTCCCGTCTTTGATCTGAACAGTAGAAAATGTGTAAAATTAGTAGAAAATGCAGAATCATACTATCACTGCATTCTGCCTGGTAAATTTGTTCCTCTCCAGAAATTTCCAGCACTGTCATGCTAAAAGATGCCTACAGTGGCTCAGTGGCTCCACTCAAAGGCCAATAAGAGGAATTTCATGGATGCCACCAACCTCATCCAAATGTTGTTGTTCTGGTTTTAGAGTCATTTTACTTCTAATGACTCTGCATTATTGTTTTGTTTTAAAATAGTTCCTCACAAAGATTATTGGTAAATATGGTAACTTTAAAATCTTAAAATATGATTTTACTTGTGTGTGTTATATAACTTTAATGTGCATTTTAATAGTCTGCAAAGCATGAGTGGTGTAAGTGACTAAAAATAAACGACATAAATAGGGGGGATGATAGGTGACTGGACAAAACACATTGACATTTTTATATTTTGGCCCACATTATCCATCCATCCATCATCTATACCCGCTTAATCCGTCTCCGGGTCACGGGGGATCCCGACGCATAGTAGCGGAAAGGCAGGGGTCCACCTGGACAGGTCGCACACAGGGCCACATAGAAAGACAGACAAACATGCACACTCCCATTCACACCTACGGGGAATTTAGTATGATCAATTAACCTACCCTGCATGTTTTTGGACTGTGAGAGGAAGCTGGAGTACCCGGAGGGAACCCACGTAAGCACGGGGAGAACATGCAAACTCCACACAGAAAGACCCACCGGGCCGGGGAATCGAACCAGGAACCTTCTTGCTGTGAGGCAACAGTGCTGACCACTAACCACCGTGCTGCCTGGTCCACATTAGTCTGTTTTTATTTTAAAATCTAGTTTTGAAACAAAATCTATCTGCCTTGTTTTTGTCTATGTATTATCTTCTGGTGATTGTAAAATGATATTCGCTTGGTGAATCTAGGATGGACTTGAGGTGACCCAGAAGAGCATGAAATTAATCTGTGCAACTATGTCAATGTTTCTGCAGAATTTGGAAACTGCTCCAAATATGTCAAATTGTAACAAATGTTTTATATTCTGATATAAAATTGCACCAGTGTAGTTGTAGTCTAAGGAGTGCTGCTTTTGTTTCAAACTGCTTAAAACATATCAAGTTTTTGCAGTTTTTCTTTTAATCTATTTAATCTACTACGGTTAACAAACCCTCCTGTGTCAGTAAGTGTTAAGAGTAGATGCATAGAGCAAATCAATGAGTGGATGTGCCATAATTCTCTTTAGTTAAACAAAAAGAAAACTGAAGTAGTTGTATTTGGACCAAATGAAGAGCATTTAAGGGTCAGCACACAGCTTCAGGCATTACAGATACAGCTGATCCAGAGTGCTGCTGCCCGAGTTCTGGGGCAGCAGCACTCCTGAACCAGTGTATTTTGGTCCTAAACTTTAGGACCAAAATACACTGGTTCAGGTCTTCTGGTTCAGGTCTGCTTCGTGTCGCCAGAATCAGAACCAAACATGGAGAAGCAGCATTCAACTTTTATGCTCCACAGATCTGGAACAAACTTCCAGAAAACTGCAGGAATACTGAAACCCTGAATTCCTTTAAATCAAAGTTTAAAAAAGTTAAAGCATTGTGAATTTAGATTCAAACAATGTTAATTTCAGTACTAAATGGTAACTCTAGCTTAAGTCTAACTTTTCTTTATTCTGCCGCTCCACTGTAACTCGTATTTTTGTTTCATCTTCACTTTTCATTTTTTTATGTAAGGTGCCTTGCTGAAATGTGCTGTACAAATAAACTTGGCTTGGCCTTGCCTTGCCTTGCCTTGCCTTGCTGGGGCCTGTCTTGCCTTGCCTTGCCTTGCCTTGCCTTGCCTTGCCTTGCCGTGGCCTGTCTTGCCTTGCATTGCCGTGGCCTGTCTTGCCTTGCCTTGCCTTGCCTTGCCGTGGCCTGTCTTGCCTTGCCGTGGCCTGTCTTGCCTTGCCTTGCCTTGCCTTGCCGTGGCCTGTCTTGCCTTGCCTTGCCTTGCCTTGCCTTGGCCACTCTTGCCTTGCCTTGCCTTGGCCACTCTTGCCTTGCCTTGCCTTGCCTTGGCCACTCTTGCCTTGCCTTGCCTTGGCCTTGTCCATTCACACATGAATGGTAAAGACCAGTAACCTGTGAAATCATCCTGTTTTTATACAGCTGCTCACACTTGCTGATAATCAGTCAACAGCACCTGCTGCTACTTACCCTTGAAATTCCTGTAGAAACTAATCATGTACTTAGTTTTGCTTTTGTATTTTGTCTTAGTTTCTTTCTTTTCTTTTTTTTTTTGTAAATGTAATTCAGTATATCATGTCATGTGTTCACCTGTGGGTGTATTTACCCTGTTTTACCATTTTTTTTCCTTTTCTGACATCTTAATTGTCAAATGAAAATAAAGTGCATGTTCTTTTTCAAATGACTGTGTTTGTTGTATGTAAGCAAGACCAGACTAAATAGGGGCAGCCTATCACAAATATAAATTTACATTATATAGACAACATAGAAATTAAGGCAAGGCAAGTTGACTTGTATAGCACATTTCTTGTACCAGACAATTTAAAGTGCTTTACATATAAACATTAAAAAATGAATTAAAAAGTAAAATAGTTTAAAATCAGGATTAAAGGCAGACAGACATAAATAAAAAAGAATAAAACAAATGAGATGCATGAATAAAGGTTGTAGTGCAATATGGTGGATTACTGAATTGCAGCAGTAAATAAAAAGGTTTTCAACTTTGACTCAAAGCAGCGGATAGTTTCAGCAGCCCTCATGCATTCTGGGAGTTTGTTAACAGGCCAGGAGCATAAAAGCCGAACACCGCCTCAACGTGTTTGGTTCTAACTCTGGGTACAGAAAGTAGGCGTGACCCTGGTGACCTGAGGGTTCTGGTTGGTTCATAATGGACCAGGAATTTTAACATCTAAAGATCTAAGGAAAAAAGTTGGCGTAAAGATCTAAGAACTGGAGTTATATGGTCTCTTGGTCTTAGTGAGGACTCGGGCAGCAGCGTTCTGGACTAACTGCAGCTGTTTGATGGTTTTTTTTAGGCAGACCTGTGAGAGCAGCGTTACAGTAGTCCAGTAAAGGCATGGACACGTTTTTTTTTTTACATCCTGCTGGGACATCAGTCCTTTAATCCTTGATACATTCTTTAGGTGATCATAAGCCGACTTTACTAATGTGGCTGATAAAATTCAGGTCTGAGTCCATCACCACACCTGGATTTCTGGCCTGGCTGTTGGTTTTTAGCTTCAATGCTTCAATGAAACTAAACTGTGAGTGCTGACTTTAAATCTTTATTCATTGGCTCCAAACACTATCATTTCTGTTATGTCTTCATTTAACCGAAGAGAATTCTGGCACATCCACTCCTTAATTTGATCAGTGCAATTTAAGATCACTATTTTATTGTTATTATTATTTTTACTGCAACACCTGCCAAGTACAATGAACATTTCATTTAATTGATGCTAAAAGAAATCATTCAACAGAGGATATCAGTTCAGGGCGGAAAATAAATGTGTGTTTATGTAGACAGAAGCACAGAGGACAGGGATGCTGGGAGTTACATATTGTAGCTTCATTTGTCTCTTAAATGTATCTATTGAATCTTGCATGGACCTTTGTCCTTGTGAGGCTCTAGCTGTGAGAGCCTAACCTGTCCAGGTTATCACATCCAGACTGATCTAAACCAGAATGACACTGGTATGGAAAGTGGATGCATGAAATGTTCTCATTTCGCCTGAAAGCGACTTTTTATTTCTCCATATTGCGCATACCCGCCGTCTGCCAGAGTACACAGATTGAGCGCTCACACAGTGACAAGTGACAGATAGCCTATTTGTCAGTCGGAACTGGGGGCAGACTATCTCGGAAATAATCTGGCCCCACGTTAAGCTGCTTTATCCAAGCCAAGCTTCAGACTGCTGCAGCTCTGACACCAGTCTGAGGATAGCCGCCGGAACCACAGGAG
Organism: Xenentodon cancila; assembly: GCA_014839995.1. NCBI lineage: Eukaryota > Metazoa > Chordata > Actinopteri > Beloniformes > Belonidae > Xenentodon > Xenentodon cancila. The sequence continues at coordinate 27,750,762 of CM026213.1, read as the reverse complement.
GACAAAGAAAAAGTGCCACAGGGCGGAGACGAGCCCAGACTGGCTGAGCGTGAAGCACGTTTGCGCGTTCATACGGACTCTGATAGGCCCTGTTGTCAGGCTCCTGTGTGGGCAGGAGGAGAGAAACCAGTTCAAACTGCGAATTTAACCACACCGAGAAGCTGGCAGCGGTGGTTTGGGCATGGAACAGACCGGACTTTGGATATTCTTGATAACAACTTGCGTTATTCCAGGTAAGTTGCGCTCCCAGTATCAGCTGAGAAAGAAATAAGACAAACCATAAAAACAAACAGCTGAGATTTAATGAACCAGAATGGACTGTAGGTTACATTAAATGGAAAGATAAACAGGGATGGGCTTTTTTTTCTGTCAAAATTGTTCCTAAACCTCTGCATTTTTGTGTGGCTATTATTAAAAAAACAAACAAACAAACAAAAAAAAACAACCTAAAATGACTATACTGTGGTAGTGAATTCAGCTACTCTTCCTCTTCCAACTCATCATCATTTTTACTTAAGTATAGAAGGTTAGTGCAAGTCTAAATACGACGTCACCAACATTTATAATAGAAGCTGGCTCCTCATCTGGCTTGTACTAATAAGTAACTAATAAGTAACTAATATTACACACCAATGTTTCAATATCAACAATCAAATGATGTCATACTGTATCTTGCAATACATTTTATTCAGAGAGACCAAACCAATCCTTTCACTTAGATCCTTTAATTAAGTAAAGTTTACGTAATTTACTTAAAGCAATACTACTGACCACATGGAGGGTAAAAGAAAGTTCAGCTCCTGGTGTAAGACTTAATGAAAAGAACTTAAGGGGTGGGTCAAATTACAAGATGCCCCCACCCATTAGAAGGGTGTTAATAGTGATCTGTTTGTCTCTAGCTGCTTAGAAGTGATATTGCGATATAAAGGCTCTTTAGGAGAAGTTGAAATTAAGTTAATTTCAAAGTGATCTGGAAATAATCCATTACAATTAAAGCCACTTTTCCACTGAGCAGAAGAGCTCACCTTGAGTTTGTGCAGTATACTTCGGAGTGATAAGGCATGATCTAGCCTGCGTTTCCAGCGCCAGGTGTGTTGGCTGGTGGCTGCAGGGATCTCTGCTACACGACAGCCAACATCAAACTACAGTGCAGTCAGTGGAGTCAAGGAAGAAGAACACAAGTCAGTTAAGAAAGGACAACAGTGGAGGACATTGTGTTCTTTCTTCTTGGAAACAAGAAGCAGAGCTTTGTCTGAGAAAAGACTTCAAATTGGTGCATCTTATGATTTCTTCTCCATGTCACATGGAATAGACGAGCCTTTGTCAACCAAACAACTGTCTGGCTCCTCATCTAACTATTTAAGAAATATTGGGTCCAATGTCAATGTTGGATTGGTGCATCACTATCACTAAGTTTTTACTTTCTGATAATGACTTTGAACCATTTTAAACCACCGACAGGGACTGGTCTACACCTTTGAATAAAGCTCCAAATCCACACTGTTTTACTTTTAAGCTTGAAATTCAAAACTTGGTGATATTTTAACTACTGAATTTTTCTATTGTTATTTTTTCTTTCTTTCTTTTGTTTACATTTTAAATCATGCTTTTTTATTTACGTTTTTATGTTTTAATGTCTCTGTAAAGCACTTGTGTTATATAAATAAAATGCCTTGCCTTGCCTTGCCTTGCCTTGCCTTGGTCATCCAGGACAATTAATGCTACAGTTTTGTTCATTCTTGCTGTTGCCTTTTGGCTTTTTTTGAGTAATTTCTGATGAGCAAACTTGCAGACAATTGCTGCTGTGGTTCCCCCAACTTCCCCTTTGGCTTAATTTACTCTTCATGTGATGACTACTTACAAGTTTGATAAGATTGCTTGTGTCTTATCTAACAACATTTGTGCCACCTCTGGATACCGCAGCCCTGCATATTGGAGGATGTTCTCAGCAAAACTATATTGCCAAGATAATTGATAAATATATAGCTAGCTCGTCCAACAGCTCACATGCCGCTGCTTTCTTACCTGCTGTCTAAAAACAGGAAGTTGTGTAACTTCCTAAGCTGAAAAACAATTGGGATGTTACATGGAAAGTTATATGGTATCAGATAATGCAGAGATGTAAATACTTACAGCTTTTCCTATGCTGGTATGCGCCCAGGCCTACATATTGTCCGACTAAACTGGCCTGATACCAGCAAGTGCGTTGCTGCAATTACACTAAAATGTGGCCACTACTGCAGATGGTGTTCCCGTATCATAAAGTGTATTTGTTTGAATGAATGGACTGAAGCTCGCTTTGCTGTAACAGGTGCAACAGTGTAATCACACTTAGCTGTGGGCAAACATGCAGCTGGCATGAGAAATGTGGCTGGGAGATAATGGGGGCAGGACGGAAGTATGCGTTATATGTAATGACAAAAATGATTGGGGCATGATGTCCCAAGCTGTAGTGACATCTGCTGCGATTGCTTTTTTCGCTTGGGCAGTGATAAAGCCCTCTGTGTGAGTTGAGCAGTAATTTGCTGGTGTGCATACATGTGTGTTTGTTGTATTAACGAGTGTGAGGCTGCGCCATGTGATTGTCATGCTAAAGGACAGTGGATTAGAGCAGCACAGGAAGCAGAAGGGTGCAACAACAACAAGACAACTGCCAAGTTCAGCCTTCTGAGCATTGTATCTGTCTTCTCCTAACTGTTCGAACCTCAGAGCGTCGCTGCAGGACTGCTAGGTGGTGTTGTGTTTCCGTCCCTTGCATACATGTTTGAAATTCTCCTGTGCTGAGAAACACAGAAAAGGTTTATTGAGACCGAGGGACAGACATCCACATGAATTTTTACATAATCCACTGCCCACAGCTGGAACACACAGACAGCATCCTGACAGAAATAATCCAGCACAAACACGGCCTCAGTGCCTTTTGTTTGATTCTTTTGTGCACCAGTCTCTCCAGAGTCTAAAGATTTTGAAGCCTCTTCCACCTCATTGTACCTCAATCAGCTAATGTTCCTCCACAGGCGTTTTCTTCATTTCTCCCCATCTCCTTGCCCTCTTGGCATTTTGTGTTTTCCTTTCATGTCTCAAACAGAGATGTAGCAGTCATTGTAATCCTATGAGCTGCTGGTTGGATGCCAGCCAAGCGTACACTCCACGTTCCTGCAGTGCCACAGAGATTACACACCCACACAAATACAAATACGCACGCATGAAGGCGTGTGCACATAGATCCCAATCACAAACCGAGGGAGAGTATAATTGATTTTTGAGAAAATGAAAGGTTTTTTATGGTCCATCTCAATCAGGTAAACGTGGACAGGTGCACCTAATTTGTTTTGTGCTGTCACATGCTGGAGCTCAATAAAAAGAGCATCTGTGCTTTTACCGGTTTCAGGAGTCTTATACCTATCCACGGGGGAGGTTTTAGTTCAATTATTTTGTCTTTGTGCATACATCAATAAGTCTTCAGGTATTTCTGAGTTACATCATGAAACCACACTACCAGCATGGTGTGTAATCCCCGATCAATCACAGATTTGATGACCGAAAGCTTAAACAGTTAATCTGCTCTTTTTTCTTTCTCTCTCTCTGTTTTTCATTTTCTCATCCATTACACAAGGTCAGCTTTTTGGTCTTGCAGCCAAGTGAGTGAAGCTGATGAAAACAGCTTATTGCTCTGGTCTTTGGTAACAACAACATCAGTGGGACATTTAGAGATGTAAACAAAATCAGTTTGTTAATTGGTTTTCACTCTGGCAATTTAGTTCAGTTATAACACTGTGATGAAATCTTCTGCACCTTTTGAGTTCATTATTTTATTCTGTCTGAACAACTTAAGATGTATGACTACTTTAATTATATAATGAAATTAAAGTTGAGGCATTTGTAAAATACCACAATAATATCATCATCTCTTGAAGATACTGTGTTGGATCTTTATTTCTTATGTAATAATAATAAAAAAAACTACTATCACTGCCTCTTAATACTGAATTGAATCACTCATCATTGAATCAGTCATCACATGACATGAAGATAGCTATGGATTTAAAGAGTGGGATTATTAAAAAAAACAAAACAAAACAGGTAGCTGCAGCTGAGGTAGCTGCAGCTTTCTGAAGGTTCTGGCTCCAGGAACCATGGCCCGTAGCTTTATGTCAGCCCCTAATCTCTGTCACCCTTCACTGTCGCATCAAAGCCACTATAGGGACCAGGAAAATATTTAAAAATAAAAAATATGATGAAATAAATTCTGTTTACATGAGTGCAATAAATACATGAGGCAGTTTTGGATTGATTGAAAAGGAGAAATAAGATATATTTGTAGTGGTACATAAAGATTTGCTTAGGTCAACAAAAGTCATAGCAGTCCAGGAACATAGTAATTTATGGTTTAAGTACATGTGTACCACTAAAAATCAGCTTTTTATATATGAAATCAATAATGAATGTGAAATAGCTTGCATTGCACCCTGCTGCACCTCATGTCCAATTTGAATTGTTTGGAGGTGTCGAAGTCAGATTCTTGCATCTGTTCATTACATTTCATTGCCTGATGCACAAAATCTATCACTTCATCCATAGCAGTAAATCAATTTTCCCAGATGTGTCCAATTCATAGCAGTGCTGCTTAAAAATCCAAATTTTTAAGTTAACATGATAATCTTCACATAAAATTACGTGTATTTCCGCATTTGATTAGATTTTTCCAACTGTCTTGCCAAATGACCAAACTTTCTGATTGTATAACTGAACGCTATCATACTTTAGACTTCTGTGCTGTGACTGAGTGCTGCACATGGCTGAATACTAAGAACTTTAAGAAACATAAAACAGATCAAAAACATCAGACATATTTAAAAACATGACATAAGAAATTTCAATTTAACACTATAAGATCGATTAATACACCTAGATTAAATAAAGAAACTATGTCTTGCTGAGTTTAAAAACCAAAGAATAAAAATAGGTTTTAAGATGGGTTTTAAAAGTGGACAGTGAAGGGGCTTCCCGAATGTGGAAGAGCCGGTTATTCCACTTTTGGGGAGCAGCAGTAGAGAGAGCCCTGACCCCTCAGACCTTCCTCCTAGACTTCGGTACCTGCAGGGGCAGCATGTCAGCCAACCTGAGTGACCGAGAAGGGGAGTAGGGCTAAAGAAGCTCAGAGAAGTAAGGCGCGGAAAGATCATTTAAAGAATTAAAAAACATAATTCACAAAGCGTGAAAAAACTACTTCAGTCATGTTATGTAATAAATGATTGTGCATTGTGTTGCCATTACTTGTGTATCTAGAATCTATCAATCTAGCAGCAGTTCAGCCTTTGTTCTGCCTTCAGGGCAACATGACTAGAAAAGGTTCAACACAGCTAAGAACCTGTATTTTTATTTTATTTATTAGGTTGAATATTAAGTATTTAGTGCATAAAACAGTTGTCACAGTGATGGCTGAAGTTCCTGCAGTTGTCTACAGTAAAGCATAGTTACCAATTTTCTTTTTATAAAATAAAATACAAATAATATAAAAACCTCTCTGAGGCTTCTCTGGTCAAATAAGTGTCAACAAGATTTATTATTGAACCAAAGCAATACTTTTGTTTTTGTAGTTAAGATGGTATGACTATATGAGTAAATACTAAGCTTCATGGGTAATTTTTCCACCTTTATTTACACAGCTTTCGGCAGCACCTGCCCCTGCCTCCGTTTCATTCACTGCAAACGTTAAATTTAGGTTTTCACATAATGGCGAAGAAAGATGCAGGATGTCCGCTCAGGATGCCAACAAAAAAGCCCATCGTCATGCTGTGTGGCTCTTACTGTTTCTGCATGATGGGGATTCAAGCGTGAAACAGTATTCCCATTGTTTTGTTTCATTCCCATGCTTCTCTCTGGCCTGAGCGCTGCTGTTTATGGATTATTGTCATGTGGAGTGGTGAGGTCATTTCCCATACTCTCAACAATAGAAGAATGCAAGTGGGTGCAGGCAGAACAGGAGGAAGCAGGGAGAGATGTGGGGGAAGCGACTGTGTACGCTTGTGTCAGAAAGGTAGTCTCTTTGTTGGCTTTGGGCTCACCTTAAGCTTATAATCAGCTCAGTAGCAGGGCTCATCGGGGACTGCTCTCAGTGGGATGTCTCTGTGTCTGTGTTTTAAAGAAAAGTCACATTAAAGGCAATTTAACCAACATGTATTTATGCTGATGGATGATTTAAAAAAATATTTTCTTTAAATGCAAAAAAAGTTTTGATTTTGGGATGATTTGGAGTAGATTAGAGTGGCTTAGCAAAAAGACTAGAAATAGGGGGTAACTGCTTTTTCCAGTAATTAGAGAATCCAATTCTAAATACTCCTCAATCCTGTCATACAGGTTTATTAAATCTTATTAATATATTTCCCAAAAAAGCCAGCTGTAAATCTTTGTATGTCGGTCATCAGAGATACATGCCCTCATGTGTTTTAGATTCTGAACATTGTAATGATGAAATTCTTCTCTACAGTTTAGCAGTTAATGTGCCTTTAGCAGAAATGAAAAATATCCTCAGTCAACATCATGTTTTAGAGCCACAGATGTTTAATAGTGCTTAAGATCTTTTACTAGTGGTGTTCACACAGATTTGATGTGATTTCAGGGAACTAGGCTGAATTTACTGGCAATGTTTGGGTCAAATGGATTAGGTTGTGATGTATTTAACAATGTTTGCTCTAAATATTAGTTCCAGTTAGGAAGTATTACTACTTTACCAAACACTTGATGTTGATAAAAGTTAAACGCATGGCAGACGTGCGCGCATCCCCCTCATCGGCTCATTCATCACTATACCTCACCTCCATCATGGAATGGGAGGCTTTTGGCAAGGCCAGTGTGTTACACAACACCAGCTCGCACTTTCACTCAGCGCTCATCTTTCTTCTTTTTCACCTCTTTTAAAACCTCCTAAAACATTGTAATGGCACAACAAAGATATCTTGCTGCTCCACCTTGGGGTGATAGTTTGTAAGGATCTGTAATTTATTTAGAAAAAATTGACTTTTTCTTCTTCTTTTGGCTCTCCTCATCAGACATCACCACAGTAGATTGTCCAGTTTCATCTTACCATATCTCCAGCATCTTCCTCTGCCACACCGACCAACTGCACATCACCAAATTCAGAAATCTCCAAAAATCTACAGAAACTACAAATCTGTTATGAAATCCTTGCTTTACATGTAACACAAATTTCCAGCTGTTTTCTGTAATGTGATGCGAAATCATACCTTACATGAACATTAAACTCACATTTAATAAAAAGTGGATTTTCGAGGAACATGGTGGCTTAGATGTTAGCATTGTTGCCTTGGGGGTTTTCTTGGAGTACTCCGGTTTCCTCCTGCAATCCAAAAAAAAGTGGATATGTTATCCTATGTGTGGGAACCTGTCCAAGGTGTACCCTTGCCTTTATCATGAGAACACCTGGGCTCCAGCAGACCCTTGTTACCCCGATTAGGAAGAAGTGTGTGTAGATAATGGACAGATGGGCCATTATAGAGTGGATGTATGCAGAATGTGGGTAACCTAACTGGGATTTAACTGGAAGATTCCATGTTCAGCTTTGAAAACAAATGTGTTCAAAGCTGAACATGACTGCAGCATCACAAAGGCACAGATTAAAATAACTGGTAGTTAAACTGTTCACATATTTGTTATACAGAACTGTACCAGAGGTGCCACAGAGATGGATCATTGCATACTTACAAACATACAAACAAATGCCAACTTTGTGGGATAATTTGATCAATAAGATTGTGTTAGAGTGGCGTGTTGTCATGCTAGCTCACCCTAATGCACAACCACTGATCCAGTTCTGTGACAACCCAAATCACTGGTGGTGCAGAACACCATTGGGCAGCAAAGATGCATCATTCCCTGCTTGATATTTCAAATTCAGTGTTATATCTTCTAAGGTTAAGTAGTTGGTGCAAAAGAAAGAATCATAATTGTGTTAAAATGGCCCAACAAGGAGCAATCGTTAAGACGTTGTCTATTGTGAGCCTGAAACCTTCATTATGCATCTTTATCTTTATGCATTCATCAATCAAAGACGTGTTTTTAATAGTGATGTATTCAACATACAGTCTAAATGTACAGAATGAAAGAAATGAGATGTGTTGTGGGTTTGGGCTGCATAGCAGATTATATGGTCAACAAGACAAGAAAAGCACTGTGTAAATGTAGTCTATTTACCGTACATTTCTGGAGAAACTTCATTTTCAGCTTTTGGAGAGGTGTTATGTCATGGCTTTACTTGATTAATTGGTCACTGCATGTGTAAATTATTAGGTTAACACAGTGACATAACTGAAATATGCTGCTGCAATTGAAATGGGAAATATAAACTACATAATTCAAACATAGTACTCCCCTTTAAACGATTTCCTGTCTGTGGAGTCTTGTGTTTTCCAAGTTGTTTTGCCAAGAACTTTGCCCCCAGACCATCTATTTTCTCATTAATTAGGATTTAAGTTGCTACAAGACTTTTTTTTTTATAAAATAAGAGCATTCTTAACATGTGGATGTTGTAAGGATGATGCATAGGTTTCAGCTTGGGGGCGTTTTTCTTTGACTGATTCTCGCCGTTATAAAAAAAAGTAAAAGTCTAATGGACTAATAAATATTTGATTAGCATGGTTGACCCCCCCTCCCCCCGAAAAGAAATCCCCAGTGGGTAAAAGAACATTGTGTAAATTAAAGTCATATTTATATAATAAAAATTGTTGTCCTCTCAGGCGTCTAATGAGACCACTGTTTTGGAGATGTACTCATAACACTATTTTCTTCAAAGGCTGAGCTGGGTGGAAAATTGGTGCAACGGAAAAGTTAGACCCCTTTAAATCTACAAATTTCTTTAATGAAAATTTCACAATACCACACTAGCCTTGGCAGAGAATTGATTATATGAACAAATTTATTGTTTTAAGATGGTTGTAAGAAGAACCTTCACATGGATGTCATGTATGAACATAAAACAGTCCCACACTCGGGGACCAGTGTCGGAGAGGAAACACCAAAAGTTTCTTCGGGTGAGTTTTTATTAGCAGGGGCCCAGGTATGTGCATTTGCAACAAAAATTTTTCAGGAACCTCTCCAGACCTGAAACATGCCTCTGCCTTATGTTCGGTACAACCCTGAAAAACTGCTGGGCTGGTGGTGCCATTGACTTGCACTGATTTGTAGGCAGGAGTTGACATTTTTCAGCCCTTTTGATGATCCCTTTAAGTGTGAGTCCTCTCTACTCACTGCCACCATCACAATGTGTACAAATACAGAAATACAACAACCAACTCAGCCCAATAGTGGTTCTATATAGTTTTTATTCTTTGTCATCTTTACAGTGGTTTGTAAATAATGACAATAGAGCACAATTGCTTCCACGTCACACGGAGTGGTAGTTTCCTAAACCAGTGGATCCTGCCAGGTCCGACTGTGATGGAGACCAACATGGCTGAAAGGACAGAGGATGAGGACAGCCCTATTACAGTTCAGGGTCCGAGTATTTACTCAGGGTCCCTGCTAATGGTAACCTGCTATTTGTGGGCATTATTGCTTTCGTTACATCATTAGGACCTTTTTCTCATATAGTCACTGACCGTGTTGGGAAAAGTACTTCTATAAGGGATCTTATTCAATCTTATTGAGCGAGAAAATAATTTCTAAAGGTCTTGGTCAGGGTCAGGGCAAAAATGGGAATTGAGGATACAGAAGGTTAAGCTACTAATGGTTAACATTAGGGTTAAGGTTGAAGTCAGGTTGTACACAAGGGGTGGCAGTCATTTTCAGTGTCTGTTTAAGACATGGCTGCACACGCTAATGTATTTTTTTTCTGCTCTCCTCTGAGTATATATGAAAATCAGAGCAGCTATTGTTCTGGTGGGTTTTCTGTCCGGTTGTTTTTTTTTGTTAACTGTGCCCTCTTTGTCCTTTGTCCTACACTATAATTGACAACCATTCTTTTCTTTATTAACCACACAAAAGACTAGGCTTATTTAACTGTTTCTGACAGACACAAGTAAATGCACGTGAGTGACACACACTTATCACGTGGGTGTGGCTCCAATGTGGATTTGTTAAAGGAGATCAGTAAGTCAGTGGGAACAGTAACTAAACAAATCCATCTTATTTATACCTCCCACTAATCCCACAACCTCAGCTTACCTGCAGTTCTGCTAAAATGCAACACCTGTCTTTATCAGCTCAACTTTTATGGGGTAACTTCAGTTTCCTGCTGGTCTGATGACATGAGCATATGTAAATTGCATGTAATTTCTAATGCAAAAGACTTTCTGTCATGTTCAGTGAATATCTCCTCAGCATCTGCGAACTGCCTATATCATACACAGCCCTGGCTCCATAAAGTGGAAACAAAAGGAGTGGAGGTAACTTGTCCCCAAGAGGAGGGCTCATGCGAATGCACATGAAGTGGGGGGTAGGGGGACAGGTTTAGGAGAGTTCATGATTGGGTGGGTTTTCCTGGGGAGCACGGGCAGGAGGAGGTAGAACTCTGTGTCTTATTGATGTTTTTTATTTTCATACATCAGCAAACATGACATCATCCAGAAGTCCCCAACCCTATCTTTAATCTCTTCATGTTTTCTGTTCCTCTTTCAGAAATAAATGGACAGAGAGTGGAAATGGATGATGAGAAGTCTGGGTATGTGGGCTCAAAGGTGGATCTGCGCTGTCGGTTCATCAACAGCTCCCCGCCTGTCAAAATCTCACAGGTATTCAGCTGCCCACCACTGTTCCCACCTTCACCTGTAGATTTGTCTATGCATGTACAGATTCAAATATAAAACAAGAGGATAAAAAAACAGCAAATCACAGTTAGGGGAATAATTCACAGGATACAAACTCTGAAATAAATTCTGTTTACATGAGTGCAATAAATACATGAGGCAGTTTTGGATTGATTGAAAAGGAGAAATAAGATATATTTGTAGTGGTACATAAAGATTTGCTTAGGTCAACAAAAGTCATAGCAGTCCAGGAACATAGTAATTTATGGTTTAAGTACATGTGTACCACTAAAAATCAGCTTTTTATATATGAAATCAATAATGAATGTGAAATAGCTTACATTGCACCCTGCTGCACCTCATGTCCAATTTGAATTGTTTGGAGGTGTCGAAGTCAGATTCTTGCATCTGTTCATTACATTTCATTGCCTGATGCACAAAATCTATCACTTCCATCCATAGCAGTAAATCAATTTTCCCAGATGTGTCCAATTCATAGCAGTGCTGCTTAAAAATCCAAATTTTTAAGTTAACATGATAATCTTCACATAAAATTACGTGTATTTCCGCATTTGATTAGATTTTTCCAACTGTCTTGCCAAATGACCAAACTTTCTGATTGTATAACTGAACGCTATCATACTTTAGACTTCTGTGCTGTGACTGAGTGCTGCACATGGCTGAATACTAAGAACTTTAAGAAACATAAAACAGATCAAAAACATCAGACATATTTAAAAACATGACATAAGAAATTTCAATTTAACACTATAAGATCGATTAATACACCTAGATTAAATAAAGAAACTATGTCTTGCTGAGTTTAAAAACCAAAGAATAAAAATAGGTTTTAAGATGGGTTTTAAAAGTGGACAGTGAAGGGGCTTCCCGAATGTGGAAGAGCCGGTTATTCCACTTTTGGGGAGCAGCAGTAGAGAGAGCCCTGACCCCTCAGACCTTCCTCCTAGACTTCGGTACCTGCAGGGGCAGCATGTCAGCCAACCTGAGTGACCGAGAAGGGGAGTAGGGCTAAAGAAGCTCAGAGAAGTAAGGCGCGGAAAGATCATTTAAAGAATTAAAAACAAGCATATGAATTTAAAAATAAACTCTATAAAACACAGGCAGCCAGTGGAGTGAAGCCAGGACAGGAGTGATGTGCTCTCTTAGGAGTAGCAGTTAAACGTTCAGTGGCAGCCTGAACCCACTGCAGACATGATAGCAAGGACTGACTCACCCCAACATAAAGACCATTACAGTGATCCAAAAAGGATGAAATAAACGCGTGGATCAATGTTTCAAAAAGCTATCTGGAAAGAGACAAATTCACTCTTGGCAAAGCATCTTAAATGATCAAAACAGGACCGTCAAATTTTAATCGCTGTCCACCAAGATTGGTAATGGTCGGTTTAAAATATGTTGTCAGGGGTCCCAAATCAACAGAGGTGGACTCACAGGGGCAACTTGGTCCAAACACTATTATGTCTGTGTTATTTTCTTTAAAAAAATAAATAAATCAAGGCCAGCCAAGCTTTAATATCATCCAAAACATCCAGAGTGGTTTAATTGAGAAGCCACCCTACTGCTTTAAGGGGAAGTAAATCTGACAATAATCAGCATAACAGTGCCTCCTAAGGATAAAAGCCAGAGGCAATAAGGTCAGGACAAAAAGCGGTGGTCCTAGAACTGACCCCTGTGGGACTCCATGTGACAGAGAGGCAGAGAATGATTCTGAGCCTGAAATCCTGACACAGAAGAACCTATCAGTCAGATACCAACTGAACCAATCAAGTTCCTACTTGGTTTATTTAAGCAGGATATTAAATGTATAAATAAACAATAAAATGTATAAAAGGAATACATGTATTTCAGTTTGTTTAGACATAATCAGAAAGTTAATTTATGGCACATGGTCACATTTCTCACATTGGGCAGCATGGTGGCTTAGTCATTAGAACTATTGCCTCACAGCAATTAGGTTTCTGGTTCGATTCCCGGCCGAGTGGATATTTTTTGTGTGGAGTTTGTATGTTCTCTCTGTACTTGCGTGGGTTCCCTCCGGGTACTCCGGCTTCCTCCCACAGTCCAAAAATATTACTACTAGGTTAATTGATATTTATAAATTGCCTGTAGGTGTGAATGTGAGTGTGCATGTTTGTCTGTCTTTGTATGTGGCCCTGTGATGGACTGGCGACCTGTCCAGGGTGTACCCCTGCCTTTCGTCTGCAATGCGTCGAGATAGGCTCCGACAGACCCCCGTGACCCTAAGAAGGAGTAAGCGGGTGTAGATAATGGATGGATGGATGGATGGATGTCTCACATCCTTTTGTCATATTTTGCATTTGCTGTTAGTCAGCACGGGTTGGTGGTCAGCACTGTTGCCTTATAGCAAGAAGGGTCCTGGTTTGGGTCCCGACAGGAGCCTTTCTAGCTCTAGTTTACATGTTCTCCCCATGCTTACATTAATTTTTCTCAGGGTGCTTCCTATAATCCAGAAACATGTATGTCAGGTTAATTAGTTGTTCTAAATTGTCTGTGTGGGAGGCTGCTGATGTCTCAGGGGAGCTGATTGGCAGTTTTAGTGTAAAAATGAAGTATGCATGCATACACACTTATTTGATAGCAATATTCGTAACAATATAGTTTATAATAGTATTATATATAATACAGCAAGCCGATTGTCCATTCTGCAGGCCATTTCCAGTGAATTATTAAGAGGTAATGCATCAAGAGTTAATAATAATCTAACACTGTATATCTGTGTAAGCTGCTTTCCTTTTCATATCATACTGCAGATGTCGGGGTCATCTCATGGTCAGAAAGTCAGTCTAAAACTAAAGAGCTTTGAAGCTTGATTTGGACTGCTTTGATTTTGAATTTATAAAATAAAACCCTGTGCTATGTTGTCAATAAAACTGCCATTCCAAGATTGCATAGATGAGTAAAAAGTGGTCGCAGTTTACAATATTAAACTTGAGTCAAACTGCATTTTCTTGCTTAACTTGCTCCTGTTCATCCTCAAGGTAACATGGCAGAAGCTGGTGAATGGCACCAAGCAAAACGTGGCCATCGCAAATCCTTCGCTGGGCGTGTCCGTGGCACCGCCCTACAGGGATCGTGTTGCGTTCAAGAACGGTGCGGTGAGGCGACGGACTCCAACTCTCGAAGACACAACTATCATCTTCTCCTCACTGCGCCTCTCTGACGAGGCCACCTACATCTGCGAATACACCACCTTCCCCGCAGGGAACCGAGAGAACACCGTTAACCTCACCGTCTACGGTACGGACACGCAGTAATGTGATTTGATGTGCAACAGAGGACAACCGTCAGTCTCAGGTCTTACAAAAGCTGTTGTACGTGACGCTGTGAAGGTTAAATATAGAACAAAGAAAAACTTGTACTTTGTTATGTTACTTATTAAAATGAGTATGGATTTGGAGGATGTCTAGTTGGTTCATGCACTTGGAAATCAATGCTGCTCAGAAGAAATCTGGAATAGTGCACATAGATGTGTTAACAGTGAAAAATGTCCACAAAAAGAGTGGATTCAATATCAAAAACAAACAAACAAAAAAAATTCTAAATAAATATTAAAATAAGAAATTCCAGTAACTGTTATAAAAATATCTAAAATACAAATTCTTATTAGATTGTTCCAAAGTTTGCAATTTTATACAAATCAGTGGACAGTTAATTAAAAAACTCTAATGTGCATATTTCAAGATCAAATTAAATACATTATTTTTTGGGATGATTTACTGACAATATCAGCAATGATCATATTCACTGTAAGTAAAGTTGTTTCTCTCAGAACTCTGGATTGTGTAGAACGTTATTGAGTATTGACATGTGTTTTCATATCCTCCCAGTTCGCCCCAGTACTCAGATGAGTTTGTCCACACCCACACTGGTTGCCCGTTCATCCAATCTGAAGACCCCAGTGGCCACCTGCATCTCAGCCAATGGAAAGCCTCCAGGAACCATCAGGTTTGTCTGTTTTCATGTGTGATTGTCCATCGTCTCCTTGTAAAACACAAATTTCACTTTTCTTACATTCAGATAAAAACTTGCTGTTTCTCATAAAACCTCCCTGCCACCTCACCAGTTTTTTTTTTTTTTAAATTTACACCTACTGCTTCTTCTCCCTCATGTATGATATGTCCACTTTCTCAACACTTACTTGACACATATATTTACCATGTGCTTCTGTGTTGTGACTTAAATCGCCATTATGAGCAGATGGGAGGCAAAGGTGCCTGGAGAAGTGACTAGCCGAGAGTACAGAAACTCAGATGGGACATTCACTATTCAGAGCGACTACATTTTGGTGCCCAGTAAAGAAACGCACAAGGAGACGCTCACCTGTGTGACGACTTACAATGAGGAGGTCTACACTGACAGTGTCACCCTTGATATTCAGTGTAAGTCTCTTTCATACTAATAATACATGTAATGTAATGCGCAAAGATTTCCCATCATAAGTCTCTGACAAGCTTATTCTTCCATACTGGTGCACCAGATGAACCAGATGTCACCGTGGACGGGTTTGATGGAAATTGGTATCTAAACCGAGACAACGTCCAGCTGAGCTGCCAAGCTGATGCCAACCCAGCCGTCTCTCTGTATCAGTGGAGAATGTGAGTGCAGCTGCTGTTTGGCTTTTGCAAACGTTTACTATGCATTATCAATCTCTTAGTTTGGTGCCACACAGAAAGACTCAGACTATTTCCTTCTACAATAAAAAAGACATTCATTTGCTACGTGACTGACTGTAAAATCTGTTTCTTTTTGGCTTTGTGTTTGACACTTTGGAATGTAAATGTTTGGGCATATGGGCTGAATATAGTTATAAAGATTTTGCAGCTGTGAATCAATGTTTGCACATACAGTGAAATGCGTAAGTTTGGGCAGCCTTGTTAATCTTCATGATTTTCCTGTATAAATCGTTATGATAAAAAATTTCAGTTAAATATATTATATAGGAGAAGCACACAGTTATATTTGAGAAGGGAAATGAAGTTTATAGGATTTACAGAAAGTGTGCAATAATTGCTTAAACAGGTGCATAAATAAAATTTTAAAAAAGAACTCAATGTATAGTAGATCCTACTTTTGCAGAAATAACAGCCTCTAAATGCTTCCCATAACTTCCAATGAGAGTCTGGATTCTGGTTGAAGGTATTTTGGACTATTCCTCTTTATAAAACATCTCTAGTTCATTCAGGTTTGATGGTCTCCAGAATCTGTACAGTATTAAATATACATTTAAAAGTGCAAACGTTGAAATTATCTGCAAACATTCATTTACAGCTGCAAAATCTTTTATCACTCTCACTCCTGGGCATCCCAGGTCATGATTATGTCCGGCTTGTGTCTATGTGGTGTTTTTCTTATGTGGGGGGAGAGGTTGGGGTGGGGGGTGGATGCGCTTACAGGTTGTTGCAGTGTTTTATCCAGGCTCATCGAAAACCCCATTTCACCGACATGAGCGTTGACTGCAAAGCTCATTATGGGCTTGCAACTTGGATAAAAGCACAACACTCAGTATTTGGGTGCTCTTCCCTCACAAATTGACTTTTCTCTCTTTGTGATACTTTTTAGTCTGCACATCATTTGGGTTCAAATGGGGATAGACGAATGCGCCGAGACCTGCCTTTCCTCCATTTTGTAATTTCGTCTTTAACGTCTTTTACGGAAAAACACAGGTTTTGATTGATTTTTCTTGCCTTCTTACAAACAGTTCTAATCAAACGTTGTGGGTTTTTAGTCTTACTTACAGTCAGTATCCTACTCTCAAGGATTTACAGAAACACAAACTTTGATTAGGGGATGCCCAAACTTTTGCATACCACTTTTTAACATATACATTCAAAGCTCGGCTGAATTGATACTTGGTTTCCCGATATGACAGCATTGCTCAGTGTTTCGGTCTGTGTGCTTTGCAGGATTAATGGCTCCATCCCGAGCAACACTGAGATCAGCGACAGCATCCTAAAGTTTAAAGGGCCAGTCACATATGACCTGCAGGGAACCTACGTGTGTGATGCAACCAACAGCATCGGGACCAGATCAGCCTCTGTAGAGGTCAGCGTTACAGGTAAGGTTGCACAAGTACCTCTCAATATTGTCACTATTCCTACTGATAACAGTACTACTTAGGATACATGTGTGTACTGTGCACAATCAGCGTGTTTCTGAGTGTGGATTAATATGTGTTTCCTCTGTAGAGAAGCCGCTACCGCAGATTGCAACAAGTGATGTTGTCAGTGTAATTGCTTTATTGTTGGCCGCTGGTGTGCTCATTGGGATTACTATTACAGTCCTGGTGCTCAAAATAAGGACCAGGAAAGACAAATCATCGTACGTAAACCTGATCCCACCGTCCTCTCTAGTAACTTGATATTTGGTGTAGTTTATGTATTTCATTGCAGCTAACACTCTCTTTCCATTACCAGAAATGGTTCTCCATCCACAACACTGTCTCAGCCGATTAAAAAACGTCCAGGTGATGACATCCAGGTAATTGATGTACTGTATTTGGTATTTACACAATTCAGATTGGGAAATTTTACTGAAAGTTGTGGTATTTGTATATTACATTTGTAGAGCAATAATAACCCTGGAATCAGTCAATCAATGTGGTAATATCTATTTATTTTAAAAAAATATAATCGATCTCAGAAAATCTCCCCCTGTTTTCATATGCCTGCAACATATTCCCAAGAAGGCATCCAGGAGGGATCCTAAGCAAATCCCCATACTTCCTCCTCTCACTGTCAAGGAACAGTAACTCTGCTCCGAGTCCCCCGAGTGAACTTCTCACACCATCTCTAAGGAGGAGATTTCTGCCTCTTGTATCCATAATCTCAATCAACCGGTAAACTGAGATCCATATCTTTTGCTCCTTACCATGGCCCAGCCTGGGAAGGGTGTTCCACCTTTTTTTGAATGAGAACTGCAGGCTCAGATTTGAAGGGGCTAATTCTCATTCCCGCCTCTTCACACTCAACCTCAAACAGCTCAAATGAGAGTTGGACATTGTGGCACAATGACGCCAACAGAACCACTTCATCTGCAAAAAACCAGAGATGGACCCTTGAGTCCACAAACCTGGACCCCATCCAGGGGTAGCTGCATCGAGAAATTCTCTTGATAGAGGATAGGAATTTTCCTTTCCTAGATATTTTTGTCCGTTAATAATATTTCTTGGGGAATAATTACTAAACACTGTATAATGAACAGCATAGAGATCCATTCATGGAGAAAAAAACTAAACATTTCCATAGACTGACTGGGAGGTAGAGCAGCTTTATGTACATGTACCACACAAAATGTATGCTTCGTTTCATGTTTTAAAAAATATTGTTTTTAATTTCTCCTCAGCATTCTGGACGGTTTTATGAAGAGCTTCCAAACACAGCAGACTACGTGAGCTACAGACTGGCCTGTAACAAGGAGGACTACCCGGAGCCCTACTCCCCTCCAATCAACCCTCCTCTGTCATTCCTGCCCCAGCACCCCTACCCCTCCTCACACACAATACCTGCATCAGGCACCAGCACCTTATCAAAGAACACCTTTGCTCCTCCTCCACACACCGCAACTATCTTTAAATACCCCTCTGTGCCAGGTATGTCCTCTCCTCCCCCAGGAATGGCATCATACACTTTTCCCAAAGAGCAGTATGTCTGAAGCGATGTCATGTCACATGTTTTAACTTCTACAGTTTTCCAAAAAGGAGGTTGGACAAACCTCTTTTGAAACTAGCTGGACTGTCAGGCAGTATTATCTGCAGCATTGCAGACAGCTCTAAAAGTCCAAGGTCATGTCAAGTTTTGTTGCTGGACATTTGGAGTTTCTCTCTTATTCTTCTGTACTTTATCATGTTACATGTTGTTTGAAAAGGGACTAATGTGATCCATGTGTAACTTTTAGGTTAGAGGAGGTTCATTTCAAATCTATGTGATACATTGGCGTCCATCAGACTGAAGGGATGGGATTGAATGGGACTTTTGATGTGTTGTATTCATTGATTTGTTAAAAATAAATGTAAATAGGTTCCCTTCGTTATCGCTGAGGGCGCTCTTTTCATCCTGTGTCATCAACAGACATTACCCTTTGGCTTTGCCTCATTGTTTAAATGTAATACTTCTACTGTGCTTGTGTTTTCTATCATTTACGTTATATTTTCTTTGTAAAGAAAAAAAATACTTTATATTGCTGAAGATTTGTGACTTATATGTTTCTATTGGTGATATATTTGGTCGTCGGATGAACTCTAACGTTTTTAGCATTTAAATAAAAATGATTGTAAACAACAATTTGAACTACTAGACCTCACATACATAAGCGCACCTCTCTGACACGAATGACAACAAACTCAAATAGTATTTTCCATTAAGTGTTTTTTCTTTCCTTTTTCAAATTTATTTGGCTGAAACAAAAAGTGCTAGTTTTGTCAACCTTTTTTTTAAATAGATATATTTTCAGTTTTTCATATCCAGTTGGTTTTCAACTAGACATTTGTAGTTTTCAACTAATAATGAGGTTTAAACAAAACAAAAGAAAGGGTACAACGATGAAGTTCAATGCAAAGCAGAAATACTGAAAGCTGAAACTTACTGTTACTCTATTTTTCTTTCGCTTCTCTCATTCAGCTCCATGCCCTTGAGTCATCTAGTTTTCCCTCTTCCCTTTAAAAAAAATGTAAAATTATACAGGTAACAAGTTCAAATTTGAATATAAATTTGAGAAAAATAGCATTTATCAACTCTTTGATGTGATTCAATCTATCCAGGTACTCGCCGACTGAGAGTAATTCCCAGAAGCCCAACATGGAACCTATGAACAGTCACATATTGGTCCTCACGTCTCAGCCCATTTATTCTTCTGATGGGCCTCATATACAAATACCGTCTGGAAAAGTACAAAATTGTTGTAGGAAATGGCAGAAGATGATAAAATTGAGATGAAGTGGTGGGATGGGTCATATGTGCCTCTAAAGCTGTATAAAATTTGGTTATACAGTACATACACACATTGATTTGCATGCACTCATGGAGCAGGTAAAATTAGGTGGTGGGCCTTGGGTTTCAGCAGTTAAATCAGCCTGCACTTCCTTTCTTAATATCGTTTTGAGCACTATTTTCTCATAGTACACACTACAGTGTCAGTAAGTAGGGTACCACTGTGACAAATGAGTAGGTTTCAGCTGGTTGTTCTTTTTCTTTCTCTGTCTGAACAACAATAAGATATTCTTTTGAACTTTCCATGAAACAGTGTACCAATGCATGTCAAGTAGTATGTTTTTCTTCTTATGCTCAGGAGAAAAATCACCAACTGAATTAATATTTTTGCTAAATTCCCCGAATCTTGAATCATAAGAAATTAATGGGAACGTTCTTACTGGAGGAACGCTCCTGTGCCCTGGCTCTGGCAGGTAATGTACAGGTATGCGCATTGCAACGTGCGCATGTGTGTGGAAGACTAAACTATTCACCCATGCAAACGCCTTGTATAATAGATGAGCTTCGTATCACCCTGTTATTTTAACCCTGCACAAGAAAGAAAGAGGAATAGAGGCAAGGAAAAACAGGAGAGCAGTTGAGCTTAAATCAGAGATTTGCATCCTTTCGCACTGCCAGTCTAATTGTTGTTCATGCCTCCAGTTGGATTCATACATGTATTTGTGGAACACAGAGACGAAACAGCACCTGGCATCTGAGGTTTTTGTGGTCTAAAAAGGTGATCTGTTCTACACTATTGGAATAAAGAGGGTGTTGGACTCGGGATCATCATGATACCATGGTGATCCAACTACTAGGTTTGGCCTTTCTCTATCTTACTATGAGTCCAGTCACTTTTAGAGCACACGGTAAGTCTTTAAAATTACTAATAACATTTATCTATTGTACTACCTGGCAATATATCTATCCATGCATGTATGTATTTATGTACGGATGTATGGACGTTCATTATGTATCCAAGAAAAGAAAATACTGTATTTGTATCTTTACTTATCTACATAATCAGAAACATAACAGATAAATCTATAAGTCTCTACATTTGGCTCAAATTAAAGATTAAACTTTCAAACATTTTTTTACATTGTATATTCCTTTAAGCCCCATCTCAGAAAACGTGAATATAACAGTGAGACACTGTTTATTGCAGGTACTGTACTGATAAAGCAAGAGAACTTTTCTCTTTGAATAACTGTGGTAGTAAAAGAGCCAAAACACATCTCTTTGTTTAAGAATCCAATATTAAAGTATGACAGTCTTTCTGAAGATTATAATTAGTCTTTCAGCTGAACTTTAGCAGGGCACATGACACCACCTTCTCATGTTCCTTCACACACACACATTTGCAAGGCATGTCACTGTTTCATCTCCTCTTCAGCCTTGCAGATAAATCACACTGGGGAGGTGGTGTATCATGACACCAGTGTGTATGGGGTTGTGGACAAAGCAGTGATCCTGGAATGTGGTGCCACATTACCTGACTTATACATATGGAGCTTCACCCAGCCCGGCTCTGAAACCATCAAAGCAGTGGTGTATAATTTGGGAAAAGGACCGAGATTCCAGACGCTGGCTGAGACGCTCGGACAGCCAAGACTGATCCCAAACAGTGCAGCTGTGAGCATTGAGAAGCTGCCCCTGGCTGCTCATGGTCTTTTCACCTGCCAGGCCTTCTACATAGAGCAGGAGCCCCCAGTCCACTACTACTATGTGCACCTTACAGTTAGAGGTGAGGTTTTCATCCTATACATAAGTATCGGTCATGTTATAAAGGTTTTCAATAGTTCTAGTGAGATTACTGTATTTCTTGTTATAGTTCTTTTCCTTGTGTGCCATTTGCCCTTCCTCGATTGTTTGATTGCATTCACATGCGTCTCTTTAGCTTCTTCTTGTCCTTTGTCACTTTGTCTGTTCACCTCACCTATGGTGTTGCTGTAATCCTTTCCTCGGCTTGTTACTTACCCTGGCACAGAGAATGAACGTTCCATGTGTCAGCAGTAACTCCAGTCCACCTCTTTGCACATCTCCTAACACTTCCTTAACCATGAAGCTGCACCCCAAGCTGCTCTGTGACAGCTGGCAGACTGCATGGCAATACTGCCATTACGAGCATCAATAGAAAACACAAACGCATCCACACAACTATATAACTGGGATCGAGAAGGGACAGTTCCTCATATGACAGTAAAACAGCCACGCAATGCCTCAGTGAAGGCCTGAATTCTCTTGCAAATCTGAATATTTAGTGTCATGTTCAGCTTCTGCTGTTGTAGAGGAGGCTTGTAAGAGGTGAGAACTTTCACTGCTATCTGAAGCTGGTGGATTATTTCCTGTATGACCAAACTACAGAGGAACTCTGTGGTAAGGAGGTGAATGAAATCATCATCTATCAAGAATGATAAGTTCAGTCAGATGGCTCCAGTTGCTGCAAATTCCTGGAACGTGTGTTGTTGTCCAGACCTTGATAGTATCCTGCCAGCTTTCTAAAATGTTAAGAGGCAGTTGAAAATGTGAAATACTACATCAAAACAAATACAAAATGAAAATCTATTTAACCTGTAGTAAAGTCAGAAAATGCATTGAAGTATGTCACACTGTCTTTGCAGTCCCTATCAGTAAACCAAACCTCCTGGTGAGCGATCAAACTCCAGTGGAAGGATCCATGATGTGGCTACGATGCAGTGTGGAAAATGGGACCGAGCCAATCCAGTACCAGTGGAAACATGAAGCTCAAAACCGAAGCATCACAAACTTCATAGTTGGCAACAGCAGCATCATTAATGTGACCAATGTAGCCCGAAACCACACCGGCTGGTACAGCTGTGTTGCGAGCAATGCTGTCAACACTGAGAGCTCTGACCGGTTATGGCTGGTCACCATGTGTAAGCATGAATAGATGTGTATTGTTTTCTTTAGTTTTCAGTTCATGTGATTACAAACCTGAGGAAGCCACAGTGTAGAAAACTTCGTATAGTTCACGTTTCACAGTTTACTGTGAATGTCTTTTGTGTTTAATGTGCAAAGAATCAATAGATTGTAATGAAAAAGAGGTTTCTTAGTTTATCAAACTCAAAGAAAGCAGCACTATTTAAGTTTTGGATGACAACTGATAATTGGTATTTTAAAACTTTCTATACAGAGTGGCTGTTTAGGACAATTCAGTGCTTCAAATTTCAACTTTGCCTTGTCTATTTACCTTTAAACAAAACATGTTGTGCACACATTTCTGCTTGTGTGCCATTTGTTCCAGTTGGTCCAGATGTTCCTCGGATCGAAGTGACCCCGTCCAGAATAACAGAGCGAGGATACTCAGCTCTGGAGAGAGAGACTGTTTCATTCTCATGTCAAACCCAATCCAATCCAGCCAGTCAGTATGTCTGGTTCTACAATGACTCCCAGGTCTACATCGGACCCCAATTTACCATCACAGGGGTCCTTCGCATGCACACTGGTGACTACACCTGCTTGGCAGAAAACTCCTATCTCAATACCAGCTCCAGGAAACGCATCAGCCTGACTGTCTACTGTGAGTGACCGGCACTCAGTCATGGACTGTGCACTTCTGTCTTAGCAAATGTAACGTTCAAACAAAAACGACATTAAACTCAACACCCATAACACCTCAAGGTACCATGATATCTTTGAGGCCGAGCGACTAGTTAGTCTGAACACAAGGGCCAGGCTGAAGCAATTTTTTTGTTTAGAAAGGTACCTGAGTGAGATAACCTGGATGTATCAGTAAGACTTCAAATTGCACATTTTGTTAATTATTAACTGTACAAATTGTACATTTATATATATATTTAAAAAACCACGCAGCAGAGAATGTTAAAGTGTTGCACATCTGTTCAGACTGCTGGTAAAGTTGATGGGACTCTGACAGGCACATTGTTGTGATGTTAAAATCAAGGTGAGGTCGGTACTTTTGCTTCTGTCTGTGCACATGACTGCCTTGTTGCTCTTTATCTTCTCCCTGCAGACCCTCCTGATGGCTCCCCCTCCTGCTCTGTGGAGCCAGCTCTGAATCACACCTCCCTGAGGCTGCTCTGCTCCTGGCCAGGTGGGTTCCCGTCCCCTTCCCTCTACTGGACTAAAGACCTGATACACGCAGGACAGCACCTAGCTGAACTAGGACAACGCTCAAACCAACTCAGCAGCGCGAATATCTTGCTGCCCTCTGGAGGTCTGACTGCTAACAGCAGCTCCTTTACGTGCCAAGGTTCTCATCCTGCGCTGAAACTAGTTGTGGAGTGCCGCACACACACATGTGAGTGCAAACAAAAAATACATTTAAAAGAAAAAGTGAAGAAAAAAATCTGTTTGCTGTTTTTTTTTTATCTATCCCATTTTCCTTCTCCAACTCAAGATGTTCCCTCTGCAGAGCCACTGTGTTTTGCCAATGTGACAAAAGACAAACAGCTTCTGATCTTGTCCTGCTCCTGGGATGGGGGAGCCCCAACAGCTTTAGTGTGGTGGGAGGGTCCTGGAGTTCAGAGCAAAGGTGGAGCGGAAAACGCCAGTATCCTGGTCCTTCACTATGGCACCGCTCACGCTGAGAAACCTTACAACTGCTATGCCCGGCACCCGCTCCTGGCCCAGCCCAAGACCTGCAGCCTCACACTGGGTCGGTGCTCATTCACAATGCAAACTGCAACAAATGTCAAATTTCCCTGTGCAGAAGCACATGTGTTACTGACAGCACAGATGTACTTACCTGATATTTTTTTCTAAGCTAGACAAATAAAAAATGTTAGTACAAATAATATAAAAAAATCTATTTTAAACTGAGGGATTCTTTAAGTGGGGAAAAATATGTTAAAAGATAAAAAACAAAGTGCTTTAAAAATGCATTTTTTTGTGTCCAGAAAGTTCTCAAGTTTCTCATTTAGGATTTAGGCACACATATTGTTTTATTATTTAATGGATTCAAATACATTTTACTCAGTTCCTTTTTTGTAACTTGACAAATGGCATCCAGACAGGTCATATAATATTTGGACCCACTGACTTTTGCCGTTTTATCAGTTTACAAGTAGACTGAAGTAAAAAGTTATTTAGTGGACACGGGCTTAAAGTTAATAATTTAATTATATAAGCTTTACTATCAAAATAGTTGGGAAGGTTTGGGAGTTAGAGCTCTCAATATGTAGTACTTTCTTTATCAGGGGCTCAGACATTCCATAAAAAAAAATTCAAAATACTTTAATAAAACCGAACGGGAAATTAATTAATTATTAGAAAATAAGACATAATTATGTAAGGAGCTCAAAGCTGTTCCATAACGAAGGAGGGCCCCTCTTCAGTTGGGAGGATTATCAATATTCAAGCCTACTATTAACAAAACGTTACAAAAGTGAATGTAGAAAGACTCAGTACACAGAGGACATCGTACCTAAAATTTATGAAAAGAAACTTTTAGTCCCAAAGGACTTTAAAAAGCACAGTCTTTTCTGGACCAGTTTTTGTGGACAGATGAAATGAAAATCTACTTAGGATCATTTATAAAGAAGTAGAGGCGCTGTGGTGGCACATATGGTGCTCAACCGCAGTGTGTCACGTTTAAGAATAAACCAGGAAATAAAACCTAAACCCTGTTGTACTCTGTCTTTGTCAGTCAAACCTTTACACATCGGCTGGTTAAAATGTCATTGGGTGTTTTAATTGACAAATTAAATATCCCTCAATGCCTGATTTTGTCCTGACTGTAGTCCCCGTCAGTAAGCCTGACCTTCTGTTGAGTGACGCTCCAGTGGAAGGATCCACAATATGGATGCACTGCAACGTGGAAAATGGGACAGGGCCGATCCAGTACGTGTGGCAACATGAAACAAGCCGGGGTGTCTTCACAGTCTTCGCACAGGGCAGCGACAACACCATCAACGTGACTGGCATCCACCGAAACCACACCGGCAGGTACCGCTGTGTGGCCAGCAACGCCGTCAACACTGACAACTCTGATCCCTTTTGGTTGGACACCATCTGTGAGTGTTTTTTTTTTTTTTTTTTAAATTAAGTTTCACTAATTTATTAAATATTTGTGAAAATTTTAAATACAGTTAAGCAGACAGTAATTCCAGAATTGATAGAATTACTGTACAAGTTGAAACTGTACATCTTCAGCATTAGTTACATTCATTAAATTTCAAGTGACAGCTTTGTTTAATGTTAACTTGTCCAAGTAGTCAGTTCTTAGATCAAAACATTTCTAATTTCCCTTATATTTCTGCCCAAACTGCATCACTTACCTCAGCAGATGAAATCCAGTCCTCTGAAGCACTGCATCACTCACACACAGTTAGTGGAAGACAGCTGTTTCAGTACCAGCTGACAACCGATACAGCTGCTGATCACAGTGGAGCTCTGAGAAGCCAGATATTTCAGTTAGGAGCCGAGCAAACAAAAAAGATAAAAGAGACTGCTTGGTGACATTTTGTGAATTCTGTCTTTAGTTTTAGTGTAACAAAAAAACATCTGTGAGCTTCAACTCTTGCGTTCATGTTCTTCCTCCTCCAGTTGGTCCAGATGTTCCTCGGATAGAAGTGACTCCATACAATATAACAGAGCGAGGATACAAAACTCTGGAGAGAAAGACTGTTTTTTTGTCGTGTCAAGCAGAGTCCAATCCAGCCAGTCAGTATGTCTGGTTCTACAACGACTCCCAGGTCTACATTGGGCCTCAGTTCACAATTACAGAAATCCTTCGAGCACACACCGGTGACTACACCTGCATGGCACAGAACTCCTATCTTCACACCCACTCCAGGAAAACCATCCACCTGACTGTCTACTGTGAGTGTTTCACCTTTACTCAGCCACAATCTGGCGAGGGCCTTGCTACCAAAAGTTGTTTTGGAACACATAAAAGCCCAGAATCAAAATATGATTAATTTTCTTGTTTTGCTGTTGAATGTTCACTATGTATGCTGATGATGCCACTCTACTACAGTCGCAGCCCATGAATCAGGGGCTTTCAACATCATAAAGTCTTCACATGCCACTCTAGACATCATGCCAAAGATGAAGCTTATGCTTGTAATAGAAACTGAAATGTATATATGACTGTAGAAACCGTGCAGTGCATAGTAAGCCTTAATTCTTGTCCTAACCAGTGTCACAGAACACTAAAAGAATGAGATGCTTTAAAATAAAGTCAGATTTGACATTATGTTCATTCCAATGCAAAAGAATGAGACAAATCAAATTTGCTGTTTGATATTTATTAAACTGAATCTTGTACTTAAAGCCACTCTATGTAGCAACACCACCTCCCACTTAATGGCAGATACAGCTCTGCTGGGATAACAAAAAAGCCACACACAATTCTGCATTGATGGGTAGGCAAAGGCTGGCTTGTCTTGTAATACCACTTTGTTCCAAAAGAGGTGCACTTCGTTAGGTTGTACGACCAAGCACCATTATCCTAACCTCCAGGTCCACTGAGAACATGCAAATGGTATATTCTGCTGTAAACGTCTGCTGGCAGCTCTGGAGATATCTTGG
The DNA here is from genome assembly GCA_014839995.1 of Xenentodon cancila. NCBI lineage: Eukaryota > Metazoa > Chordata > Actinopteri > Beloniformes > Belonidae > Xenentodon > Xenentodon cancila. The sequence continues at coordinate 27,723,476 of CM026213.1, read as the reverse complement.
CAGAGAAGAAGGTGGTTCAATTCAATTCAATTCAATTTTATTTATATAGCATCTATTACAACACAAGTTGTCTCCAGGATCTTTCCAGAGACCAGAACATGACCCCCGAGCAATTATTACATAAACAACGGCAGGTAAAAACTTCCCTAGTGGAAGAAAAACCTTAAGCCAAACTGCCAAAGTGGTAGGAAAAACTCCCTTTTAAGAGGGAAGAAACCTTGAGCAGGACCTGGCTCATGAGGGGGGACCCTCCTGCCGAAGGCCAGCCGTAGAGCAAGAAATAAGAAAGAATAGAGACATAGAGACACCGTCAAAGGTACAAGACAGGATACAATAGTAACTATCATCAGTAGTCCAATTAGACTTCTGTGTATATGGGTGATATATGGATAGACGGTGATCCAAGGGGATGAGGACTGCAGGTCGGGATGTCAGCAAGTATCCAACAGACATCCACACAGACAGGTGAAGGCAGACACTGGGAAGGTCAGAGGTGGCACTGCAGGTCAGCAAGCAGCTCCTGAGGTTCTGGTCCACAGGACATGCAAAGAAGAGGAAAAGAAGGGCCAGACAAGCACAAAAAACTACAAGAACAATGGACCACAATTATGCTTATGGGATACTGTTAATAACTGAGGGTTGAGGTGAAGCAGAGACAGAGAAGACAAAGAGAAACAGAGGAGGTGAAGGCACCACTCAGTGGATCATGTTGGTGCCCCCTGCAGCAGAGGCCTATAGCAGCATATCTACACCGAAGCTGTTTAAGATGAGCTGCTCTAATCTGGTCCTGCAGCTGCAGCTTTGACTACTGGCCCTGACACATTAAGGTACTAAATATACACTAACTATATGCTTTATTAAACAGAAATGTTTTAAGTTTAGTTTTAAAGGTGGTGGTGGTATCAGCCTCCTTAACCCAAACTGGAAGTTGGTTCCAGAGTGATGGTGCCTGATAACAGAAAGCCGTCCTCCAGATCTACATTTGGATCTTCTAGGAACTACGAGTAAACCTGCACCCTGAGAACGGAAAGCTCTATTAGGAACGTACGGTACTATCAGGTCTTGCAAATATCGCGGCGCTAGGCCATTTTGGACTTTATATGCCAGTAATAAAATTTTGAATTGGATTCTAAATTTTACGGGGAGCCAATGGAGGGAAGCTAAAACTGGAGAGACGTGGTCTCTCTTGTTGATTCCTGTCAGCATTCACGCTGCTGCATTTTGGATCATCTGGAGGATCTTCAGAGAATTACTTGGACATCCAGCCAACAACACGTTACAGTAATCTAGTCTAGAAGATACGAACACATGAATTAGTTTTCCAGCATCACTTTGGGAGAGGATGCTCCTAATCTTTGCGATATTACGGAGGTGGAAAAACGCAGTTTTACAAACCTGATTAATATGCTGTTTAAATGACAAATCCTGATCGACTATAATGCCAAAGTTTCTCTCAGTTTTACTGGAGGCCATCGCAAGACCATCTAATCCCTTCCTAAGCTGTTTGGGACCACAAACAACAACCTCTGTTTTATCAGAATTTAGTAGCAAAAAGTTTCTGGACATCCAGTCCTTGATGTCCTTAAGACACATCTGAAGTTTGTCTAATGGTTCTGTTTCATCTGGCTTCATAGACAGATACAGCTGCGTATCATCAGCATAACGATGAAAATTAATGCCGTGGTTCCGGATAATACTTCCCAAGGGCTGATTGTATAAACTGAACAAGATTGGTCCTAGCACTGAACCCTGCGGGACACCATAGCAGACCCTCGTCTGTACTGAAGAAACCTCATGAACATGAACAAACTGGAATCTATCAGACAGATATGATTTAAACCAATCTAGAGCTGTCCCTTTAATCCCAACAACATACTCTAGCCTCTGCAGTAAAATGCTGTGATCTATAGTATCAATAGCAGCGCTGAGGTCCAGCAGAACCAGTATGGACACTAACCCATTATCTGAGGCCATAAGAAGGTCATTCGAGACTCGAACCAGTGCTGTTTCTGTGCTATGATGCATTCTGAACCCTGACTGAAAAATATCAAATAGATTATTTCTATACAAATGGTCACACAGCTGCTGCAACGACCTTTTCCAGAATTTTAGAGATAAATGGAAGGTTGGAAATCGGTCTATAGTTAGCTAAAATGTCTGGGTCAAGAGAGGGTTTTTTAAGTTATGGTTTGATTACTGCGACTTTAAAAGCCTGTGGCACATATCCCAAGACTAGGGACAAGTTGATCTGGTCCAGTATTGTCGGTCCAATAAGAGAGAAAACATTTTTAAGTCGAGTTGGGATTGGGTCTAACAGACACGTGGATGATTTAGATCCATTGACGACTGAGGTCAGCTCAGAGAGGTCAACAGGAACAAAACAGTCTAGAGTCAGGTCAGAGCATAAGGGAGTCGCCGTAGTTGAAGAAATGCCCGCAGCCACTGCCGGGAGGGCCTGGCCGATTTCCTCTCTAATTCTGACAATTTTATTGCTAAAGAAGCTCATAAAGTCTTCACTACTGAGAGCTGCAGGGATACACGGCTCAACAGAGTTGTGGCTCTTTGTCAGCCTGGCTACAGTGCTGAACAGAAAACGTGGGTTATTTTTATTATCCTCTATTAACACTGAATAATAGGCTGTTCTAGCTTTGCGAAACGCTTTTTTATACACTATTAGACTATCTTTCCATGCATAATAAATATCTACAGACCTACTAGAGTACCACTTTCTTTCCATTTTAGGCACTTTCTGTTTTAACATACGAATATGTGAGTTAAACCAGGGAGTTCAGCTCCTACGGTTAGAGACCCTCTTTCTCAAAGGAGCAACTACATCTAAAGCTGTGTGCAACACATCTGCAGTGCTACCGACAAGGAAATCAACGTCTGCAGAGGTAGAACCGAGGTCACAGCCCTCAACTGCTTCACTATGTTCCACTGTAAGAAGATGAAGAGCAATGGCCTCCCTAAGTTTAGTGATAGCTTTATCGGATAGACACCTGCTAAAGTAATTCCTCCTATTATGCGTAACGTTGACAATGTTGAATTCAAACGTTATTAAATAGTGGTCGGATAGGAGGGAGTTTACATGTGACACTAACAGATTATCAAGTTCTACACCGTAGACGAGGACCAGATCAAGAGTATGATTAAGACAATGCGTTGGTTCGTTAACTTTTTGTAAAATCCCATCGATTCTAGAAGAGAATCAAAAGCCAACTTAAGACTGTCATTGTCAACATCCATATGAATGTTAAAGTCGCCCACTATGATGACTTTATCTGTACTGATCAATAAACTAGATAAGAAATCTGAGAACTCAGACAGAAACTCCAGATAAGCTCCAGCAGGAGCTTAGCAGCAGGTAATTTTGATTGACATATGGTGGGCATGTCCACATTGGCTGGGCTCTTCAGACACCATTGGGTCATGTGACCATTGCTTTTTAAAGTCTATGGGGCTGACTTGTCAACTTTGTTGGGATATGTCGCCCCCATGTGGTCAGATGTAGTATTGTTTTATAGACTGACTCTCTGAATAACAAATATAATTAGACTTTAGCAAAACTTCATGCACAGACGCAATAGTCGAGACACTTGTTTTAGTCTGATCTGTTGCAGACATGTGATAAAATGGTTATTATATGATTATATCGCTACTCTTAATTTTATTCCTGCAGACCCCCCTGATGGCTCCCCCTCGTGCTCCGTTGAGCCAGTTTTAAATCACACCTCTCTGAGACTGCTCTGCTCCTGGCCTGGTGGTGTTCCCCTTCCATCCCTTCACTGGTCCGGTGACCTGATACCTGCAGGTCAGGGTCAGGTTGAAACAAGATGGCAAACAAATCACCTGAGCACTAATATCTTGTTGTCCCTTGGAGGTTTGATTCCTAATCGCAGTTCATTTACATGCCACGGTTCCCACCCTGCCCTTGAACAAGTAACAGAGTGCACCACACACATATGTAAGGACACAAATTGGGGGACAGGTGGAGGAGTGGGGGGCAAAACCGACTAGACTTTGTTTTCTAAACCTTTCACTTTTTCACCACCAGATGTTCCCTCTGCAGAGCTGGAGTGTTTTGCCAATGTGACCAGTGACAAGCAGCATGTGATCTTGTCCTGCTCCTGGGATGGAGGAGCCCCTAAAGCCTTAGTGTGGTGGGAGGTCCCGGGTGGTCAGAGCAAAGGGGGAGAAGAAGAAGACAACACCCTGGCCCTCAGCTACAGCGCCTTTCAATTTGGGAAAGCTTACATCTGCTATGCTAAGCACCCACTTCTGGTCCAAACCAAGACCTGCAGGCTCACACTGGGTCAGTGCTCATTCTCACTGCACAAAAAGGACTTGATGTGATTTGTATATGAAACACTCTGATATTTGTTACATGCAGAGACACCTCTATACATTTTTTAAGCAAATATATCTAACAGTCAGAATAACTTTAGATTAGGACCTTTAAATGTACCTGCTAAAGATTTCTGATTATGACCTGCACAAATGTGGCGCTGAGTGCACTCTGGTTGATAAAACGCATTATTCTGCTGTAGTGTGTCTTATTGGATAATACATGGATATATTACCCAAGGAAAATGGATGTTGCCGCCAACCTAAGATTGGATAAGCAAGCAGGAGTATTGGCATGTATGATAAGTAATGCGATACTATGATGGGATAAGCAGCACAATTAATTTGGGCAACTGCAAAAAACCCACTTAAAAAGATCAATATCAGTTTAAATGTACAATGCATTCACAGTATTGTCACTCACTTGTCAGAAAGTGACCCCCCCCCCCCCTTTCCTGAAGAACTGATACTAATATATTGTTTTATTAAAGAGGAAAAACACTTGTAGAAAATTAAGGTTTATGATCTAAAGCTGCTTTGTAAACCTTTAAAACATCAATGTTTAACAAGCAAACTCCACTGCTGTGCAAGGTAAAATGACTTGAGGACTTGAATGATGCAGCTTTTTATCATTGAAGAATGTCTGACCTCAGAGCTGAACAGGATAAAAAAATGAAATCATTTACTGCCCTACTTTGCGTCGCTTCTATACCAGTACACCAAAATTGAGCAGGATAGCTTTAATCTGTTGTGGCTTATGCACTCACGATAAATAAGAAACTTATAAAACTCAATTTAAAACAGTGAAAGTTCCCTTCATATTTGCTTCCCTTCTCAGCTATAGATGGCAAATAATTGACTAATTAACACTTTGGTCATAGCTGGATGCGTTAGGGAAAATCCACCAACAGGACAACATGGCTGGTTTAGCCCAAGTCAATGAAGAGCATGTTTAATACTTACAGCTATAATTCATTCAATGCTTCTTTTGGCACACAAAATAGATTTCCCTGTCCGTTTGGCAGCTGTTACATTTGAAGACGTCTTGCAGAAATACGCACAAAAAAAAAAAAAAAAACAAAAAAAAACGCGTCACAGTGCAAAACTGTCTTGTCTTGGACACAGCCCCTGTAAGTAAGCCACAGCTCGTGATAAGCGATGCATCTCCACTGGAGGGGGCAAGAATATCGATGAGCTGCAATGTGGAAAACGGGACACAGCCGGTCCAGTATGTGTGGCAACATCAAACCAGCAGTGGCACAATCATGGGTATTGCAGAGGGAAACAGTGATCTTCTCACCATCACCAAAGTCAACCGCAACCACACCGGCTGGTACCGCTGTGTGGCCAGCAACTCCATCAACACTGACAGCTCCGACCGATTATTGCTGGACGTCATCTGTGAGTATTATTGGATGACTAATTAAAAAAAAAAAAAAAAAATCAATTATTTCCTTATTAGTCACAATAAGAAAAGATGTCATAATGTAACACTAAGTGTCAAATAATAAGCTATTAAATGTTTTGTTCTAGACCGTAGTTCTGTGACCCGACACTATTAGATGAATTGATGCTTTTTCTCCTCAGTTGGTCCAGATGTTCCTCAGATAGACGTGACTCCGTACTTGATAACAGAGCGAGGATACTCGGCTCTGGAGAAAGAGACCGTTTTTTTGTTGTGTCAAGCCCAGTCCAATCCAGCCAGTCAGTACGTCTGGTTCTACAACAACTCCCAGGTCTACATCGGACCCCAGTTCACCATCACCAAGATCCTCCGCATGCACACCGGTGACTACGCCTGCATGGCACAGAACTCCTATCTCAATACCCGCTCCAGGAAAAGCATCAGCCTGACTGTCTACTGTGAGTGTTTGACCTTTACTCAGCCATAATCTGTGCTCTTCTGTCTTTATAAATGGCACAGCATAAAAGACTAAGACATGGTTAATCGGTTTAATCTGTGTACGTTTAATCGATTTTGATTTTAATCTTTATTAAATCAAAATCTCTTGAATAGAAGCCTGCCCTGATTTTTGTTTTGTTTTGTGTTCATGTTGTTATTTGTGGGGTCTGAAAACTGAAATGCTTCTTTTTGCAGACACAAAATAGCATTCCCTCTGTAATGGTTAAATGTGGGCCATGTTATAGGGGTGGGGCTTGAACGTGGTGCTGTGAATGCAACCGATGCACTTCAGGTGTTATTGAACGTTTCGACTACTTATGGGCAGCTTCAGAAGGATATGCAAGAACCTGCTGTGGTGAAGACAGAACTCATGGTTGGTAAAGTGACGAATTGAAACTAAATGCTTAAAACAAAAGAGAATAGTCAAGTGCATTGGTGCTTCTTTCTTCTTTATCTTTTTTGGGGCATTATTATTTTCAGCCCCCTTCTAGTTCAAGCTGACTTTCTTCTTTCATTTCATCTTTTCTGAACGTGTCTGTGTTGGTTAAATATTCTAAATCCTTCTCGAACATGGACAGACACCTGCTTCCATCAATGAACTGTTAGGGTTGGACCTTCGCTTGTGTGGTTAAGTTAGTACATTTAGTCAAACATAGACTCAAGTCATGACAGTGGGAGTGGCCACAAAAGCACTTTAAGGTACTTTTGCAGCTGTTGGTCTGTCGATGTTTATAAGGGGTATGTATACTTACTGGGTCTTCAACGTAAACTCAAATACTGGCAAATGGAAATGTAATTATTTCCAGACCTATTCCCCTGTTTTCCATGGATGAGTGTTTTTTTTTATCTTGTTACTACTGACCTTCAAGATCTTATTTTACTCCAACTTTGCACATAACTGCCCAAAATGACATTCCCACAGACCCTCCTGATGGCTCCCCCTCCTGCTCTGTGGAGCCAGCTCTGAATCACACCTCCCTGAGGCTGCTCTGCTCCTGGCCAGGTGGATTTCCATCCCCTTCCCTTCACTGGACCGGAGACCTGATACACGCAGGGCAGGATCAGGTCAACAAAGGACAAAAAGATCCATCAGACAGTGCTGGCATCTTACTGCCCTCTGAAAGACTGACTATTAACAGCAGCTTGTTTACATGCATGGGCTCACATCCCGCCCTCAAACAGCTGACAGAGTGCAGCACAAGCACATGTGAGTTCAGTAAAAAAAGAATATTTATAAGTGTAGGGGGATAGGAGGATGTATAAAGGTTCTGTTTGCTGTTTTATAGCTGCTGTATTTTCCTTCTTCTTTACCAGATATTCCCGCTTCAGAGCCGGTGTGTTTCGCTTATGTGACAAACAAACAGTATCTGATCTTATCCTGCTCCTGGAGTGGAGGAGCCCCAAAAGCTTTGTTGTGGTGGGAGGGCCCCGGGGGTCAGAGCAAAGGTGGCGAAGAAAACTCCAACATCCTGGTCCTCCGTTACGGCACTGCTCGTAGTGGGAAACCTTACACCTGCTACGCCAAGCACCCACTTCTAGTCCAACCCAAGACCTGCAGCCTCACACTGGGTCGGTGCTCTTTCTTATCACACAATCCAATAATAGGTTATGTCACTTAATCAATCAATGCATTTTTATGTGCAGAGGCTCCTGTGCTGCTAACTCAACGCAGCGTCATTTCCGTGTACGAGGGGACTGACGTGCAGCTCACCTGCAATCTGAGAGCCAACTACCTTCCCACCAATGAAATCACCTGGTTTAACAATCGTGGCGTCGACGTCCGAGACACCTCCAAGTACACGCTGCTGCAAACATCTGCATGGGCTAATCTGACTGTGAGAGACACAGACGAGACTCAAGACAGCGGCGACTACATGTGCTCCACCTCAAACGCCATGGGAGGAGCTGAAATTAATGTCACCCTGGTGATCAAGAGTAAGAACCTGCATTGTGTGTAATTGTTATTATCTTTATCTGTTGTCATCCTGCCAGATTTTTTTTTACTTTTGACATTTTGGGAAATTTTAGGGGAAAGAAATCTTTTGGAAAAAAAAAATAGTGACAACACTGACACCTGTCATATTTTCACTAAACAAAAGTTAACATATTTCAGAAGAAGGAAGGTAAACATTTTTGGGTTCATCCTCTGGGAAACAAACAATTTTACAGGGTTTCAATGAAGTCCACCCATAAGTTGATGAAATATTTATATCATAAAACTAAAGTAGAGTGACTGAAGGAGGTCATATTTGTGTTTCTTTTGTGTCTGTCTCAGAGCATCCCATGCCACCCAACGTGACCCTCGTCAGAGCGATGTACAACAGTCGAAGGCGTAACGAGGTGGAGCTGGAGTGGCAGGTAAAAAGTGAGAAAGAGGGAGGTTGGACAGGTTTCGTCTTGGAGCACAGATGGGTGTCGGAGCGACCAGGAAGGAGAAAAAGCAGCAATGAGTCAAAGGAGCAGAACGAGGAGAGGATTGGTTTGCAAGACTGGTACCGCACCGTCATCCTGGACCCGGATGTCAGGAGTCACACAGTACGAGGACTAACACCAACCATAACCTACCAGTTCCGCATCACACCTGTTAACTACCGCACCATGGGACAACCTTCTGCAGCAAAGACTCCAGGTATAGTGCCTGAATAGAGTTGGGAAAATTTGGTCATACATGCAAAATTCTCCCAAAGAAATTACAAAAGAAAAGGCTTATATAAGCTTGACAAGAGAAATGGACAAAAAGTCAAGATATCTATTTTAATTTATTGTCTGCATGAGTGTAAAACTTTAACAAAAAACATAAACAATGACTCACACCTTCCCTTTAAATTGACCTTTAGTCAATCTCTTTGGAAATTATTTGTAACAAATTTTGCAGTTGCAGTTAATGTGCATTAATTCAGAAGAAATGATGCCTCGTGCTTTTTCCAGTGGAACTACGGGAAGGTGTGTATCCTGCTGTCATTGGAGCTGCTATAGGTGGGATGCTCTTAGCAGCCGTTTCCACGGTGCTGCTGCTCGTGTGCATAATCCGCAACCGCAACAACAATCCTCGTAAGTCCCACGCAAGTCACGTATTTTAAACCCACTCAAGCGTTGTACTCTACTAACGTTCAATGTTTCTTCACACAGGCCTGCATGACATGCTGTTTGGATTGTGAGTATTTATGTAGTTTTTGATACTCGTTTTTGCATAGTTTGGACATCAGGCAGATGGCAAACATAACTAAATGCCTTTTTGCATTACATCTTGGACTGCGTAACTTGCTGATCAGATATTCTAACAAGCACAGGTGTATCTTATGTCACGGCATGTTTTCAGGAAACGTTTGTAGGGTATTTTTCATACAAGGCATTTGTTTGTTTGGTGTTTCCAGGCAGCACAGCCAGTCAAGGGAAAATATCAAGTTTCCAGAGGATGAAGTGGGTGCAGCAGAGGAAGAGGACACTGCTGGATCATCCAGTCCAGGTAAGATAAACCCAGATCAGATGTATACTTATGGAAATAAACAACTGACTCAGCATGTGAAGAGGACAGTGAAGCCCATCCTCTAGCCTTTACATGGCAGCTTTCTATTTCAACATTTAATGTTTATGTTCATTTACCTGATATGTTGATGTTGGTCTTTTCTAGGTCCAAGTATGGCTGTGCCCCAGGCTTCACCCCCCCGCACCACCTCATCTTTGAGTGCCACCCAATAGCCAAGCCCCTCCCACTGGAGAAATCAATAAGCCTGTAAACAACATCTCTGTCAAGACTACATGCCCCTAATCACTTATATATCCATGTGTTTCTGTTATAATTTTACCCGTGATTTGTTCTATAGACTACAGACAGCCTTGCATTGGTTTCATATTTGGAGGACAAGATTGTCACAGCAGTTTGAACTAAATTACAATTTGATTGTGCATGAATAGTTTTCCCAGCATTCCACCACAAGCACCACAAACAAGGAGAATAAGAGGGATGAAGAACCAGTGATGCTGCACATTTGTACATCTGCATCCTACTAGAAATAAGAGTACATCGAATACATCGAATGTCTGCTACAGTAATATCTAAAAGATTTACATATTTTTCACAAAAAACAAAACAAGGAAACAAACAACAACGTGTAATGTGGGCATAAGGAACCCTGTGATTTCTGCAATAAATTACATTCTGAAAATATCGTTCTTTTTTTTCTGAAACAACAAAAATATTTGGTTTTGTTACATTACAGCTGCCCCCCCCCACCAAAAAACCCCCCAAAAAAACAATAACAATTAATAGCATTGTTATCATTTATATGTAATGAACCAGGTAATGTCCAACAAAATACAGCCTTTGCTGGTATTTACTGGTGCAAGTCTTTTTAAAATTTGTTTTTATCACTTAGTCAATTGTGCACCTCTTAAAATGATGATGATGATGCATGGTGAAAACCGGAAAAATAAGAGTTAAAGATACATTTGAACCTTTGAAGGTCAGGAAAAGCATAATAAATGCCCTTTAAAATCACTGCTACAACTTTGGCCCTTCTTTGCAACGTGCAGCACAGCCAGTGACAATGAGAACAAAAATTATATGTTTTTTGTGTCCTAGATCACGTTATCCTTAACTTTCCCGAAATTATTTTTGGCCATCGGGGGTGTAAAGAGTACTAATATGAACTGCAGGGTGACCCCTACCTAAACACGAAACATGAGGAACTCAACTTGTTAAAGACATTTTAACGGCAAATGGGTTTAACAGCGAAATGTCATTTCATCTAACCAAATGCACTTTTCTTACCTGGTAAGTAAAAGAAAAAGAGGGAATGAAACAAAAAGAAGCTTGAGCGTTACTTTTGCGTAGATATACATGTAAAAACCTTCTATATAACACACATTAGCTGCATTCAGACATGACAGTTTCGGTGTGTAGGTTCAGGAAGATTCATTTATTCACAGCAGCAGACATTAGGTGACCAATACAAGGAGCTATTGATCTCTGAAACAGGACCTGAGGAACAACGCTGTCATGATGTGTCCTGTACTGACTCGCTTGTTGAAAGACACAAGGGTCTGGCTGCCACTGTTTATTATCTCAGATCAAAGTTTCAAGCACACGGTGGCTTGGTGTTTAGTACTGTTGCGCCCAGCAGGTCTATGCAGAGCTCATGTGTTCTTCCTGTGCTTGCCTGGGTTTTCTCCAGGTACTCCAGCTTCCTCTCACAGTTCAAAAAATATACCAGGTTAATTGGTGAGTCTAACCTGCCCACAGGAATGTGTGTGGCCCGGTGATGAACTGGTGTTTCCCTGCCTTTTGCTTGAAGAGAGCTGGGATAAGGTCCAGATGATCCCTGTGACCCTGCATTGGAATAAGCGGGTATAGATAATGGATAGATGGATAGTATATATTTAGCTATTGATTTAAATTAGTATTGGAGTCGGGAGACAGATGGGGAACCGCTCAGGCCCCCAGATTGACTAGAGGGAGGATTTTCTGATTACATTGGTACACTGGCTCCCTAGAGATCAAATTAAATATATTATAAAATGTTAAAGACCTGGTAGTTTTAAATCAGTTGGCTCAGGCTTTGCTTTAAATCTTACACTGAGTGAACATAGGATTCCTGAATTATCAGAGAAACACTGTTGTGAGGTGACACAGAAATGAGATGTCCAATAACCAAACACTGTTTACAACACACCATTCATTAAATAAATGATGGGGTCGTGCTCAGACTCAAATCACTTGTATCGTTGAAGTCAAACTTACAACAAGCCGAACTAATCATCCCTCCACTCTCCAGTCTGCAATCCCTGTCAAGACTTATCATTTGCATTGATTTCTCTTGTTTTTTTCTCGTCTGGTCCATCTATATGTATTTCTTCTATTTTATTGTGAAGTCAGATCCCCCTGTATTGGTACTTTATACTCTTCTTTTCTCAAATTTTCCAACCACTTCTTTGTTCTTCTAGTTTTTGTTCAAGGGATATAATTTACTGTGGATGTATCCTACCTCTTTGCGATACTTTCTACCATTTGATCTCAGATGTATGATCTCAAGCCTGTGTATTGTTGTGCATGAGCATCGTCCCCTTGAAAATCAAGTTCTGTAAACCAGATACCAAAAAGCACTTCTGCAGCTTAGACTCTAAGTACAGCTTAATACACAAAAAGTGAGAAAACTAGGACAAATTTTAAAATTCTGAACTTAGGAAAGAGGAATACGGAAGTTGTAGATGTTGAAGATATCAGTGTCCGAGTTGTAGGATATAAATGGAGATAATGTAAAAGTGACGCGAGGCAGTAGGCTCCCGTTAAAGCTATTTGAGTGACTGCATCAAACAGAAGTCAGAAGAGAAATCCTGTAGGTTAAAACACTCATAAAACATTTCACTCGTTCATCCTTCCCTTAGGAAGTTCCAGGGGTCTTCTTCTCCTTCCAGCTATCTCCTCTAGGAAATCATCTGTTATCTCATCCTGTCTTCGTCACATCAGCCAAACGCATATCCTCATTCACCACTTCCAGAAATCCCATCTTTGGTCTTTCCCTTCTTCTCCAGACTGGAAGCTTCGTCTCCAGCATCTTTCTACCACTATATCCACTACCCTCCTTTTTTTATGCGTCTAAACCATCATTTTCATGATTTACAGTTTGAACAGCTTAGTATGGCGTTAAAGTAAATTAAAAATGACTTAGGATGGATTTAAAAAATAACTAATTAAAAAAGATGTAAAGAAACATTTGATCATTGCATGATTGAGTTTGTTGTATTCTTTTTTCTTTTATCCCTTGAAAATTCTTACGTTAATTTCATTTGGGAAGCAAAGATTGACTCAAATCTTTTTTTCACCGTGAACCTGAGCATTAGCGAGGTTGCATTCATCTTGGCCAAGTGAAGAAAGCTGATCTCTGTCCTGCATTCATTCATGACAAACATCTCATATGACGTTCCTATGGATCCACTTAGCAGTTTGCTTATGTTAATGAGCTTTTGTCTTTGAAAACACCAGATCAGAATAACTCCATCAGATCACATAAACACATGAATTAAGGGTTCACAGTGAAATATCAGATTTCTAAATCTATTTTATTACTTCACATTAGCAGATTTTTCTTAGCCTCTACAGTCTTGCCAAGATCTTTGGAGTCATAATATGAAGTATTTTATTTATAACTTACCCAAAAGCACAAATGTTTTGGATATATTGACAGATTTTACTGTAATTATAAGTGATTTTTTCTTTTTTGTGTGTAAAATATATCCTTGGCTCTGAAACATATGGCAACAAATAAATGAAAATAGAAAATAAAATGTTCCTCTGTCTGAGGAATACAAGAGGCAGTGCCACGTTTAGAGAAAAACAAACATTTCAGCAGAAATACCTCATACTCACTGTCAAGCGCAGCGGTGGATGGGCGATGACTGTATGTGAGCATTTTGTTGTCACTGACTTGACTATGAATTCCTCTGTATTCCAGAATATTCCAGAGGCAGTCCCAATGGCTTTGTCACAGCTGGATCACAGGCAGAAGTTCAGGCAAAGTCATTCAGGAAAGAAGCCCATCTGGGGGCTCGACTTGACTGGAGCAGCCAGGACCTCGGTGTGACGAAGCCTCGGAGGACTACAAGGTGGCAATCATTTAGCTGCCGGTTGGCATCAACCCTTCCGAGCCAACAGAGAGCAAGTTACGGTGGTCTGTTAGTACATTTTTAAAAAATTGATTCAGAAAAATATGAATGATTATACTCAGAATTTTACCAGATGCAGTACAAATAAAATTTAGCTATTATGCACTGAAATCGAGCTATGATGACCAAAACCTTAAAAAAAAAATAAAGAAAGAAAAAGAAGAATGAAAAAGAAGATAAATCAAGCTATAAATATGTTTATTTCTGTTGGAAGGTTGGATATTTTAAAATGGAACTCCAAGGAGAGCTTTTGGTACCAGCTCCCGGTGGCCAGTGAAGGAACTGCAACTGTTTTAACCACTGCACTGAACACATAGCCAGAAAGCACGAGTTATCCGTTAACTAAAACACATGCAGACTGATGGCCGGTAATGGAAAGAGGGGTGATTTCGTGAGTTTATGAATATATATTCAGACCAGACAAAACTCACTTCCTCCTTACTGAACATTCAGCCTTAAGGTACAAGTATAATTTGGATTTACTGAAAACACTGTGTTTGTTTAACAGCTTAACAAAAAAAGAGAAATACAGTCTGTGTGTATGTTGAATGTAGGGTGAAGGTACAATGTGAAGGAACGTTTGTGCTAAGACCGTCAACACTGCCTTGGCTGTTAGTTAACAGGCAAGTGTGTACATAAATGTATGTCTGTATGTGCAGAAGGCCAACCCTTCCACGTAGGCCTGTCTTGTATAATAAATGAGCTCAGTATCACTGTGTCATTCTAACCCCACTCAAAGAGCGATAGTGAGCCAGAGAGAAAAGAAGAAGACATTAATAATTGAACCTAAATCAGTTTACTGACCCTCCGTCCTTTCCTACTCTCAGTCTAATGAAGTCAGTGCCTTCAACTGGACTCTTCAAGAAACTTGTGGGTAACAGAAGTGGAAAATACAACCTGAGGAAGTCAGGAAAAGCAGAACCAGGCATTTATGTGGAACAAATTTGTTTCCTCTTGAATTCTACTAAATTCTGGTGGGAGAAAGGAGGCTGGTGGACTCAGGATCATCATGATACCATGGTGGCCCAACTGCTAGGGCTGGCCTTTCTATATCTCACCAGCAGTCCAGTCAATTTTAAGGCGAATGGTAAGGTTTTATTTTTTATGTTTTAGTTACGTCACACTTTCTGAGTTACAATGTATGATCATCTAAATGGCTAATGAATAGAAATTCAGACAACAGAACTCTTTATCTGCAGTTTTTCAGTACAATGTAAAATTTTAACTATTCCTCCTTCACATGTACTGAGTGTATTAGTATTTACATTTCTTAATTAAAAGTAAAAGTGTCTGAGATAAGCAAAATTCTTTGACATGCATCAAGTCTTAAAATTGGTTTATTTTGACATTTTATCTTTGACATTTGTGTACAGACGTTTCTGGGGACCTAAACCTCCACTCAATCAGCATGTCTCAACAATAGATGCACAAACCAGGCGATTTCGCCTGTTTGTCACCTGTTGTCTTCTAATTGTAATCCAAAGTAAAATAAGAATAAATGAATATAGTAGAATTTGGAGTCTATTCATTGTGTCTAAAAGACAGAGACAAGCTGGGGAAGCAAAACATATTTCACAACTAGGACTTATTATTAAAGTATAACAATCCTTCTGTAAGTTGCATTGTAATCAATACTACGGCCGAACACCAGCAAGGCACATGACACCAGCATCTCCTTTTCCCTCACACACACATTTACAGGCATGTCAGTGGATACTGTCCCAACTTCACCAGTGAAGATCAGTCAGAACTGGGAGGTGGTGTATCATGACACCAGTGTGTATGGCGTGGTTGGCAAAGCAGTGATCCTAGAGTGCGGTCCCACCATACCGGACATGTACATATGGAGCTTCACCAAGCCAGGTACCGATGCCTTAAAAGCAGTGGTGTATAATTTGGGGAAAGGACCAAGGATCCAGAAGCTGGCCGAGACGGTCGGACAGCTGACCATCATTTCAAACAGCGCAGCTGTGAGCATTGAGAAGCTGCCGCTGGCTGCTCATGGCTTGTTCACCTGTCAGGCCTTCTACGACATAGAGCAGGAACCCAAAGTCTACTACTATTATGTGCACCTTACAGTTCAAGGTAAGCCTCTTCAATCTTAAATACGTTCTTTCCACTGGCAAGGACATGACTGGGAAACAGGAGTTGACTCAGCTGGTTTTTTGTTGTTCTTTTTCCATTGATTGCGTAACCATCAGTGGAAATGTCTTGGCGATAGAATTACACTGGATATCACTTGTGGTGCTCTAAAGTATCTCAGTCCAGTGATGCTTGTTTTACATCATTATCCAACCAACATTACTTCCCAGTTAATCTGCAGTCTACATCAATCCTCAGTAATTTAGCCAATACCTCTTAGGAGGAAAATGTAAGAACGTGCTATGTGACATTTACAATCTAAATATGCGGCACCATTACATATATATTTGTATGCATGTATTTAAGCTGTTTGCCAAGAGTGAGCGAGACATTGAGTCACTGATCTACCTCACTAAGATATACAGCAGCGCCATCAGAATGTCATTCGGGCTGGATAAATGCAAAATGATCATAGCTGAGGGGGTTGAGCTACCAGAGGCCAACATTTTGTGTGTTTAGGACAGCTACAAATACCTGGAGATTCCACAGGTATATGGCAACTATGAGGAGGCTCCAAGGAAGTCACCACAGCCAAGTACCTGAAGAGAGAAAGGCACATCCTGAGCCGGCTGAATGGGAAGAACAAAGTCAACATGTATGCCCTGCCTTCTATCATGTATCTGGTATTGTAAACCAAGAGATGGAACCCAGTGGTACAAGACAAAAAAAAACTTCTCATAGTGCAACGAGTGGATGAAGAAGATTTTGAGGAGGAACCATGGAAAGAGAAACCATCGAAGAAGTGGCTGATGTCGACAAATCCTACCAGTGGCTGAAAAAGGCTGAAGGACAGCACGGAGGCACTTATCATGGCAGCACAAGAACAGGCCTTGACCACAAGAGCAATAGAGGCCAACGTCTACCAGCAGTTACAGTGTACAGGAACATCTGCACTGAGAATGGGTTGGAAGTCCCAAAGTCAGGGCAAAGATGTGGGACTTCCAGATCCAGAACAATAAACTGGCCATGGCTACAAAACTGAACATAGTGGTCGACAAACTCCAGAAGAGAGCAGTGGTGATTGACGTGGAAATCTCAAGCGGCAGCCAAATCACATCATCTTGCTGGAAAAGTACCAGATTAGATGTAGAAGGTGAAGACAGCAGTGGTGCTGATAGTAGTTGCAGCATTTGGAGCTGTGTCCTCAAAGCTGATAGAGTTGCTCCAGCAGATCCAGGGAACAACATCAGAGATCTTGGTCCATTATCTTACTTAAATCAGATTTTAGAAATGTCTAAGTGGCAAGAAAAGAGTCACGCCAAAAGCATAAATTAACACTATGATAAAAAATATTTGTCATGTAAGCTTCTGAAAAAGTGTCCTTTAAAAAAAAGCACTTAAAGTGGATAATATTTCAAAATCGCTACAGTCCAGTCAAATGCATATATTCTTTTTTATTAACTGTTTATTTATTTGTATGTCTGAATTTTGTTTCAGAAACATAGGCATCTCTTGAAACTTTACCTTATTTCATTGAGGTGGTTTGGAGTGAAATCTATTGTAATGCATAGAAATTTCAGTGTTGTAGTTTTGTAATTCTGCTTTTGAAATCTGTCAATTTCCTTTGCAAAACGAAGATGAGATGCTTGAAGTCACTGCCTGTAGCTTAAAAGCTTTTTGCTTCTTAACCTGCCTTAACCAAGGTTATATTTTAATAATGATAAATAATACCAACAATAGATAAATGAGGCAGCATGGTTATCTGGTGGTTAGCACTGCTGCCTCACAGCAAGAAGGTTCCTGGGTTGACTCGGCAGGGGTCTTTCTGTGTTTGTATGTTCCCGCCGTGCTTGTGGTATTCCAGCTTCCTCCCGCAGTCCAAAAACCTGGCGATTCTAAATTGCCCATTGAATTGAGTATGAGCATTTATGGCTGTTTGTCTATATGTGGGCCTGGGATGGAGTGGTGACCCTTCCATGGCATACCCCTGCCCTTTGCCAAAAGAGATCTGGGATAGTGTCCAGCAGACTTGTGATCCTCAATAGGGATACGTGGGTCTAGATGACGGATGAATGTTTCCAGTTCAAGTTGCGCTTGTATAATATATGAAATAAAAAGTACTTACCTCTGCATTTTTTAGTTTGAGAAGTGTAATGAGCACAAGTGTAATTGTCTGTCCTGGTGGACAAAACAAACATATTTGGCATTTCTTGTATATTTTCTGGTCATTAATCTGTCATATAATTAAACTCATAAAACTTTGAAGGGATGTTATGTGACAATTTTAAATGTTCAACAATGAACAAAGTATCAAGCAAATAACAGGTCAAAATTCATTAATTCAACTGGTGAACATCCATGATTGCATTATATGACACCTTAACGAGACAAACTGCAAAATGAAAAATGCAAAACGTCATGCCCGAATTTATGACTGTTTTCAACACAGTCCCGGTCAGCAAGCCGTATCTCCTGATGAGTGATGCATCTCCCGTGGAAGGATCTACAATGTGGATGCGCTGCAACCTGGAGAATGGCACCGGGCCGATCCAGTACGTGTGGCAGCATGAAACCCGCAGTGGCAACATCACAGCCTTCGCACAGGGCCACAGCAACATCATCAACGTGACTGACGTGAACCGAAACCACACCGGCTGGTACCGCTGTGTGGCCACCAACCCCATCAACAGTGAGAGCTCTAACCGCTTGTGGCTGGACACCATCTGTGAGTATGAATAAGTCACTTGAGTGACAAACATTAAGGCAATTTTACCTCTAGATATGCAAGAAAGACATTAACCAATTACCCACTCGTTGATTTACACTCAAACGTAAAACACGAGAAGGTGCAGCATTATTTTTTACCAGGTTAAAATTTATCATGGCGGAAATCCCATCTTTAAGGCGCACAAAGATATGTTTGCAATTGAGTTTATTGCATTTATTTTTCAAGGGTACACAGCCACATTTTGTGCATTTTGACTGTGTTCTTTCTCCTCAGTTGGTCCAGATGTTCCTCAGATAGACGTGACTCCGTACTTGATAACAGAGCGAGGATACTCGGCTCTGGAGAAAGAGACCGTTTTTTTGTTGTGTCAAGCCCAGTCCAATCCAGCCAGTCAGTACGTCTGGTTCTACAACAACTCCCAGGTCTACATCGGA
Organism: Xenentodon cancila; assembly: GCA_014839995.1. Lineage (NCBI taxonomy): Eukaryota > Metazoa > Chordata > Actinopteri > Beloniformes > Belonidae > Xenentodon > Xenentodon cancila. Next base: position 27,704,323 of record CM026213.1, on the reverse strand, counting down.
CCCCAGTTCACCATCACCAAGATCCTCCGCATGCACACCGGTGACTACGCCTGCATGGCACAGAACTCCTATCTCAATACCCGCTCCAGGAAAAGCATCAGCCTGACTGTCTACTGTGAGTCTGCCTCCTACCTCGGACAGTTTTGCTGAACCTCCAGCTCTTCTGTCAATTTCAAACTATTCTGTGTTCTCTAAATTGAAGTCTGTGCAAGAGTTGTGATTGTTTCTCTTTCACGCTCTTTTACTTCTTTTAATTATTCTTCATTTAGTACATAATTCTGTATACTCGGTCCCACATGCACAAACACACGCACACAAACACACGCGGGCACTCAGAGCTGAGAATGGAAGTGCTGCGGATCTGTTGGACCATCGGGAAGTTGATGAGACTCCCTGGCAACTACCTTGCTGTGATGTCACATCCACGGCAAATGTATGTTGACTAGAAGACCACTGCCTGTCATTCATTTTCTTCTGGTTTTGCTGATTTTTGCCTATATGATAGTTACTTAGGTTACATTTCAGTCTTTTACGATAAATAAAAGTCCCTATTAGATATTACTTTGTGTTGTCCAGAGTCATCACAAGAAATTATTGCAAGTCAGATATCAAACTTTATATTTTATTTTAAAATGACTCATATCCTGCATTTTGAATTGATTGCATCATTTAACCCCCTCTGTGCACATGACTGCCTTGTTGCTCTTTATCTTCTCCCTGCAGACCCTCCTGATGGCTCCCCCTCCTGCTCTGTGGAGCCAGCTCTGAATCACACCTCCCTGAGGCTGCTCTGCTCCTGGCCAGGTGGGTTCCCGTCCCCTTCCCTCTACTGGACCGGAGACCTGATACACGCAGGGCAGGATCAGGTCAACAAAGGACAAAAAGATCCATCAGACAGTGCTGGCATCTTACTGCCCTCTGAAAGACTGACTATTAACAGCAGCTTGTTTACATGCATGGGCTCACATCCCGCCCTCAAACAGCTGACAGAGTGCAGCACAAGCACATGTGAGTTCAGTAAAAAAAGAATATTTATAAGTGTAGGGGGATAGGAGGATGTATAAAGGTTCTGTTTGCTGTTTTATAGCTGCTGTATTTTCCTTCTTCTTTACCAGATATTCCCGCTTCAGAGCCGGTGTGTTTCGCTTATGTGACAAACAAACAGTATCTGATCTTATCCTGCTCCTGGAGTGGAGGAGCCCCAAAAGCTTTGTTGTGGTGGGAGGGCCCCGGGGGTCAGAGCAAAGGTGGCGAAGAAAACTCCAACATCCTGGTCCTCCGTTACGGCACTGCTCGTAGTGGGAAACCTTACACCTGCTACGCCAAGCACCCACTTCTAGTCCAACCCAAGACCTGCAGCCTCACACTGGGTCGGTGCTCTTTCTTATCACACAATCCAATAATAGGTTATGTCACTTAATCAATCAATGCATTTTTATGTGCAGAGGCTCCTGTGCTGCTAACTCAACGCAGCGTCATTTCCGTGTACGAGGGGACTGACGTGCAGCTCACCTGCAATCTGAGAGCCAACTACCTTCCCACCAATGAAATCACCTGGTTTAACAATCGTGGCGTCGACGTCCGAGACACCTCCAAGTACACGCTGCTGCAAACATCTGCATGGGCTAATCTGACTGTGAGAGACACAGACGAGACTCAAGACAGCGGCGACTACATGTGCTCCACCTCAAACGCCGTGGGAGGAGCTGAAATTAATGTCACCCTGGTGATCAAGAGTAAGAACCCCCTCATTTTTTTAAAGAGCTTTTCTTTCCTTGGGAGACGATCCACAAGACACTTCACCATGAATGTTTGTTTTCATACAATTGCTCATCTTCACACAAGTGTGATACTGGGAGGTCATGAATTAGTTTTACAGCTGCTCTCTGGTGTCTATTTCATCTATCAAAAAAAAAATTTAATGGTTAATAGCAATAAAAATGAGGGATGAAAATGTAATCACCCAATCATGGAGAACATTACTACATTTTCACAGTCACTAATGTAAATTTTTTTTAGTTAAATGACACCTTTCTATATAAAAGAGTTTTAAAACCTTTCTTTAATAATGATATATAAACTCACTGTTGATTCTAAGTCTGATGAAAAAATTGTGCTGAAATGCTTTTTAACTTAAGCATCCCATAAGATGGCTGATATAATGTTTTGCCCCCTGTGGTTGTATGTGGTGGAATATTTCAGTTATTACCAAAGAGGCATGGCTCACAGACATCTTAGAGAAATATATGTTTTGTGTCTGTCTCAGAGCATCCCATGCCACCCAACGTGACCCTCGTCAGAGCGATGTACAACAGTCGAAGGCGTAACGAGGTGGAGCTGGAGTGGCAGGTAAAAAGTGAGAAAGAGGGAGGTTGGACAGGTTTCGTCTTGGAGCACAGATGGGTGTCGGAGCGACCAGGAAGGAGAAAAAGCAGCAATGAGTCAAAGGAGCAGAACGAGGAGAGGATTGGTTTGCAAGACTGGTACCGCACCGTCATCCTGGACCCGGATGTCAGGAGTCACACAGTACGAGGACTAACACCAACCATAACCTACCAGTTCCGCATCACACCTGTTAACTACCGCACCATGGGACAACCTTCTGCAGCAAAGACTCCAGGTATAGTCAGTGAGCAAAACTCACACGAGTCATTTAAACAAATGAAAAGTTAAGAAAAAAAAAAAGAACAGTGGCTGAGAGAAAACAGACATACAAGTTCAGTGAATATTTAAACTGTGCTGACATTGGTGTTGTGATGTCTGACGACAGTAATATTTTTGTTTTTCTCTTTGTTATCCACTTAGGCGAAAGACTCGCACTCACCTACACGCACACAAAACACATGCAAGCAACAGCCCACCCCTCAGTTACACACCCTGCACTCTTTTCCTCTGTTCCAGTTTCCTTTCGTTGCTCCTGATCTCCCCTAAAACTTATCGTGTGCACTTCTCTTTATAAATTATGTTTTGTCATATGTATGGTATGACTGGACCTGGGTCGAACTTTGGGTGCAGGGAGACATGTAGATCAGAAGGGTTCAGTCGGTTAAATCAGCGTTTTGAATTAAATAAGCTGTAAAAGGTTTTTAAGCCATACATTAGTTCTGCCAGGCAGTTACAAAAACAAACTTGATGCCTCCTGTTGCCATGGGAACGCGTGCAGACAGTTGGTGAAAAACGCGTTAAAAGCTTACTGCTGTTTTTTTTTTCTGCTTGGTGTCAGTGTATTTTTAGTTTGTATACTTATAGTCTACCAATTAATCCACATTGTCCAAAAAAGAACATTGCATTTACTATAGCAGAGCAATGGTACTGTTAAGAAGACATTGTGGTAGTGCATGTAACAGCTGATTTGTTTAGTTTTTTTTCCCCCAGAGCTGTATTATTTTGCAATGTGTGACTGTGATGTGTTGCAGCGGAGCCACACTACAACATGTACCCTGCTGTGATTGGAGCAGCAGTAGGCGGGATGCTCTTTGCAGCCATTCTTACGGTGCTACTGCTGGTGTACATAATCCGCAACCGCAACAACAATCCTCGTGAGTCCCAGACACACTAAACATCTACCCGTCTTGTATAAATAAACCCACTGAAATATTTTGCTGTACCGATGCCCTGCGTCTCCCCCCCCACAGGACTGCATGACATGCTGTTCGGCTCGTGAGTATCTATGCTGTAAAAGTCTTCTACGTTTGTAACCAAGAAGCTGTTGACAGGTAATAAATAAAAACATTTCCATATGTTCTTGTGGGGTTTCCAGGCAGCACAGTCAGTCCAGAGAGAACATTAACTTTCCAGAGGATGAAGTGGTCAGAGGAGGCACAGAGGACACGGATGGATCAATCAGTCAAGGCAAGACACGTTTTTACAAACCAAAGGATGGACTCTTTATTCTTTCTTGTACTGAACTTAAATGTTGGACTTTTCCAGGTCCAGCCTTGGCTATACCCCGGGCAGCCTCCCCACTGAGCGCCGCTCGCACCAGCCAAGCTCCTCCCACTGGAGATGACGAGCCAGTCAGCGTCACCATCACGGTCAAGGCTACAGGCTCCTAGTATTTTAGGACACTTTCAGCTGTAAATCAACCTACAGCTGTAGTTGTAGACAGTTTGTTTGGCTCATTCTATCTGCAGGTACATTTACGAGCTCTTTTCACAGATCCTATAATACAAAAGGTTGTCAATCATTGAGAGAAAGAGCCCTCAGTAAACATTTATATTCTGTATATAACTGTCACTTTTTTTTTTTTTTAACGAAACTTTGTCACTTAGAAGATGTTTAAACAACCATACTTCCTTAATTCGCGCATTGACAATTGCAGGAAACCTGAATTTCCTGGCAGTAATGCTGACTTTCTCCTTAGTGGTTATCAATTTACAATTAATGATAGAACAGTTAGCACCCGCCGCTGGTCTTTTAACAATTCATTCAAAACTTTGACTGCATCATAACAAACATCACAAGAGTATGAGTCCTAATAACAGCAGATCAAGGACAACCACATGCACACGTGCTCTTCTATGGCTGTATACCTAAAATTGACCATGTTAGCGGTTTATTGGATAAAAGTAAAAGAAAAAAAAAAAATCCACATGCACACGTTTTAAAGGAACAGAACATGTAAATATATACAGTTTATCTGTCCAATGTCAACAACAGAGTGCGTTTGTTTAGAAAAGGCACTCACATAGTGGGAAGTAAGATCTTCTGGGTGTTGACGATGTCACCGAGCTTCTGTTTGATCTTCACAAAAAGACGTTTAAACTCCAAACCATCACCCTGGAAACAAAGACATGTCAACATCTTTGTGATGGAAACACTATCCGAGACCCTGGGAGGGGACTTTAAGGCATCTTCTATAAGGTGCTGCCAATGAACCAAAAGCTGTATACATGAGCTCAGGTGAGCAGACAGAGCATTTATAGGGAGGCATTTAAAAAAAAAACAAAAAAAAAAACACTTTACATCCCAATTGACACAGAATGCTATTTTTGCTTCTGCCAATCAAGAGCAAATTCTGAAACTCTTTCCTGTTTGTAATCTAGCGTTGGAGGTTTACAGTTTTCACTGAATTTCTGTTTTGAGGAGAATCATAATGTACAATAATTCATATTGCTATAAGATAAATAAAACTCATGCAATCAAACAGTGCATCATCCACGTGTGTTGAGATTTATCAGGAGGTGAGAATAACTGAGATTAAAAAAAAAAAAAAGAAAAACCTGCAACAATTGCAAACTGTGGCTGGAATGAGTGTTTGACAACCAGTTTTGAAACATTTCAGCTTTAGATAAAACCATCCTCAAAGAAACACCACATCTCACCACATGGGGGCAGCATATCACACCAAAGTTCATGTTCAGGTTCCAACCCCTAGCATAAGACACTGTGCACGTCTAGTGGGATAAGTCGTGCGTTAAGATGCCGGCCCATTCCTCAGTCATTACAGTTTTGTCAGTTGTGCTTATACAAGCCTCATTTCCAGATTGACACACATGCGGAACCAAGTTTTGCTGCAGTTTCTCGGTTGACCGCTAGAGGCTGGCTCAACAAGACAATTTCGGCAGGGTTCAGCTGAAGCAGCTGGGAGCTTTGACTGAGGTGGGCGTGTTCCCATTGGCTTACTGGCATATGCATATATATGCATATGTGCTTATATCGACACAGCAGACATGTATGCCCCCATGTGGTCAAAGGTGGTATTGCTATATAAAGTGATGAAAAATTAGGTACGTTTTCAGTGTCAATGTGAACTTTTTGTTTTTGTTGGCAACAGAAACATATTCATGTTAAAAACACAACATGCACGATTCTGAAATGTTACAACTCACCTTAGAAAGTCTGAAGTCCAGGAGTACTCTCTGATTCATTTCTAGCAAATGGACTTTAAAGATGAGTTTGTTGTTACGTTTGTCCAGCGTGCTCACAGTCACCTGAATTCATGAAGTCAAAGTAAGTCACAGACAGTCACAGCTTGTAGAGGCTTGTGTCAGTCAGGTACTGTATGTTCCTAACTAGTGACACATCAACAAAAATCTAACTGTTTGCAGGAACTGTTTGTATCTTGTAGTTTAAAGCATGGATTTACCTGTTTGGCACAAGTGAGTTTGAAGTGAAGTGCCAGGTCGTCACAGGCATCTTTCAAAGCAGATAAGGTGACGTCGGCATTGACAGTTGTGAAGAAACGGGTCAATCTACGGACTAATCGCTGCCATGGCGACTACGTACAAAGATAAAGATAAAGTCAGCCCATATTGAGTCAGATTAATACTAAAGAACAGCAAAATAAATAAATGAAGAAAAAAAAAAAACAAACATGGTGGTTCTTTCTGCATTGCTCGGTAAACAAACATCAACAGACTAGATGGGATAAAGCAAACGCAGCTCTGAGAATGCGAGTTACCTGACTGGCCCCCGGTGTCCCCAGTAACTGACTTCCCAGTAGCATGTGCTCAGGCTTGGTCGGCTGGGAGAAGCTGACTTGACCTTCTGTTTGACCAAACACCAACAAGGCTTCCCAACCAGTTGGAGCAAAATCGGGCTGAGAGCTGGAAAAGTGCATCCTGTCGTCACTACGGAAAGACAGATGCAGACTTCAGACAACCGGCAGACAAAGAAACTCATCTTTGAGATGATAGAACGAAGACACAAGGCTCTGACCTGTTGGTCCTGGATATAAGGTCTGCATCAGTTCGAAGAAATTTGTTCCCTCCGGAGTTTAGAGAACCTAAACAGGACAAACTTCAGTCAGACTCTGAAGACACTACAAACCAGAAAATGCATAAAAACATTAAAAAAAAAAAAAAAAAAAAAAAAAAAAAGCTTTTATTGTAAATGATTGACTATGGACTCATATTGAATTCATTAAATTTAAAAGAAGAGGAATAATTATCCATGTTTAAGAGGGAATACAGTGTGCCTTGAAAATGATGATGCAACACTTATATTGTATCAGGATTGAAGGGTTAAAAACACGCATGTTGCATCAGGTCTGAGTGGATTCAAACTAAACTTTTTAAGACTTACCCTGTAGAAACCAGCGGTCCTTCTTTATGTCTCCAACTGTGATTCGTGCATCTGGATCGGCTAACAGTAATTTGGACAACAAACCTGAGAAAATGAGTTATGTTAAACATGAAAACAATTTTAAATATAGCGTAATAAAACAGTTACCACAAAAATAATACAAAACTATCTGAAGAATACTACTGCAACTGTACAAAAGAAAAATCAAAAACAGGACTGACCAACAAGTCAGTAGACAGTAAATAAATAGTGGGAGGGTGAAAAACAAAAACCCACTTTGAGACTCAGACATTTTCTTAACATCACGCCACAGACAGTGAAATAGTTTCACAACTTTGCTCTGAAAAACAGACTTGCTGGCCAATTTGTTGGAATCAGCACATTTCTAACACAAAAATACAGGTGTCACAGTGAAGCACGGAGGAGGGAGTATAATACACAACACTGCCGACTACATGAGACGACGGGAAGATGACGTATACATAAAAATACTGGAAGACAAGAGGACTATCAAAGTTCAAAAACTCATGGAAAGAATATTCAAGTGTAATTTAGATCCAACGCACAAGGGGAAAAAAAACAAACAAAAAACAGAGTGGGGGAACAAAAGAGGAAACAATATAGTGAACTATGTTGACTAAACTGAACAAAAACATTTAAGTCTTTCAGAGGGAAACGGAGTGAATCACATCTGCTAAAGCAAATGAAACTTATAACATGAATGTCTAATGTGGAGAAGAATTAAATCCCCTCATCGTAAATGAATGTTGACATATAGTTTTTAAAAGCAACATTTGAATCTCAATGACTGAAGGTCTACTGATTTTTACCATAGAGTTCTCACACCAGGACCTTTTTAAAACAAACTGCATCTAAATATTTTTTAACTTCACTATATTTTTTAATTGAAATAATTCATATCATGTTTACATCTTATACGAGTACATATAATATGTTTCAAGTCAAAAGTAATCATTTGACATGTAAACAGTATTACTCACAGCTGGTAAACGCTCATTTCAGACTTACTGAGAGGTACTGGTTGTATTTTCTTCCAGGGAGGTAGGTATGTTTTCTTCTGAAGCCAGTCTGAATACTCTTGGCAGCTCTCAGTTGGCTGGTCCCATGGCAACTCTAACAAAGCAACACAAAGGCAGTGTTTCCTCATTTCAAGAGCGCACTGCTGCTGTGACCCCTGCTGACTCTGCCACCACCACACGACACAAAACCTTCGGTTTCTAACTGACAACCTGAGCTGAAATACTGTACCTCTTACAGTTTTAGAAAAAAAAAAAAAAAACAAAACCCAAAACTTTATAAAACTTTAAAAATGCCAGAAAACAGATATGTTTCACCAAAAAACAACAATTTTATACATTTGCTTTCACTTCTTCTGTGGTTTAAGTCCAGAAAAGATTAGTCAAACTAGGGAAAAATATGTTAAGTGAGTCCCTGGTCGGTGGACCAACGAAGGGTCAGACTGTGATCCTCCAAAGTTCCTGTGCTTCTAGCCACTGACTGCGTGAAGGAAAGTGCACAAACTCTGTGATGTCACCTACAGGTTTTTGAAGAGTACTTTTATGTTTTTTTAAGGCATTTGGGAGATGCCACAAGACAGGATGACAGGAACCAACACGTTCTGCCTGGCAGTCAGATGGTACATATCCACCTTCCCTCAGTTACCACGAGCCACCTATTTTAGCTTTGCTCAACTCATGCTGACCCCTACCCCCAAATAACCTCACCTTACATTTACTCTGACTGAGCCTGCAGTCATTTCTACCTCAGTGAGGACCGCTGGAGCCACCGGAGCTTCTGCAGGCTCTTAGTTTTAAAACTCTTGTTTCAACTTATTATCTGTGATTTTACCTCCAGCCAGCATGGCGGTCAGGACTATCCCACAAGCCCAGATATCAGCAGGCTGAGCTCTGTATTCTGCCTGGCTGAGTAGCTCCTGAGCAACGTAAGGAAGAGTCCCGCAGAGTCGATTAAGATGGCGCTCTCGTCCTTTGAAACGAAACATGGTAGCTAGCCCAAAGTCTGTCAACTTCAGGTTGTCTAAAAGTAAAGAACATGAGGTTAAAAATGATTATAATAAAAATACAAACAAGCCTATGAACACCATGATACACATGTTTCCTCACCTTTTTCATCCAGTAAAATGTTCTCAGGTTTGATGTCTCTATGTGTGATGCCAAGGTTGTGAAGGTAGTCCTGTAAAAGATGCAATAAGCAATAAATATAAGCTGAAACAAGTGAAGAAAAAGTCACAACAGACAAACGTGATCCACTCACCACAGCTGAAATAAGCTGCTGAAAAAACCTGTGAGCATCCTTCTCTGGCATCCCCACATCAGGCTCTAAAAACACAGTGTGTAAGAGGGCAAGAAGTCACGAGCTTTGAATAATACGTTTCTACAGGAAGCAAGTGGTAGCAAGATGATAGTTTAACCAGGAGACAAAACAGAAAGAAGATTAATGTACAACAATTTCTCTTTTTCTCAAATAATGTAGTTTGTCTCACCGATGCGGTCAAACAGCTCTCCTCCAGTGCAGTACTCCAAGAAAAGATAAACAGTTGGTCCTTCTTTCCGATGGCCAAAAAACCTCACAATGTTGGGATGGTTGAGCATCTAACAAATGTTCGGAGGTAGTGTGCACACAGCAGCATAGATGTCAACAAGTCTGGTTAAACAACCGCTTAAAAACAATTACTTTAATGTCAGTTTAATCCAAAAATTTGAACTGCAAAGACTACAAAACTTTCAGGTGCTTTGATCCCAGACTCTGGAACACCTTACCACCTGACATCCAAAATAGTGACTCTCTTCCCATCTTCAAATCCAGACTCACCTGTTTAAGATTGCCTACTCACTCTAAGGTCGACTACACTGGCCTTAATGTTTATTTGTTTTTATTTTGCTCATTTTACCCATTGTTGTTTTATCTCTTTGTTGTAAAGTGTCCTTGGGTTTTATGAAAGGCGCTAATAAATAAAATGCATTATTATTACTATTATTTCCATTTGGATTGCCTACTTTATGAACGCAGACCTCCTTCTTCACGTTGTCAGCACACTCTTTGGCATGCGAGGTATCGATCACCTTCACTGCCACCGCCTCCTCTGTCTTTCGGTTCACCAGCAGCCTCACTCTGACACAAGGAGGACAAAGATAAAAAAAAATGTAAAGAAACCCAGGAAGATCATTACTCAAATGAAGTGAATAAAAGTGAGAGGATGCATCAGGCGTTTACTGAAGATCGGCGACAGCGATTTTACAAAAAGAAGACACTGAAAATTAGCTGTGTAAGAGAAAACAGTGAGGAGCCCTTAACTAATTTCTTTGCAAATACACTCTTTATCAGGATAACTGGACTTCCTTTTTTCCAAAGGAAAAGTTAGTCCAGTTGCCTTGTTTCAAGCCTTTGACAGTTACGGTGACCTGGGTGACTGAGTCTACATCAGGTGTACAGATGTGCTCCAACTGAACCCTTGCGTTGACGGCTTCCCAGGTGACAAGTGTGCAATCTTTAAACAGACATCCATTTTTAATTTAAGGTCTATAAGGTTTCATACTCTCCATATGCTCCTTCTCCCAGCGTCTGAACCACGTCCCAGTCCTCCACAAACGGCACCGCCATCCTGCAGTCCACACGATCAAAAATCAAAACAAACAAACAAACAAACAAACAAACAAACAAACAAACAAACAAACAAACAAACAAACACTTAAACACGTCCAAGGTTCACATCTGGCACAGGGGTCGTGAGCAATAAGGGCTGTCAACCCGTTAAATGTTCCCTGCCTAATAATAAACGTAATTTATTTTGAAACAGCGGCAACATTTATTATCAAACGGAGTTCAAAGGAAACACAGCAAACGTGCAGCTTCAGTTACTCTCGCGTTTATAAGTATCTTACCTGCACAGCCCTGTTCCACAACTGTGCTATTCACATATAGCTGCTTGTAGAGGATAAGACAGACTTTGCCATGTGCCGGAGGTCAAAACTGTCAGTCTTTTTAACAAATTTGGCGCGTTATCGTTTCACTGGAGACAGCTTCCGCTACTCGGCACTGCCCGTTTTTCTTCTTCTACTCCTCATTTCCTGGTATGATGATGGGTACTGAAGTCCTCTCTATGAGTCCTCCAACTCGAGCTCGTAGCATTCTTGTATTCTTTTAAGTGATATTTACAAAATCCAGTGCTCCTTTTATCTATATGAGATTTTAAAGTAACAAGGATGTTATACTGTTATACTGGTATGTCATTCTGTTGTATTATTAACGTTTCACAGTGCATTCACAGTAACTAGACAAGAAAGCATTTCAGCAAATACACTAGCAGTCAGTCCTGGTCTAGAAATCAATAACAGAATCGTCCTGTCAGCAAACACAGCACTAATGTTTCATAAGCTTTTGGGAAATGATGAAGCAAATGTTTGTATTTTATCTCGATTTCACAATGCCCTTGTTTTTAATGGCACATGTGACTGTGTGTGTGCACATAGTGGGAAATCCTGGATAAAAAAAAAAAAAAAAACACACAAAAAACATCTAAATTATGGCCTATGTAGGGTCAAAAATTACACCACTAATATCTGGATTACAGATAAACTACTACTACTACAGATAAACAAACAATTTATTTGACCCAGTTTTAATACAGAAGTTTCTTTTTTTCTTTTCTATTCTTTTCATTTTTTTATTAGTATTGCCAACTATCCATGCGTTTTTTTTTGTTTTTTGTTAGTTCATGAAACTGAATTATTTGTGACAATTATTTAGGTTAAATTCTTCTATTTGTGGTGATTGAAAGTTTCTATTGACACAAATGCATTGATCCCATTTTGTTGGTCATAAAGTTAATAAGTAACAGGATGATCTATGTTCAGTCCCTCTCTTTTAACATCACTGACCCCTTTGAAATAAATGTACTGCTCCTGCATTAAAATCTAATTTTCAAACGGTTCCCCTTTAAGGCTGAAGATGGGAGCTTCTGTCTGCTGGAGTTGGTTTGCTGTACTCTTATGTCTCTTCTTTATGGGTAAAGTACTTTTACTTAATATGAGAGATTATATTATTCCACTTTTGAATTTCAGTATGCCCAATTCAGACATTTAGAGTTGCATAATTGTTTTGCGTCAAGCTTTAATTAGAAATATTTATGACCTGAAATTCTTTTTTGTGTTTGTGTTGGATCAATAATTTAAAGACATAATACTAGTAATAGTACACAGAATATATATTTGGTTGCAGGAAATACAAAACTGTTAGAGACACATATTTCTTAATTTGATTTTTCTTTTTGCAAATTATTTTTATTGTGTCAAAGCTTCGTACAATTTCAAACTTATACAATATAAACTAACAAGTTTATGAGGTATAGGAAGAAAATTGAGCCAAAACCTAATACCAAAAAAAACATATTTGGTGAAGTATTGGGATTTAGCAATATTCCATTCATTTTTGTTTTCAGTAAAATCCATGAATGGAGATAATAAATATGCTCACACAGAATTACTCTCAAAAGACAGAGATATTGACTCGACACTATAAGACTTTCTCATGAACTGTTAGCATATGAATTTAAATGTCATCATGCACTGTGAAGAGACTTTTTCAACTATAAATCTGACCTCTTTGTCATGACTTTACCTTTTCCTTTCAGGGACTGAGGTTCGATGTAACTGCACAGAGGAGAGAATACAAATTGAAGGGGGTCATTACACACTGACAAAGAAGCTGGAGAGAGGCAGCCTGCTTGTGTACCACTGTCCAGAGAGCTTCTATCCATATCCTGCTCTGACACGTGTGTGCCAGGCTAATGGCAACTGGAGCCCTGCGCCCAAAAAATTTCCGCCCCAGAAATGCAAGAGTGAGTAACATAACTAAGATGTTCTGAAGCTTTCCTTACTGGTCTGCATGATAACTCAGATCCTTTTTTTTTTTTTTTTTTTGTCATACAGCTGTCGAATGCCCTGACCCTAATGTGATGGAGAACGGGGATGTCTCCCCTCCACAGGAGAGGTACTTTGTGGGCAACGAGACCACTTATGAGTGCTACTCCGGATACACAATGCGAGGCTCATCCAGTCGAACTTGTTTACCAAATGGGAAGTGGAGCGGCTTCACGCCAGTCTGCAGCCGTGATTGTAAGTCCTTAGTAACATTTTTTCTTGCTGTTGTTTTTCAGTTAAGGAATCTGGAATTCCTTGTTTTTTTCAGGATTAAGAGAGAAGAGATGATATACATGGCTCTTTTATGGCTTTATGGCTATTTCGTGTTTCTTATTGCAGCTGGTGCTAACTGTGCTGATCCTGGCATCCCAGCTGGTGCCACAAGATCAGGGAACATGTTTGGAATTGATGACAAAGTGAAATATACCTGCAATAGCAACCTGTTTTTGGTGGGATCCAGTGAAAGAGTGTGTCTGGAGAATGGCCAGTGGACTGGCACAGAGCCAGCATGCTACTGTAAGACAGATAACAACGCACGAAATTCACACAATGTATCATTTGATCAAAAGTTCATCATTATTACATCTGCTGAGACCTTAATTTGCCTGCTTAATGACATGAATTTACAACTGAAAGACACCTCATTACAACTACTTAATCTCCTTACTTTTAATAAAATCTTGGACATTAGGATGTTCAAACTTGAGATTATCAACATGTGAAGCACTAAGGAACAAAAAATCTCCGATCTGATCACAGATATCTGGTTAGTCTACCAGGAGTAGTGCAGATGAGATTTAAGTCACAAACAAGGCAATCTTTTGATAGTTAAGGGGGCCTGTAATTTACCAGAGGTACAACTTATTCAGAAAATGATGACGTGTGAACATTAACTTGCTGGTGAGTCAGTACTTCTTTGCCATTTGGTAAAGTTATCATCTTTGCAATTAATGGTAAATGCACATGAAAACATGTAAAGAGACATGCCAAAAGATATGTCAAACATAGTAAGAGCTATAAAAAATATTTATATGAATAGAAAATCTCCTTAACACAATCCTCCACCAGCCACAAGTTTTGTTTAACGAGGGCAGTCAGTTGCCCAGGTTGTATATTGCCATTCCGAGAGCAAAATTTATTATGTCCTTTTTTCAGACATAAATAATGACATAATTGGTAATAACATGCACATAAATGTACCCACCTCTAACCTTGTGCTATGGAAAAACTCCTTTAAATACAAAATTGTCAAGTTGCAAAGATGACTTTGTTCATACTTTTTAGGTCATAAATTACCAGTGCAAGTTGCAGAGATCTCTTAAAACATGGTTTGTATTAGTTATAAAGTCAATGTAAATATGAGTTCAGTGGGCAGTTAATATACAATCACCACCTACTTTGTTGGGTACACCTGGTATACCCAATAAAGAAGATGCTGAGTGTAATGGGCACTCTAATACACAAGGCGTGATCCCCATTTGTTATAAATTGCGATCTAGGAATAGAAAGTAGGCCTTAAAGTGTAGATTTCAATGATCAATATGAAATAATTTCCATATGAAAGCTACAGTTTTGGGTATGAAAGAATGGAGTAATGCGTTTGTCCTTTTTAAGTGGCGACTGATGATTTTAGCTGCAGTTCTTCAAACTATCAGTGGAGGGAGTGCTGATTGAGACCAAAACTGTTCAAATCTATAAGAGTTTGGGCTTTTCTTTCAGAATCACTGCAGAAAAAGTACAGTTATTGCAAACCTCAGTTTTTGTGGCTTCTACTTACAGACAAGCACACTTATGACACTCCACTTGAGGTTTCAGAGGCTTTCGGCAGTGCAATCAAAGACAGCCTTACCATTTTGCAGTCACTAAGTGAGTATACAGACCTACTTTGATCATTAGGGTTGTTTATTGTTAATCCGCAATGCTACTTTTTGTTGGTACTCCATGTCTTATTAAGAAACCATTGTTTTTTTGTATATTTTTTCACATGATCATCCAAAAAAGAAAGATTTAGCTTTAACTTGAATCTTCACAATATTTATTGATGTGGTGTAAGACATAGATAACAGAAGAACAACACTGTTATTGCTGTCACTCAGATGATACACAGGAAGGGAGAAGAATCAGGATATCCAAAAAAGGGACACTGAACATCTACATTGCTGTGGACATTTCTGAGAGCATTGAAAAGACACAATTTGAAAAAGCAAGAGATGCTGTGATAGCACTCATTAAAAAGGTAAGACACGCAAAAGGCGGATGATCACGTAGAAGCTGTGTGGCATGTTTACAACGTCTCGATGCTCTGTAGATGCTGATGCTGTGATGTGTTTACCCCATCGTCTGAATGGATTCTTTGTGGGCAAAATTTGGACTCAGGCTACAGAGTTTTATTTATTTGTTTGTTTAGTTTATCTTGCACAGCCACACATACATGGTGTTACAAATGACAAATATGTTGTCACAAACCTAACGCAAATCAACATATATTCATACACACACACGCACACACACACACATATATATATATATATATATATATATATATATATATATATATATATATATATAAATGCATATATATATATATATAAGAACTCAGCAGTTAGATGTATTAAACTATTACAGAAAATCTCACCCGCTCCACCCCTCTAAAGAAAATAAAATTCTAGATAAGAAGAGATGACAAAATAAGTCAAATCCCAAAGAAGAAACCTGTCTTGATGAAGCATCACATGTCTTCGTCAAGGCAGAGAATCCCACAGCTTTCTTCTTGATTAAAAGGAGATGTCTAGGTTTCATCAACACCACGTATTAAAGTTGTTCCATGGTTTTCTAATGGAAGGGTCAGCTACTCTCTAGCTTACAATTTGCTGAGTTTGTAAAGACTCAGCAACATTGTGGAGTTATATTAGGACTGCTTTACTGATTGTGGGCTCAGTTTAGGGGCCTAAGGATGCACACGGGGTTAAACTACAAACTACTTTTGATGGGTGCTGGCAATAAATATGCTGAGCTGTTAAGACATATTAGAAATATAGTAGTGTGACTTATCTGGACATTTAATCAATCGCTTGATAGAATAAAATTACATGTTACATTAAAAATAAAGTCAGTGTGAAATGATACTTCAGTGGTTTAAAACTTATTCTGAAATACGTTTTTCCCCCTCCAAATATCCTGCATAAGGACCAGCTGGTTTGGCAGCCAATGTGCCTGAATTATGCATGAAGCATTTTACGACGCTTTTAGAAGCACATTCGACACATGTTATACATAACACAAACACGCTTACTCTCATCCAATTATGCTGCCAGCACAACAGCCCATTAGGAGCAAATTTCATTATGAATTACAATTCATAATCTTGACTGATGTTTCTTGGCGCGGGTTCTTTGGCTTGTTGTCAATGCACACTACTGGAAACGTTTTCTGCTGATAAACGGATCAATTACTCAACAAAATAACAACCATAAGCAGTTTGAAATGTGGGACAATGTTGCATTAATAAAGTATTTCACAACAGTTCTACAAGTTTACAGGCATTTACGAGGATGTGTCAAAAGTTGATACCAGATCTTCACCTGACAGATTTTTGTGTCCACAGATTGCATCCTTCAATGTGTCACCAAACTATGAAATCGTCTTTTTCTCTTCTGAGATATATGAAGTCATCAACATTCTTGATTTTTTTGATCTTAAAGTAAGCCTGACTTCTGTGAAACAAGACTTGGAAAATTTCAAAATAGATGGTAAGTGAAGAACAGGGAAATATTGTTATTGATTTAAATGCAAAGCTTGAACTTGACGTTATTTGGTCTTAACTGTATGTATGGCTGTTTGTGTGGGGTTGGCTTGAAGACAGAAACACTGGAACAGACCTGAACCTGGTCTTAAGGACCTTCGAGGAACGCATAGCTCTCATAAAGGAACGAGTTGGAGAAGAGAATTTTAAAGAACATCGTCATGCCATCATTCTCTTCACAGATGGTAATTTTACATGAGCAAAATGAAGAAATTTTGCTTTTGTTTTGTTAGTGGCATCATCCTTTAAACACACACACTTCCTTCGCCGCAGGTGCTTATAACATGGGCGGTTCTCCTGCACCCACTGTGGCCAGAATAAAGGACATGGTCTACATGAACCACACTGCCAAAAGGCAGGCTGAATCCAGAGAGGATTACCTTGGTCAGTTTTATTTTTAATCTGTGCCGACTAACACAGTTACTTTAATTATTCAACCACGTTGCTGTATGGATTTCCCTTCACACACACAGCATTTAATCTTTAATGCAGAACATTTTTGAGTGATCAAAGAAAGAATAACCTTTCAGGCTGTATCTCTCTCTGCTACAGACATTTACATCTTCGCCATTGGAGCTGACATCTTTGATGATGACCTGCGGCCGCTCACAGCAGGAACCGGCGGCCAGCATTACTTCAGAATGAAAGACATTGAAGAGCTACAAGAAACCTTTGATAAAATTATCGGTAAGTCATATCTGAATACAAAGAATGACAGCGCTGTTATTCAGTTGGTGTATTGCTATACCTGTGTATTAATAACCTCAGCATTTATCGTCCAGTAATAATTTAACAGCAGTGAGGTACAGTACGGGATCATAGACGGAGGTTTCTTGATTCCTAAAATACTTGGAAAGAAGACAGAATCGTCGCTCTTGATCTTGCCTGACACTACTAATGTGGCAGGGATGGGCAGACATGATAAAGTACCCCACTGGACCAGTGTAATGCAATTTTATGTAATTTGATTGATTCAAGACACTGAACCCCAAATTGAATGTAACGTTTATCTTCAGCACAAAGCCTACGGTAATGCAACCACAGATGTATTTGCATCCATGAATGTTGGAGCATTAACATCGGCTTGTTGTTTCTAATCGTTATCCATTTGGTTTCTTCTATGCAGATGAAAGCGAAGTTATCGGTCTTTGTGGTCTTCACAAAGATTATGAAATCATGTTTGACAAAGACAGCAAGCGGATGAAATATCCATGGGTGGCATTTGTTATCAACCAGGTAAAATATGTAATATCTCAATGAACCCAAATCAGCAGTGAAACATATCTGGGAGGCTAAATGAGCCCTGAAGGATCTTGAAAAATATTTGTACGTGATTACTAATTTTAATTGAAAATCATACTTTTTCACGGAGATGTAAGATATCTTGATAAAACGTTTTCCTGAGGTTAAACGAGTTAATGTTGTAAGATGTTGTAAGATGTTGTCCATATTAAATCAATGAACGCAAAACACACTACAGGCTTTTTCTTCTCTTCTAATTTAAGGGAAAATCTCCAAAGAATTGCCTCGGCTCTCTAGTGGCACCCAAGTTTATTTTGACAGCTGCCCACTGCTTCACATTTGGTGATATACCAGAAGAGATCAAAGTTGAAATTAATGATGGAAACGGTAGCCTAGGTGATGTTTCAAGTTTGCCTTAAACATTCTGTTTGCTTTTGTTTATTCATTTTTCTAATGTGACAACCAACTCATGAGTTCATCCTTTTCACAGAAAAAAGAGTAAAAACTTTCAAGTTACATCCATCCTATAATATTACTGCTAAAGTGAAAGAGGGCGTGGCTGAATTTTATGACTATGATGTGGCTCTCATCCAATTAGAGACTGCTATTCAGTACTCCACTACTGTCAGGTGAGAACGTATGTCCAATAAATTATGCCATTTTTACCTGGATGTAACTTTTGCATTCACACCTTTGCTCTGATATTTATTGATAAAGCGTATTTTCAGTCCTGTTTGAAATAATTCAAATATTTTTTCAGACCAATTTGTATACCTTGCACCCAGGAAACAAGTGATGCTCTTAACCTCGTCGGCGAGTCAACATGCAAACAGCAAGGTTCAGTAACTCTCCCAGCATGCTCTATTATCTAATAAATGTTCATTTCATTTAGAAAATTGTTAAATTACACAAACTGACTTTTACTGATTTTTCTTGTACTAAAAGAACTGCAGCTAAGATTCCACTAAGACCTTCACCTGCCCTGTTGCTCCTTTTTAAGTTTTCCATTCCCACATAATATTTAACTGTTTTTAATGTTAGTCACTACTTGACCTTTCTTTAAAGGAACATTATGTAACAATACCATTCTTCACCACTTGGGGGTAGCTGGGGGTGAAAAAATTGGGGGTGAAAGAAACTCGGAAGGCTTCAGCATACCAAGACATTTTGCTCCCAACTTTGTGGGAACAGTTTGGAGCTGGCCCCTTCCGCTTCCAACATGACTGTGCACCAGTGCACGAAGCAGGTCCATGAAGACCTGGATGATAGTCTGGTGTGGATGAACTGGACTGGCCTGAACAGAGTCCTGACCTCAACTTGATAGAACACCTTTGGGATGAATTAGAGACTGAGAGCCAGGACTTCTCATCCAACATCAGTGTGACCTCACAAATGTGCTTCTGGAAGAATGGTCAAAAATTCCAAATTCAAAAGTTCATATGCGAGTCAAGGCAGATGAGCCAATACTTTTGGGCCTATAGTGTATGTCTTCAGTTACAGTTCACCTGACAGACAGTCAGGACAGTGTTAAGGAAAAAGTAGCAAAAATGATGACAGGTAGACATTGGCTTTGCCATCTGCCAAACAAAAGATCACACCTTAAATTACACATTCTGAACACATTTTTTGCTTTCTATAATTTTACCTGATGTGGTTCGGAAACCTTCCCCCTCTTGTACAGTTGTCATCGATGTAAAATCTTGCAATAGAGACCAAAATTGGTGTTTTTCAGGGGTTGCTTTGTGCAAAAAAAAGGTAATTCACATTTAAATGATTTAATCTCTTACACTTAAAACCTATTATATTTCTGTTATAACTAGATACCCTACAAAACAACCAGGAAATTAAGTTACTAGCTGTTTTTACAATCTCATCCATGTAAAATATTTTATTTACAGAAGAGCTTTTGTTAAAGAATCATCGTGAAAGGCTCAGTTTCTTAACAAAGAAGGAACCCCTGGTAGCTGAAAAAGATGTCTTTGCCAAACTTGGAGCCAGTGTAAGTTTATATTACTTGATTGTGTTGTACTTCCAAAATATGTGTTTGTGTGCTCACTCTCTTCATTTGAAAACCAAAAATATGTTTGCTTCTTTTTGTGCATTACAGAGAGATATATGCATTAGGCAGGCACTAGTAGCACCAGGCATAAAGATCAATGATCCAAAAATTGCTGTGACTGATAATTTCCTGTGTACTGGTGGAAGGATTGAACACAGAGATCATATTGCGTGTACAGGTATGTCCTTTCTGTCACATTTATATTTCATAAACCGAGACACAAACCACAGTAGTGAAGATTGGTAACTCATCTTGAAACAGGTGACTCTGGAGGTGCTGTGTTCAAGAACTATGAACATCGCACAATACAGGTAAATGTTGTGTTATCTGGCAAAAAATAAGCTCAGTGAATACAACTATGCTCTAGCCGATTGTGTAAAATAACCAATAATTGCTTTTACAGATTGGCGTGGTCAGCTGGGGAACCCACGAAATGTGCACCGCAGGTGGTCTGGTGGAGTCAAGTGATGACTCTAGAGATTTCCATATTAATGTTTTCAAAGTTATCCCTTTCATCAAGTCAGTCCTTGGAAATGACGATCAGGATGACTATGCACCTCTTAGGTTTTTGAGTGATAG
The DNA here is from genome assembly GCA_014839995.1 of Xenentodon cancila. Taxonomy (NCBI): domain Eukaryota; kingdom Metazoa; phylum Chordata; class Actinopteri; order Beloniformes; family Belonidae; genus Xenentodon; species Xenentodon cancila. The sequence continues at coordinate 27,683,655 of CM026213.1, read as the reverse complement.
TTGATATGAGATGCTCTTAGCCTTTCGGCCATCGCACGTTCACCACAAATTCTCTTTTAAAGCAACTCTATGTAACAATAGCACCTCTGACCACACAGGGGCAGCTTCTTATAAGAGCCCCTGGCATAAGACCCAATGAAGTGGGATAAAGTGAGATTACAGTACAATCTCTACTCATTAGCACAGTGTTTCTTTAGCCAGCACAGTAGATGTAAATGCAGAAATGGTATTGCACGCTTTAAAATGTCGCTTTATTATTTCTGACTCATGCTTGGTTGCTTAAACTAATCCTGACACTTATTCACGTACCTTTCAGACTGTGATATCATAATAAAAAAAACTTTTGATTTTCATTTTAACACGGGTGCACATTCAGTACACACGTTCGTCAAAATGTCACAGTTTAAAACATTTCCTTTACACTTATTTTCAAATATGCCCAGTTATCATCAGTAACTGTCAGTTACGATGTAAAGTATTTTTATTTTCTTTATTTAGATTGTAGAAAGCATGTTCTTTGTTGTTTGGAGACTTTAAGAAATCAGATTTAGATTTAACGTTTTTGAAACTAACATGGATAGTTGAACTGCCAGAGATAAAAGTTGGATGTATAATGGTCTGTTAAAGATATAACTGATGTAATTATTTTCTATTGACAGCTTTTAACTTAATTTTGATGAACTGGTGGCCATTCTGCCCTGTCATGAAATACTGAAACAATCTTTGCTTATATTTGTTTAGCTTAACGACAACTCACAGGATAAAAAATAAAACACTAACACTATTTTTATCCATATTAAACTGTGTCTGATAACATAACGAGTCATGTTACCCATACTGTCATCCACGTTGCCCCAATTTTGAACAGGATGCTCTAAAGCAGATAGTTTTTATCAGTGCTTAGAGAGGTCACAACCTGTGAAAACGGACAAGCAAACAGACACTTTCCATAACTGACACGGTTCAAGTCAAAACTGCCACAAATGAGACAAACAGACAAGAAGAGACTGCCGACATGCGGCTGAAGTGGCCCGATCTAAACTGGGGATCCCGATGAAGAGGGGACCACCTAATCAGGTTGGGCATGGTCCGAAGTCACTGCTGAAGGTGAAAACTGTACAGTTTATGTTCTGTTCATGGACCGCAGATGTAAGTGCACTGCTAGAGTTAATAACTATCGCAGCAGAAAATACTCCGACTTTAAAAAACAAAACAAACAAACAAACAAAAAAACTAGACTCAGAAAATCTAATGTCAAATGAATGTCACAATCTAAATGGGAACATATTGCTCAAAAGATTCTTGAATATTCATTTTCTCTATTTCTTTTATTGATATACACATTTTGGGCAATCCTTTACATCATTTTTATTAAGTAGCTTGAAGCCTAAAGGACAATACAATTGAAATTATGCTAATGTTATAAATATTTAAATTATATATATGAAAAAACAAATGTATGCCATTTATGCCAAGTGACACTTTATGCATGTATCTGGTAGTACAGAAAATTATGATTTCATATACAGTATTATAGTATAAACAGTATAAAAATTTTTACAAGTAAGAATTTTATGCATCATGACTTTGACTCGCAACATCCCAGGTTATTGAGCTTCCTCCTTTGCTCAATCCTTTTCTAAGACTGTGCACAAGAGGAATGACTTAAAGAATTACTTCAGGTTTTAAAAGGTTTCATCAAAAGTCTTTTATGGCTGCTCAGCTCTGCTGATAGAGCTGTCCAGCTCCCCCCGGGTCAGTGACTCAGGGCCCATTTCCAGCTCTCTGTGCAGACCTACGCAATGCGGACACTTTGCTTGGCTGCGCGCCAGAGTCAGATCATTCAAATTGAATTTAGAGGAGGGTTAATTTATATATTTTTTCTTCTGTGTGATTAGGTTTTCTCTTTCACTTTCTGGCTTTAAGATCAAAATGAACTAATTTTGTCAGTTGTTGTGTTTTTATAGTACAGACACAAACATGGTCATTACATTGTGAAAGATTTGTTTGTGGTTAGAAGCTGTTTATGGCTTCAAAAATTTTATTTCGCCATATAACTGTACGGCTTTCCTTCAATAAAAACTTACACTTTGAAATCCTCTTTACTAATGCACGTTGGCTGCAACATCAAAGAGCCGTGGTGAATTTTCAACATTAGTGGTGAATTTTCAACATTAGTGGTGAATTTTCAACATTAGTGGTGAATTTTCAACATTAGTGGTGAATCACCTCCTTTGAGTATGTGAGGGACTGCGTGGCGTCATGTACTCTGATGTACTGGCTTCCCATGGGAACATTCGTTTGGTTTCTCGTTAACTAATTGGAAAAGAGGGAGGAGGTCAGTGGAATGGGAAAAGGAGGCAGAGACAGAAGATAGACTATGTGAAAGGAGGGATGAATGGGAGAAGCTTAATTCAATTAAACTCTCTCCAGGTCTTAGATACTGTAAATATGGAGGAAATTCAAACCAACGCCAGCCCTTATTGAATCTCTCCGGAGGACTCGACAGCCTCTGAGACTTCTCCTCTGTTGCTCAGAGCATCACAGTGATGCTAATGTCTCTTACCCAAAGCTGAACCTCAGCTTTGACTGGAATCAATCCACACCTAAACTTATTAGCAATGTTTGGATCAGCCTGCATAAGGATGGTATTTTCTAGGTGGCCTGGCTACCTCCGCCCTCACTCCCTATTCAGCCTGAGCACACACAGCATATTCCTGATGAAGCATCCCTCTGTTTAAACTCTGGCTGATCTGTCTCACTGCAAGCTCTAAATCAACCTTATGGGCCATTTCAGAAATTGCTCCCATTAAGAACTGCATACATACACTTTTCCTCCTCTTTTGAGCCTGGAAAAAAAAAAATCGCATGTGCTAAATTCATGGTTTCTGCTGATCCTGCACCTTGAAAATGAGCGACCATAAAAACCTTTTTTTCTTACTACATTTTAATGTTAAATATTCTTCAGAATACTTTAAGCGATAAGCTTCTCTAATGTAATACAACAAGGTTGGTTTTAGTGTTTACCAGTGTTAAAAGTAAAGGTGGGATGAGCTTGATCCCACTCTCATGTCTGTAGAGTGAATTAGGAAGCTAAAGTGATTGTTCGTTGTGAAACGGAAAGTCTGGCTCCTGCCAGAACCAGTTACAAAGTCTACTAAGAGCAAAATAAGCACAGGTTTCAAAAGTCCGCTCAGTCTTTACACAACAAAAAGTACACACACCTTTGTAAAACCTTTGACGGTGTCTCTATGTCTCTATTCCTTCTTTATTTCCTGCTCTACCCGGCTGGCCTTCGGCAGGAGGGTCCCCCCCTCATGATCCAGGTCCTGCTCAAGGTTTCTTCCCTCTTAAAGGGGAGTTTTTCCTGCCACTGTTTGGTTTAAGGTTTTTCTTCCACTAGGGGAGTTTTTACCTTCTGTTGTTTATGTAATAATTGATCAGGGTCATGTTCTGGTCTCTGGAAAGATCCTGGAGACGACTTGTGTTGTAATAGATGCTATATAAATAAAATTGAATTGAAAAATTGAATTGAATTAAAAGTAAATAAATAACACTTGCACAAAATTAGAAATTCTGATTCAAGTCATGTAATCCTGTAGTATTGAAAAGTACAGGTGTAATTTAGGAAAAACAACAACTAAAAAAACCTCTGATGGAAATTTCCACTAGCTATTTTAAAGGAAATCTAAATGAACCTCATATCATGAAAATAATTTGTGGAATGTCAGTCTTTGTAATTACTGAAGAATACTGAATGTAATAAAAACGTACAGCTATGATAAGCAGTAAAAACGGGGGACTTTCTTAATTTAGCTAAGGACACGTTACCACAGTGCTGCAACTATTAAAAGCATTTTAAACTGACTTATTTCACAGGAAACACTAAGTTTCTAACTGCAAAAAATACAAACACACTTTTTAAATGCATGCGCTTTTTAAGATTTGACATACAATTTTTCAATGTCATGGCTTTTCAGGTTTGCAACAGGTACCACTTCATCCCTAAGAATCTCTTTCTCTCATTTAGGTGAACAATTTAAAATGTTTTACTTAAATCTCCCTCTTTGAACCTCCCGCATCTGCGCTGTTGTCTGTTTTTTTTTTATCCGTGTTGGTACTTCCCGGATATGTTGTGGAGCTTCTTTTCTTTTTTCTGTTTAATTATGTTACCTTATCACATTTTTATTTACATCTGTCAGCGTTGACGAGGAATGAAGTCTGCAACTTGGACTCGAGTCCTCATGATTTGAGACATTCTCGAATCTTCAATATTTAACTTTTCTACCATGATGTTTGTTTTAAATGTTATGCAACGTTCTATTTGTGCTCGGAAAAAAAAAAAAAAACCCTCAGGACTCCGGCCAACATCACATCGATTAAAACCTTGCATATGTAGTATGAAAGAAAAGATGGACCTGACGGTACGGTAATATTTTCATGCATAACAACAAGGCATAACAACCTGAGAGGAGGTTGTATGTTGTTTAAATTTGACAGTAAAAAGACAAAAATGCTGAAAAAAAAAACAACCTACAGCTTTCTCTTACAAGCAACACTCGGGGCAGGCGTCTTGATTAAGGTAGTGACATTGATCTTCTTGGTTTGTTAACAAGTTTGAATTGTGAATGTGTGGAGCATTTTATTTCTCACTTTTGGCTTTGAAACTTTAAACCAGCTTGTAAAAATATTTTGGCATGCAAATGTAATGCACATTTCTTTCCTCGTATTTAAGAACAACCCTGCGCCTTCACGTTATGACCCCAGAAAACAATGTTTACTGTTCATTTCACTGCCTTTAGTGATTCAGTTTGACTACAGCAACTGAACACACGATCAACCTCGCACGATTTTATCCAACACCTTCAAAAAACACTCCCTTAGAAGAATCTCTTAAGATTAGTGTTTGCTGAAAATTAAAAAAAGATGAATGATGATTATTTGACTCAAACTCAAACTTCTTCACATTTCACATTGCGTGTCCTTACAGTAAAAAACAAACAAACAAAAAAACAGTTAGGACTAGTTTAATCATCCCCATTCAGCTAAATCATCAACACGGCGAGTTGAAAGTGGATCTAATGACAAGCAGGAGATCATAGAAAGCTCATTACAACCCTGAGTGTTGAGACATGACCTGGGTCTGACATCAAACATTTGAAAAATTGACGAATTGACTGAGACTGGCCAGCATCTCTGTCTGTCAGTTACCAATAGATACACAAAATCTATAGCAATAACAAGCATATATTCAGTTACTGTTTCACTTTCTATCCAGTTCTATGTCCAAAATATAAACTTTTTAACTACAGGTTCCTATAGACAGCCGCCTAAATTATAAATGTAAATACTCGCAATGTTACTGGGATGTTTCATCCAAAAAGAGACACCAGGAGACCAGAACACCCACAATCTCAAACAGCATGTAAATCAACATCTCTTTTTGGAGCATCGATCTCAGCGGCGGTGAAGATTGACATCGTTTTGTACCCAGCTAAGCTGTCTAAGACAAAACATTCAATTTATTTAACATTGTCCCTGCATCATTTGTCCAATATTTTTCTTTTGTGAATAATCTCAGACACATTTCATTTTTTTTCCTTTTTATGGATTCCATATAGACTTAAAAAAAGTTCATATCTTTTGAAATAACTTAATAAATGGAATTGATACTTCAAGTTTATAGTTATAGATATAAGAATGGTAATGATTTTAACAGCATACTACAAGGTTGTGTCCTTCCACAATTAGTAGTAAATCTAAATCAAAACTTAATGATCGGAATAATGGTACTTTCAAGAGTCAACAATCTTCTTAAACTTAGAAAAGCAATATTTCCTATTTGAAACCAAGTTTTTGCAGGTTTGGACACAATAGGTAAAAGAAAATGTACAGCTCATCGCTTTTTTTTTTTTTTTTTTTAATATGACAGTTTAAAGGTGCAGCAGGGTCAACCTGAGAGAAAAGGTTTAAGAATATGCCTGATCGAGTTAGAGGAGATCATTTTCATGTAACACTTTTGTAATGATAATACCAAAAGCTTATGCAATAAAGGAACAAGTGAAATCTGCCTCTTGTCAGCGTTTACGATGAGAAGCACTTGCATGATTAGATGTCTTGCGATCAATGCAGCCTCTTCTCCCAATCATTAAGACTGCTCTTAACAGATTACAGCCCCCTCCCAAACATGCAGTCTTTTCTCCTCCTCCCTCCACTCCTCTTTCTCGATCACATACCTTCTTTTTCAGCAGACAGAACAAGAGACTCGTCTCTCTTGCACTCTTTTATTCTTCTCTTTGAATTTCCAAATTTTTCTTTTGACCATTTCCTTACATCTGACAGTACAGTTAAGTTCTTCTGCTCTAGGAGGAGTTTATGTGGGTTTTGATTATCTATCGGATGAAGAGAAATGAAAGAGACTTAAAGTACAAGGTTTGGTAGTGAATTGTTAATGGTGATGACGAAGATGGACCTGTTGACTGTCCTGTGTCAGTTTCTGCTCTTAATCTTTGATCCAGCTGCAGCCACAAGCCTCATTACAGGTAAGTAACACACAAAAACGCATAATGCAGCTCAAAGATAACACTTGATTGAACTGTGGATCTGTCTTTCCCAACTTTACTGTACACTTGAAGCGGACATATTTGAAGCTAGAGGTAAGAATCAAACTTTTACTATTACGGTGGTAGAAAAAGCCATTTATTGTGATCAGTTCTGCAACACGTGCTATTTAGCAAATGCTTTTGATTTGAATAGAAAAGTTAGTTCAGACTTTTTTGTTTGTTCAGGCCAACGCATGTGCAAAGCAGGAAAAGGGAGGCCATGCTACAAGCTGGCCTATTTCACTGAGCTCCGCAGGAAGCTGAACTTTGCCGAGGCAGAGCTCGCCTGCAAAAGAGATGGAGGCCAGCTGCTGAGCGTGGAGTCCGAGTCCGAGCAGAAGATCATAGAGGAGCTTATCAAAGAGCTCCGCCCAACCGACGGGGACTTCTGGCTAGGGCTCCGGCGTAACCACGGAGACGACAGCAGCTCTGACTGCGCTTCACAGTACTACTGGCTGGACGGCAGCAAGTCTACATTTAGGTGGGAGGGGGATGAATGGGCGACGGGGTCACTCTCTGACAACTCACCAAACCCTCCCAGGGGATCTTCTTGAAAACCTTCCAACATCATAAAACTTCTCCAAAGGCCGGCTTAATTGGAATTTTTTTTTATTAGATTGGCTCTGAGCTGAAAATCTTTTTTTTTTTTTTCAGAAAATAAACTTGCAATAAAACCCAGGTGACAATATTTAACTAAATGGTAGTTAAGGTAGACAAATACTTTTTATTGTCATTAATTTGACTGCTATGAAATACTTAAAAGCTGCAAGTTATCCTTAGATATTCAGTTTACATGTCAAACCCTTTCAAAGGCAACTGAGAGATTCATGTTGTTTCAAAATAATCTCTAATATTAAGACCTTCATCTCGGACAGCCAGTTTTGAGTACACTTCAGGGTCAGGTTTGCATGAACCTAGAAGAAATGTTTACTTTCTAAGGAGAGATACTGTATTGGATAATATCATTTGAAGTAAGGCTTCAAAAAGGAAAGGCACAGTTGAAAGTTTTTGGTGCTGATGGAATATTAAAAGGAAAAGTATCCAGAATTACATTATAATCCTTTTATTTCTACAGAATTTTTTTGTTTTTAATTATGCTGAAGTTCACAGCTGCAATGATAAATGTTGTCCTTCTGCTGCACAACTACAATATAATCTTTTGTAAGGTCTGTAACAAGATGCAATGCTTAAAGCATCATACAGAGTTTGTTTTTTCATGTTAAAATATCAGTTTCAGTTTAATTTGAAGGAATACTTAATTACTTTCAGAAAGGGTTTTGTAGTCTCCCATCCCTCCTATTGGCACAAAAAACCAACAACAAACAAACAAAAAAGCCTCAAAGTAAGTGGACTTGTATCCTGATCTTCTCTTGCAACAAATGTGTATCGCTTTATGGCACAATGTTGCAGGTCCAAAATGATGAAATTAGGAATCAGAGCTTCAGTCGACATCACTAAAGAGGAAAATAAGAAAAACTAAGACGGCAACTTAAGAAAGTATTCACAGAAAAGGAAAAGAGCGACTGTCCATGTAAAGACTGAACAACTCAAACGTCTATAAAGTGATGTAACCTTCATGTCTGTTAAGGTACTTTGTAAACTAAAAGTTACAAATATTTCTTAGTTACATATGGGCATGGGCATTCCTTAATTTTTTTGAATACTGTTATATTTTTGAATTAAAGCTTTAAGTTTGCCTAAAACTCAAACTACTGCTGTAAAAGCTACTGAGAATGTTTTTCTTATTGTATTTCATTATTTTATTTAACTGTGGATTTTTTTTAGGATGGTAAAATACGTTTCTGCTTATGCTACAGCAGACACGGGACAAAATATAGGACTGTGCTTATGTGCCGTGTGCGTGTGTTTCAGGAACTGGCACTGGGACGAGCCGTCGTGCGGGTATGAGGTGTGCGTGGTAATGTACCACCAACCGTCCGCTCCCCCTGGTCTCGGCGGGCTCTACATGTTTCAGTGGAATGATGACAACTGTGAAACCAAGAACAACTTCATCTGCAAATACACTGCAGGTACACCCGCATGAGAATTCCCAGTTCTTATACTGTGAAATTACTAGAGACCTTATTGAGTGTGATTTCTTTTCCCCCTTCAGAGAAACCACTGGATCCTACCCTTCCGAACTCCACTCAAACAGGTGAAATAAATTGCACACAATTAAAAGAGCTGTATCTACTATGAACAGTGAGTGTACACGGAGAGAGAAAGGGACAGTCCGAGCATCATACATGCTTTCCATTACAGATGTTTTCCCTTCACCCGCTCTTCCATGGGATCCAAATAACCAGGACCAGGATAGAAGAACAGGTCTTACTGACAAAATATGCATTTTCTGTAAAACCTATACAATAACTGCTAAATCTGCATCTCTGACGGTTGTCTCTGCTTTATAGCTATGAATTTAGTTTACGTCATCATTCCCACCATCCCACTGATACTGCTGCTGCTGACTGTCACAGGAGTCTGCTGCTTCAAAATGCTCGTCAGACGGTGAGGATCCAAGATAAAGGCAAATACACAAGACCATTTTTCACTAAAGACACACACACACACACAAAGAAAAGAACTAAAAGCATATTCGTTATATTTTCTGTCCCTCTTTGTATGACCGTTATAGAAAAATGTAATCTGGTAATGGGACTTCCTAAAGGCTTGGTCCTCGAAGAGGCAGCATCAGTTGCATTTGTCTAGCATTTAAGCCTTTGCCAGTATACAGTATATGCAATTTATTTGAAACTAAAGAAATAATTCTGTGATCATTTATAGTTCACAGAGCTGCAGATTGTAGTGCGCTTTTTGTATTCCCATTAAAAGGCCTAATTCAGCAACACGGCTGTTTTTTACCACTTGATTTTTCATCCGTACTGGTGGCACTGTGCTTATTTGTATTAGTAGCGACAAAAAAAACTTTAAATCATCTTGTTTCGTTACTTAGAAATTAAAAATAAAAAAGTCCAGGATGTCACAATACCTGAAGTGCTCAGACGTTTTCAGACACAGGCTACCAAAAACTAAATTTGAAGGACCTGTTCATGTCTGGGTTTTCCATCCGGTATCTGGCTGAGGCGGTCATTTGATGCGAGTTTCAGTAAACGTAATGAAAGGCAACATCACAGATGGACTCTCTGGTCACAGGTGTTGTTGTCTGTGGTTCTGTGTGTGTGAGACAGGAAGAGGAAGCAGCAGAAGTCCGAGGTGTGCCAGACGGACCCGGGACTCGGCGCCAGCCCGACCTCAACCGACGTCTACAACGTCATTCGCGCCCAGAACGACGACGACCTGGTTTCAGCTCGCCCGCACACAAAAAACACCTCGTTTCTGTGCTCCTCTCCCGACACGCCGACGGGCGACTACGACAACCTCGGGGGCCGGGACACGGAGAGCGGCTTCGTGACACTTGCGAGCACCGAGAGCTGCTTCCTCAACTTTGACCTGAACGAGCTCAACCTCGGGCGTCGCGGCACCCGCGACTTCTGCGACGCCAGCCTGGGCCGCCCGGGAAAGAGAGACCTGAACGCCAGCAGCCTGGGTCGCTCCGGGAACAGAGAATTTTACGACAGAAGTCTAGGCCGACGCACGACAAAGAGCGAGCACTACAGCAGCAGCGTGTACGGAGACGCCAGACTGTACGACGACGGCCCGAGGGCAAGGAGCGACCCGTCCCACGAGGCCAAGCCGAGGCCCGGGGGTCACGCCGGGAAAGTCGACCTCTATCAGACTTACGTCACCAGCGGTAAGCAGGAAACTTTCCAAACCAGTCTGGGAAGTTACGCCAACCGAAAATCCTTCCACACTAATATGGATTGCTACAGAAATGGGCTGAATCTTGACAGTGGAAGAAGATACTTCAATGAGCAGGATTGGATCAGCAGAGGCAACTATTGATCCTCTGACGCAGCTCCGTGGTTCTCTATTCACCAGGATGGTTGGGATTAGGGATGACAGAATGACTAAAAACTCTGCACGTGTGTGCTAAAATTGTTCCTACTGTTTACAAGATGAAAATCTGAAATCTGAAATTTTTCCTCCAGCCCAACCTGAACATGTGGCAGCTGGCTTGTAATGGAAACATATTTAGGAATGAAAACTGAGGGCTCATCTAACCCAAAGTCCTATTGCGGTTTTCTTTCTTTGAACAATAATCTGATTAAAAATGAAAGGTAGCAGAGGCTGCAGGCTGTGTGCTCTACTGCCTTTATGTTATGCCTTTTAACATCTTCATCAGCATGCTGCTGCTTTAAAATTGTAATTAAAGCAGTACAAAAATGCTTTCTTTTATGTTAAAATTTCCATTTCAGTTGAGTGAATATCTCTTACCTTTAGAAAGCATCGTCCAGCCGTCACAGTCCTCCGGTCCTGCTGTCAGTAAAAACCAGCCACGTAACTCTGGACTCCCGTCTCAGCTGATTCTTGCAGGAACTGCAAATTGCTTAGGTTACCGTGTCGGACATCAACAACAATAAATTTAGCTCAAAGAGCTACAGTGGACGTCGTAGCGGAGGCGATTAAGAGTCAATTAAAAAATTAAAGATGCATAGGAAAATGAGAGTGATCAAGTAAGAGAGCAAACAAGAGTAATAAACCTGGACGATGACATTATGGTCACTTAACCTCCACGCTTATAGGTGAGCCAAATGAGCGTAGTGCTATTTTAAGTTTTTAATTTATTGATTCTCTTTGAGTTTTCACTTTACAGGTTGTACAAATTGCTGATTTTGCTATGCTGAACTCAAGAACATCCACAGCATGGATCCCAGTGACTGCATCATAATGATGTGCCTACTAAAGAGGGCGGGGGCCGGGACCGGGGGGGTTGTATCCGGAGCTCTTGCATTCACTACACCCTGTTCATATGATCTATATGCTGACTTATTTGTATTTGGTTGGTATCTGTCTGAGGCTAAATAAAACTGTTATTGTCGTTACAATAACAGTTTTATTTAGTCGTAGATGAGATGTAGTTTGTTCAAGATAACAGTCCGGGTTAAAGGCTCTTACTTTTCTTCACTGTCTGAACCTGTGGATTATTTCAGACATGGTTTTTGCAAGTTGAGACAGAAATATCAAAGTGTGATGGGGCTGAATGTAATCAAACTCCATAATCTGTTTACGGTTGCACTTATCTTTCTGTGGGTCCTGGTGGCGCTGCATGGCCTTATTTCAGTGTATGTTGGGGTTATGCGAGGAGAAACCTGAGCGCCTGGAACTAAACTGGAGTGAATTTATCTGGGTAACATAGGTACCAGTTTTGCTCAAGAAAAAATAAAGCATGGAATAATAAAATAACACGTTCCTTGATCAGCTGCATCGGCTTCGAGGCTCAGCGTAATAGAAGTGTAAAGATAATTTGGTTGCGTCCTCTTCCCACAAAGCCCCTCTGCCTGACTGAGCCCCCTGGTTTATTCGTGCCCCTGAAGTTTAACGTTTGTCCCAGCCTGTCAGATGACGCTGGCCACATGTCAAACATAACCACAGGAGAAAGTGCAGCAAACCAAAGGAACCTTCACGGGCAGCTGATGCTCTCTTTGATAAAAGACCGCTGGATCATGCGCTACGTTGCACATTAAAGTGTAACAGCCTGTTTGCACGGCCTTGTCATGCTGCCCTTGCCTAGTCAGATAAAAGCTGTGGTCTTGGGCCCTTTTGTTTGTTGTGTCTGAATAATGTTTAACCTCTCTCAAGCTGACCTTACAATAGGGTACCGCAGAATAAACTGCAATAAACAAACTTTATTTTTTGGGAACTGCAAGTGCTTTTTGATAAAACTTTATATAGTTTATTACGCTCTTTCCACATATGACAGGAAGTCCAAACAGGGAAAAACAATGTGGCTCCTACAGTGAATTCGTCTTCAGTGCCTGCAGCCCGACTACAGATAATGGCATGAAATTGCAGAGAATGATAAAATACATTATTATTTATCAACAATGTATATATGCTTTGACAGCTCTCCTATAAGTGAGAGTGGTTTGTATGTTTATGTACAAAAAAAAAAAGAGAAAATAAAATGCAATTAGAATTGATCAGCCAGTCTGGGAGTGGTTTTTACTGTCTAAGAAAAAAAGTCTTGCATTCACAGTAAATCAAGTTTTTATTAACTTTCCCACATAAATGAATGACACCCTGGTTTTTACTCCTCACCAGTCGTATACTGTTCAGATAAGCGGATTTCTTAAATTAACTGTTCAGATGAATTCTTCCATTCAGGCCACATTTTCAAGTACAATATGAAAAACACTTGGATGTATGCGCCATGGCCTGTCATGGGTTAATTTAATGTAAGATCCTCTAGGGAGCATCCCCTATAAGACATTCATTACCACACGGAAACAAAAAGTAGGAAAAATGTCCAGCTGATGTCAGCCAGTCACACCTGAAAACACAGCATTTCCGCTTCACTCTCTCACAAAGACACAACCCCAAAAGCAGACCTGATGTCTTTAAAAAAGGGTCAGATTTCTTCATATGTTTGATAAGACAACCAGCTGTCTCGAGAGGAAGCGATCGACTTCTCTGGAACGAGGGGTTTGTATTTGGAGGCAGTCTGAGGTTCAACGGTCAGCCATGGGTCCGCTTACGAGGCTGCTTTTGCCGCCGAGGTTTCAAAATGACGTAGCGCCTGTAGGTGGTGTGGTGGTCCGATATAAATGGTATGTAGAGCGCTCTGAAGAGAGGAGATGACCTGAGACGGAGATGGAGTCATTCATTTTATATCCAGTTATGCTAAACAGTGCTTTACATTAAGTACATAAGAATAGAGCTGTATGCAAAGGTTAGTAGCCATCTTTTTGGGAGTGGTGGCCTAGTGGTTACAGTGGTGGGCTTGGGCGTGGAGGACCCAGATTCAAGCCCAGGGCTGCCCACAAAGGTAAATCACTGGGGGCCCCTGAGCAAGGCCCTTAACTCCCAATTGCTCCCCGGGGCGCTGCCCTGCTAGCAGCCCCACTGCTCACTAGTGAAACTAGTTGATGGGTTAAAAGCAGAGACTAATTTCGGTGTGCATCGTACATACAGCGTGTGCACGATGTCCACACTGACAATAAAAAGGAAAAAAAAAAAAAATCTTTAATCCTGTTTTTACCCCCTTTCTCACTGATTCATATTAATGAATCAGTGAGAATATGAAGAATATGAAGGTTTGCTGATGTGCTTGGATCATTGTCCTGTTGCATGACCCAATTTTGACAAAACTTTAGCTGTTAGACAGATGGCCTCACACCTGCCTCTACCAGATCTAGTATGTAAGGAGTTCATGGTAAACTTAATCACTGCTGGAACTTGTTTCAACGTTTGTTCAGATGCTGCATGTCTTCATGTTCATTATAGATAGAAGCTTTATTCTGTGAACCCCTCCAAACACTCTTTATTTGTTCAGTCTTCTTCTAATTGTGCCATAAAAAGATTGCAACACTTGCTTCTCCATGACCTTTGTTTATATCTTTCCCTCTTGGCTTTGCATTAGCACACACCTGAATGCTCCAAACCAGCAAACTGTAAAGAAATGGGCTTTTATAAAAGTCTGCACATCTTCTGATTTTCAATTCATTGACGGTCGATAATTAGTAGCATATGTCTGTAACTTATATGAAAGCAGTAAGGGGGTACTTCGTATTGCCTACTTGATTTTTTTTCCCCTTCCTCCTTTTGGGTTACATTTTAGTTAGTCTATTTATTTTAGAGCACAAAATGTAATAATATGTTGGTGCTCGTCCAAGAGTGCGTCTTTTAATGTTTAAAGATAACATAGGATTAAAAGAGAAGGCACTAATGTTTGCACATCACTGCACCTCCTTTTACCGTGCATTACATGATGCATCTGTAAAAATACCTTGTTGCTTGAAGGAAAGGTTTATAAGCAATGATGTTCCACTCCTCTTTGTTAGTTGAGTAACGTGGTTCAAGAGGGGCCACTTCATCTGTGTCAAAATCCACAAGGTAGTGGCAATGTTTCACATCCACCTGCACGAAAAAGACACCTGACAGTTCGGCTCAAATGCACTTACATGTACCGCCCACATGGTAAACATATGTAAACTGAGACACCTACATATCTAGATGGCTCCTCCAGGTTCTGGTCATTCATATGAGCAGGGATGATCTGTGTGGCCAAAGGACCAGAGGCATACGGCTGAGGAAGCTGCCCTTTAAACTCGGACTGAATGAAGTGTAGCTGCCAGCTGCAGATTAAACGGGAAAATATATGTAATAAATTTGATTCCAATTTTCAGGAAATATACTTGTTAAAATTCACATGCATTTCCATATGCTGCTGTTGGTTGAGTCATTGACATAAGTGGTACTTAAGCACCATTACTGCAGCCAGGACCACAGGGTCGAAATAAAAAAGATCCAGCTCATAGAAAAACAAGCTATAAAAGAAATGTACTCTGCCAAGGATAGAGGACAGTGAAGACATTGTTTTTGAACAATTATTATTACAACGGTGCTCGAGACAGTATTCTGGTAACAGCTTTATAAGCACTGTATTTTGATTTCCATTACACTTATTCAACACCTAACAAGATATCTTACATGCTCAAAGCATTATTTTTGTTTTTAGGATTTTTTTCATCCATAGTGGAAATTTATAATTGTGGTGACATCATAAAATACATTTTTAATAAATTGAAAATGTGTAAAATTTCTTCATACTGACTTGTGGGGTAGAAGAAAGCTGCTCGGGAAGCGGTACCACTCTTTGCCAACGCACACACTGACTGGTCTGCCTTCAGGGACTGAATGTAGAGTTGGATCCTTGGCGATGCGATGAAACTCCGGGTAGAGGTCCAGAGGAGCGTGGTAGCCTGTAAAGACAGAGTAAAAAGACGTTTTTACGTCAAACTGATTCTTTTGTTACCTACACTGATGCTGAGGGGATTTATCGTCTGCGTGCACACACCTCTGAAGAGGGCAACGGAGCGAGAAAGTGACAACACTGTGAAGACAACCACTGCACTTAAAGCCAACCAGTTGGAGGAGACGGTGTAATGCTCCAGTCGGTACCGCTGGAACAGGAAGTGGTAGCATTTCTAGGAAAAAATGAAAAGAAATTCAGTCTATCTGCTTGATCCATCTACTTGGCTAAAAGCACCCCCCTCAAAAAAAAAAAAAAGAGAAACAGATGTTCAGTTCTTCTTTAAAAGCCAATATTAAAAACGGGAAAGCGCACCTGTAAAGAGGAGAGCGCCACTGCCCCACTGAGGCAGATGAGAGGGTAGATGGGAAAGAGAAAGCGCTCCTCTTTATGAGGTCTGGTGAAGAAAACCAGCATCCACAGATACATGGGAGACAGAGTCAGCCAGTATGGACGACCCAGGTTCTGCACTGCAAAAAACAAGCGTACAAAACTTTAGAAGTCGAATGTTTGAAAAGAACATCAAAGCCTGTTAGCATGTGTTGCACTTCCACCGTTTATTGCTCGAACAAACAAAGAGCAGCACTAAAGTGCGAGAAACTCAGCACCAGAGTTCCTTATAAGGTTATCAATGCAGGCACCGCACTCTTAAAGACAGAATAGACATTTGTAGTCGTGGCAAAATAAACGGAGAGTCCTCACCATTGAACCGGTGCAACAGCGTCTCCATGAGAGCGGTGAGTGGCAGGGAAAACAGAGCCAGAACAAACACCAGGTTAAAGTTCAGGACCCCATTTATAAAGTAGAAATGCCACGGTTCGGTACCTGAAAACAGAATGACGAAACCACGTAAAAATATTACACCCCAAACATGACACTTTACAACAAAACCGACGGCATCGTTGTGTAGTTATTTTAAGAAATATTCAATGTAAATGCTCCAGTAATTAACAACATTGCACATTTCTTAACTATGACAGTGAGAAGTGAACACTAGATATAAGGTATAAAAACTAATGATGATGATGATGATGATGCACTCTATGACAGGATTTGAGGTCATAAAATTAATAAAACTGCTACCTCAGGAGTCCTGAAAGTCTTTTCAATAAAAATGTATTTGTCCCACATTAACCCAACGCCAACCCGTCACTGAAATAAGTGGATAAGTGGATCCGAACTTAAATCCCTCAACTGAATTTATACATTGACAAATTAAAAATTTCAGATGCTGTATGTAAACTACTGTTAAACCCCTAAACAACTGTAGATGTGATCTTGTGTAGATCTTGTTTTAGCTACCACAGTCTTTTGCTTTAAATGGTGAAATATGTCAAATATGAGCATACGCCCCAAAAATGTATACTTTTATTACTTATTTTAATGACAATGTGTGTGTGTGTGTGTGTGTGTGTGTTTATATACACATGCATATTAAAATATTTTTAAAAAGAGATTAATGTCAAATTACCATACAGATCAGGTCCATGTGGTGTAAAGACATTGTACAGTAGGATATTGAGCGGAGCGATGACTAGTTTGCCATAAAAGAAAGAGTCCACTGCCACCAGGGGTACCTGAGGAGTACAAACAAAATAAAGACGGGCATAAATAAAGCCAGCTCTTGGAAACATCTAGCTTTAAAAGCATAAATATAATTTATACAACACAAAAAAACCCCAACAAATATACCTGTACATCTATAGTACAGCAAAGTTTGTGCTGAGTCGCTTTCTTCTACAGAAAAGATTAGACTGATTGAAGCCTGTACGGAGCCAATGAACTGAGAGTTTTCCGAGGAGGTTCAGCCTAAGAAGATGCTCAGCATCCTCCTCTCCTGCCACTCACACAAACCTCCTTCCATTCAAGGTCACATTTCTGTAATTTCACCCTGGGCCTGACTCGTGGGACTTGATATACATCCCTAACATCAGGATACACAAACGCATCTACCTCCCTCTCCTGCCCATCTCTCTCCAGCAGTCAGGTGAAGAAGCAGCTGGAGAGGCTGTGCTGGAGCTCTGCAGGTCCAGATGGTGCTAGCATTAAAGTGCTGATGGTCTGCACGGATAGATATGCGAAATGCTACAGCACCTCTTCAACCTTTAGTCTGAACCAGAGTTTAAGAAAAAACAAAAATCAGCCCATTTGCACTTCACGACTAATAACCATTTGTTTAACATTAGACCACCTGACACGACACACTCGACTGACAACACAAGTAAAGATCCCGGGTCATGTCGAAGTACGTAGCTCTGGCAGAATCACACCCTTTGATTTCTCTAGTGTTCTGGACATGGTTTAGCCTGGTTTAGACTGCTATTTAATAAACTCCAGACAACACACGTGGATGCTTCAACAATCGCCTAGATTACTCACTGCTGTGTCCGGGCAGATCAACAGCACAGGAGCACCACAGGGAACTGTACTCTCATCTCTTTTCTTCACTTTGTCTGTACACCTCAGACTTCCAGTATAACTTGAGAGTCCTCTCGTCTCCAGGAATACCCATGACTTTGCCGTCGTGGGGTTTTTCAGAGGTGGACAGGAGTACACAGAACTGGTGGATCACTTTTATCTCATATCTCTTTTACCTCATCTTCAATGTGAATATGACTGTGGATTTTAGGAAGACCAGGAATAAGCTGACAAGGAAGCTTTCTTTAATATTTTCATTTGGTGCATATCTTCTTCAGAGTTTCGGTGTAGCCTGTTTTGTTTTTTTTTTAAAGTCATCTGTGGCATCAATGCCAGTGACTTTAAAAAAATTTAACACACTGATAAGATATTGAATCTTTGTTCCATTAGAGGCCTAAAGCTGATTGCAGAATGACAAATGCTGCACAATTTTCTAAAACATAATGGACAACACTACACAACATCCTGGTCAAACAAGTGAGCATCTTCAATCAGAGGCTTCTTCACCTCAGCTGCAATTAAGACCGCCACAGAAGATCGGTCCTGTACAGTGCACTGTGTCACACTGACTCTCGGTGCCAGAAGTGGAGACTCCTTCAGGGTAAAATGCATGATTACCTGCCTCGCTGAGGTTTAATGTCCCATTAGTACTCTCTCTTTTGGCCAGTATTACACTACAACTGTTTAATTTCCCTTTGAGATCATTAAAGTGCTTCTTAATTCAGTTCTTTCAATAAAATATCCTCACCAGCAGTAGAGGCAGAGCGAGAACTGACCAGGTCAAGAAACTTTTCCACTCCCTCCTTATCAACAGCAGGTCAAAGGCAATCGGAACCCTGCAGAGTTAATTTTCAAAAAGCTGTGTTAAACGGTGACGCATTTTCACAAGCCTGTGTGGCAGAAACGCTACCAGCAAACGTTTGAATTAAAATCGTACCCAATCAAAACTGAGAATGGCCACCCAATGATGGCGCCGGCAGCCACGCCCATAACGGCTAATGGTGTCGAGTCCTGAAACCAACCAGTCATGGCAACCAGTGTTGTGTACATACAGAAAGAGGACGGTAGGAATGCTAAGAAGAAACAACAAGAGTGAGGTGAGTCAAACACATACAGAAAACAAGGCCCGGTCATCCAGAGATTCAGCCACTTAGACTCAGTGAAAAAACAGGAATAAAATGTCCAGCTCTTTTTGACAAGTGTGCTCACTTGATTTTATAAAAAAGGAAGGAAAATAAAAGTTCAATAATAAATAAACAAAAAAACAACGCTGCTACTAAATACTGAAATGGATCGAAAATGAATAAATGTGACCAACCTGCAGATGAGCAGAACATTCCCGTGCTCAGGACAAGGAACGCCAACATCAGACGACCCACGTGCAAACCAAACTTCTTACAAACTGCCCTGTGTAACACGCAAGCAATCAAATGCTTTGCTTCCATATCCTTCACGGCGTGGATAACAGGTAAATAATTAGGGACTCATTTAAAAGTAGTTTAACGTGGACTTGTATTAAAGGGGACAAACTCACTTGTAGAAATAGAGTTCACAGACACAGCAGCAGAACGCTAAGACACATCGCACAAAGTAGAACACCAACACCTGCAATGAAGTCAGAACACACACCTGTAACTACTGCATAATTCCAGTTATCATGATATAATACTAGGTCTTGGACTTTCTATTTCTCCAAACTTATTTCAGACATATTATAAATTCAGATTTCCAGGTCCCTAACAGATGATAAAAAGCTACAGCGATTATGCTTAAAACTTAGAATAGTTACCTTGTTTGTTTGTAGAACATGGGCATGTAAACAAGCAGGAAAGGCGTGTAACCATAAATAAGCGTAGGACCTGATGGCGTAGAGTGGAGAATATTCCCATGTTTGCATTCCTGTGCCATATAACAGGTAGTGCATCTGTAGAAACAGGACAGTTACACCTACGGCAGGAAAGGAAAGCTGCTGCAACAAGGAACAGATGCAGCCGTATTCATCTCCACACAAGTATGATCAATATCTGCAAAGACAGAACGCTGGCATGTTTAATGGGAAACTCGGGTACTCACAGGCTCCCAGTAGTTAAATGTCTCATCGCAGTCTGAGATGTTGCTGAGCAACGCTGCACAGAAACGGGCAGAAAGCAGGCATTTAAACGCTGTTGATCCTTCCGGAGCCCATACCTGCCCTCCACGGCTTATTGACCTACCAAACAAACCGCATCAAAGTCAACTATTTATATGCAGTTCAGGGAGAGGTTCTCACACAACTGCTAATCAAAATACCTACATTTTTTCTAGTTAAATGCCCAAGGACTTTTCTCTGGGTACATTTAGAAGAAATGATACAGACTTTTAGCATCTAATCAGCTGCCTGTTCAGTAACTGACACTCAGCTTTGTATTTTAATATATTTAGATTTAACTGATTGAAACCTTGAGTGCTCCTGCCTTTAATAAAGCACCAAAGAAGGTCCCAATTGCGTCAATTATTTTAGAGCTGGATAATCAACATTCAAATATATATATATATATATATATATATATATATATATAAACAATTAAGTCTGCTGTGAACATGTCAACTGGCCTCTTCAGCTGCGAAGTAAAGCAAAGTAAATCCCATGAGAGAAAAGAGAAGCCCTAATTAATGAAGAGAGGGAAAATGGTGACCCAGAAAACATGACTGAACTACGCCTCAGCACCAGCTCCTGTTGTTTCAGAGGCTATTAAAAATAATTATCGATCGTACAGGTGCACACTTCACATCCACTCTTCCTGTTCGTGCCGTTTCCAGACCAATGCCACCGTTTTACACTTTTTGATTTATCTTGACCAACAAACTTGACATACGTTTTGAGTCCCTTTTGTTCCCAACTAGACCAACTACTGTTTCATAATGGACTACTTTATGTTTATATTGTACACTAATTTAAAACCATGTCTGGTCTTTCTTTTCCTTCTACTATATTTAAAAGTACTCTTTAGATAATTATTATGCCCACACAGGGCATCGTGATCACTAAATTTTAAAGCTGTAATACAATTAACTGCAATGAACATTTTCCTTATCTTTTTTTTCCTTTTCTCCTTTTCTGGATTTTATATCAGCATTAGTTTTATTTAAGTGATCTTAATACCTCGGACTGACAACTTTTGGCTCCAAACCTAATACTGGACTCTCTTTTATCAGGCACCTCACCAAAATCTGCCAACAGTGTGAGGCTATGAGTGATATTCCCACCAACATTTGGAGACAAACAAGAATCTCAGTGGTGAATTTGTCTTGTATATTTTTATAGCATCAATATTTTACTTGATCACAACATTTTTTGTGCATCATTATGTCAAACTGTTTGACCTTTTTGACTTTGAAAGATAACAAGCTGCTCAAATGGAAACAGCTGAGGTCTTAGTAATAAAACCTGCTAAGATGTTAAACATTGTAAGATAAACTGTTTTACATCATGCTGGTGGAGCAAAAACAATGTAAAACTATCTCTTTGAAGGACAAGTCAGCACAGAAGGAGAAACATAGAGAGCAGAGCATCAAAAAGAAAGATCAAAGATCTAAACCTACTAATGCGACCGCAGCCCGACGACAACATCGTCCCAAACCACTGTCAAGCTAAATGGTTCGTTTGGAGTTCAATAGAGGAACAGCTGCTTTTGGCAAACCTTTCCTTTCCTTTCTCCCACCGATGCTGAACAACATGCAAAATAGTGCAAACACTACAGGAAGTGGACAATGGACCACTGACAGAATGTCATCGTCTGCAACCAATTACCTTTATGTGTCTTGTTCAAGAGAAACGTTTGTTTAGAAGATGTGCAAAGACGCCTCTGGAGCCAAACCAACCATGAAGCATGGGGGTGGTTCTGTGATGACTTGGTAAAATGGATTTGGATTGTCTGAGAATATCCTTGCATAAAATATAAGTTTTGGTAGGGTTACATCTAAAAGCAGCCCCCCGTGACTAGAT
Organism: Xenentodon cancila; assembly: GCA_014839995.1. NCBI lineage: Eukaryota > Metazoa > Chordata > Actinopteri > Beloniformes > Belonidae > Xenentodon > Xenentodon cancila. The sequence continues at coordinate 27,661,778 of CM026213.1, read as the reverse complement.
TTAAATTCTCATTTTCCGGTTGAGGGGCTGAAATCTTGACATATTGAAATAAACTATTACTACCACGGGAGGACGAATTGTAGACTAAACTTAAAACTGCTATTTAACATGGTCTTTCCATTATTTTTCCCCAACCTGTGAACAGAAGTCTATTGAAATGCAGTCAGTGGAATACAAGATGCCGACTACCTACACGAAATATGATGAAGGAATTAAAACGCAACACCATAAAAAGCTTAAAATGTGGAAAAGCAATGAAAAGATTACATCTGGATAATTCTAATTCAGCTGTTAAATAAAAAAAAAACATCCATTAATAACTCATTATGACCAAAAGTTTATATGAAAAAATGGTGACAGGCCAATCAGTCAGATACATGTTAACTAATTCCTGGCCATTTCCCATAAGATTCAAGTCATGCAACATTCGTTTTGCATGTACGAAAGGATTAAAATGTGCATCTTACAAATTATTTTTTAGGCTTTCTATTTTTTCCCCATACAGTATGATTCTAAGCACATATTAAACAACGTTAAACATGATAACATTACTGACAGTGTACAAATACAATATAATATCTAATCAACCCTCACATGTCAAATGTGCATGTCTAATTTCTTACACTTATGTTTCTAGATGTGTAGAAAGGTCTGTACTCTTTGCTCTCTGGAGGCAAGACTTTGATTAGTGTTTATGTATGATTAGTGCTTATAACAGTCCTTCCTGTGTTTAGCATAGTCGTTTTGTTTCTCGTCTGTCATCAGATTAATCAGATAAGACGGTTTAGCTGCCCAAAGCTGATCGTTACGTTACCTTTTAAGACACGTCACCTTACAAATCTGTCAAATATCTTATAAAAGCGCTCCAGTAGCCCAGCAACGACCATCACTGGTGTACAGTGGACCTTTGCGTCCACACCGAGAAATGTATATACCATAGAAAAGCTGCTGTCAGCGCTAATATATTCTAAAGATAAATCTGGCTCTGAGCCGATGGGAAGAATGAATGAATGAATGAATAAATTAATTTATGAATGAATGAATGAATGAATGAATGAATCTGAGCAGGTAACGTAACTGCATTACGTTGCTCCACACCGAGCTACACCAGACACGGGGCTAGTTATTACTGCGTATGCACAAATGAACACTGAGGGATCGTTAAACTTACTATCGGCAGACATTCCTGACGTTATCAGAAGTTGTTTTACTGTTTTAATTGTCGAAACTTGCCTGCTAGCTACCTAGCTCCCTCCGCTCAGACCGTCAGTCACAGCGGAGATGGAGCTCACAACAGGGACGAATGTCACGACTCTTCTTCTGGCTCATACTCACTCTTGCCGAGTCTCTGTGATCTTGGTGTCCTCAACGACTTTCTCTTCTTTTGGTAGCCGGGTTTCAGCAGGGATGTTGTTTGCATCTTGTCTGCTTCCTCGCCTGGTGCGCTGCCGAAGCGCCTTGGCCGCCATGTTTACCATCGCTGCCCTTCCGAGTGACGCTTCGTTAATTTTCGGCTCTATTCGGAAATGACGCTCCGCTTCCATCGCACACACACAGCGAAAGCCCCGGTTTAGATAATTATCTATAATAATGTATCGGCTGCAAGCACATTATGAGATTTGTCTCATTGCATAAAATAAAATGATAATTTTTGACTACTTACCAATTAACTCAATGTATTTCAATAATGACACAAATCGGATTCCCTTAAAGTAAAATTTAAAAAAAAAATAAAGCAATCGTGTAATGATGACATAAGCCATAAGTGTGATCTGCTCTTTTTTCTTCTGATTGAATGTAATACATTACTGCCCAGCTCCTGTGCATGCACTCCAGAAAAATGTGATTTCCAGATAGGAAAGCCAACTTAAAAAAAATAAAATTATATATATATATATATATATATATATATATATATATATATATATATATATATATATATATATATTATATATATATATATATATATATATATATTTTTTTTTTAAGTTGGCTTTCCTATCTAAGTCAGGCTCTTCTTCAAACAATTAATATACTTACAAACAGAATTCAATCTATGAAAAATGCTGTTTACAATCATATCTGTCATCTATACTTCTTTAGTTCCAGTGAAGCAGTTATCTCGTGAAAAATTTACAACTATTTTCAAATTCAATACAGTTCCCCACCTTCTACATACCTTTGCCCCATTTATTCATTACTTCACACCAGTGTTATTCTTATATCGTATAAGGAGACTTGTTTGTAAAGCAACGGTTACTTATTGCAGAAATGTTTTTATTGTGAAATGCTTAGTGTCATTTTCTTGTCCAATCATGTTGTATATACTGATACCATTATACAATGACTTGTTAAAACAAAAATATGTCTAACACCAGGTTTATTGTATGATTAAATCACAGATATACAAAATACCTATCACATTGCAAGAACACAAAACAACAAGCAATGGCTCAACAACTTCAGTTTTGGTGGTCACATTTTTGACAAACATGCACACAGAATTACGTCTCTGAGCTTGTACTTTGTCTCAGCGCTACCTGATGGTGACCTGCAACCGAGACGAAAGTAAAGATTCCAGGTGTTTATGAAACTGGAGAGCTTGTGTGTGCGACAGAGCGTGAGTGTGTGAGTGGTAGACAAGTCTGTAGCAGAAACTGGTCTGGCTAAGGTCAGGGTGCGAGAATGTATCAATGAGTTTAACTTGCTCTACGGTCCCGTGGCTGGCTTCTCTCACCGCTGCAAAGAACTTCTTCTCCTCCCATGTCGGCCCCGTCCAGAAGCTTATATCAAAGCAAATGGGCTCAGGGAATAGGGAAAAAGGGCGAAAACGTGTCCCTGGCGGTGGGCGTAGTGAAAAGTCTTTTAAGAAACGTGGGTCACGTGACCACAGAAGCCGCCAGTCAGGGAGGGAAAACAAGAGAACAGCGAGTAGGTCCAAATTTACAGACAGGGTGACGCTGATATGGCTGTTGTAGTTGTTTCCATTGCTTGCAAACACCTTCCCGACTAAACCCATCGGCTGCGCTGTCAGGTGCAGACCTCCTTCCTCTGTCACTACAGAGACCCCATAGGGAGCGAGCAGTGTTTTGAGTTTTTGTCCTAGCAATTTAATTGTCTCACTTTTTGAGGAGAAAACACCTCTAATGAGAAGCTCGTGAAAAACAGGTGGAGCCCAGAGACTGATAGGCACATTCCTAAACACCACTCCACTCATACTAAATAATAAGCTTGAAACACCATTACAGCCCCCACAGGCCTCATCCTTGTCGTTTCCATCCACCTGATGACGTTTATCATTCCTCTCACTCTCCTCCTGAAGCTGTGCGTTGTTAATCGCCTCTTCTTTCTTAGCCACAAGCTCTTCAATTTGAGGAAGTAGTGATGGACGCAGTATATAATGACCGCTGTCCACTTCAGAATCAACATCAAGGAAGGATGCAGACCGTGAGCTCTCAGGTCCTTTGCTCTTTACCCTGTCCCCTTTATCTAAAGCAATACTTGTCACAGCCTCTTGTCTTTCTGTGGGTCCCTCAACCTCTTCAGCATCAGGTGTGAAGTTTTTCTGAAGCGGGTGGATCTGGTAGCACTGTGAGCTGTCAACACCACAGCAGCATCTCTGCAGCTGTCTAGCGGTGATGATAAAAGGGACAGACTCCGTCATCATGGAGATGGACCAGTTTTCCACCAGTCCCTCGAGAAGATAATCCTGCACCAACTTAATGGGGTGTACCGAATCTGCACTGTGAAATTTCCTGAAGATAGAGAAAACATAGTGGGTGTTGGTTGATTTCTTTTTTTAAGCAAAACAGCATGAGAGTCTCTCTCCGTCATTGTACCTGAATATGTAATCACTGAGCTCGGCTGGCATGCTGTAGTGCACTCTCTTCCCTTCAACAACCTCCTCCACCTGAATCATCTGAACAAAAGTGTAGGGGAGGCTGCGAGTAAACACATGGAGCAAAGCTTTCTCAACATGAAAGCCTTTATCCTGGCTCCTGCACAACAGCAACACCATTATTAGGAAATATCAGCGTGCACAAAGACATACAAAACACACACCCACACAAACACAAAGGGCTGCTTCCACTTCAACACTGAAACACTCACCTTGACTCCTTACCTGTATCCAGTGCACTTGTAGCTTTGGAGAGTCTCATTCTCAAAAGGTTGGATAGCGCTGAGGATTAGACCTGCTTCTGCTGCCATGGCAGCCACCTGCCAGCTATTGTGCCACTCTCGCTTCGGCTGGTCTGCTGGTGTGCCACCTTGTCCATTGCACAGAGAGACATGAACCTCCCCACCTTCAGCCAACACCTGGACACAACTGGAAGCACAGAAGAAACAAGGCAAATATATTTGTATAACACATTTCACATACAAGACTATTCAAACTGCTTTACATAAAAACGTTTAAAAAGTGCATGAAGTTTTCTCACTTGTAAGTCAAAGGGTTTCACGGGAAAACTGCAGGAAAAGTTGAATGTCAAGGATGAACGATGATCGCAAGTCAGTTGGATGATGCCAACAGTGAAGTGACTTATTGACACGTGATAAATGCATGCAAGTCACCATGCAAATAGGTAAAACAACATATAATTATAATGGAGAGCTCAATTTCCACTTACGACCACAGCATCACAGTACAACACAGTTATACCTGAGGAAGAACTTTTTCAGAAGCTCCCTGTTCTTTTTAACCCCACTCTTCCTGCCGCAGTGGGGAAAGTTAAACACCACGCAGTCAAACGCGCGTCCCCGCAGAGTGGCGCAGTCCTCCAGCTTTGTGCAGTCCACTTCGAAAAGCACAGTCCCCCCTGAATAAAAAACCATGCCAGGGTGTAAACAGACATTGTGGCTCCCTTTTAAAGGGCAATTCAGCATGAAAACAAGCACGTTAGCACCCGCAGATCCGTACCATAGTCCTCGATGGTCTGGATGTTACAAGCTGCTCCTTCGTGCAGAAGCGCGTCCTCCCGACGCTGCAGGCAGGTGGCCGTGACGCTGCTCCCCGGTCCACCGGCGGACTTACAGGCGGAGGCGGCGAAGGAGAAATTCCCCTCTCCCACCAGCAATATGCTCCGTGAAGGAGACATGTCCAATCCAAATGGGAAAAAAACAACAGAAAGCTGGTGTACTTTCCAAACTCAACTGCCTGAAAAGTTGCCCGAAATGCCAAATCTGCTCTTGCTTGTAATGTCCTGATGGCGAGACGAAGAGGCCAGTGGCAATGACAACCGCGCTCTAATATGACCACAATAGTTGCACACTGTGATTACAATCCATTGTCTTGTGTTCATATCAGCGCATTCACTTAAAACATGTATTTAAAAAAGCAGTTTAATACATAATTAAGCCGACGACCTTCGTTCCTGCTGGCGGCGTTCATCACCTGTAGCGGCGGCAACAGCCGCTGGTGTCGTGGATACAAGAATCCGGGTGGAAACCAAAAACGAGGACTGTTTCGCAAGTTCCCAAACTCACCACACGAAAAAAAAAGCAAAGCAACTTATTTTACTTAAAATTTGAAATAAAAACCATGTATCTTATTTTTTATTTATATTCCCAGTCAACGGTAATGTGTACGTTTTTACATTCGGAAATAGCTGTTGTGTTTTCAGTAGGACACATTTGCAGGGGGCGCGTTGCATCTCCAGATCTTGGCAGCATCACTTCACACACTGAGTTTGTAGTTCCTCAAATAAGGAAGAAAAAGTCTCGACAGTGTTCCTGATGTGCGCTGCTCAGTTCCGCCTGGGGTTTTGAGTGTTTTGAGCGCTTCGGGCGTAGGTAGTGACGCGTTTCTCCCCGCAGATTTCAGTTTTGCTGAAGCGAAGGTCATGCTAGCTAACGGACTGGCTGCACCTGCACTTTAAAACAAACCGCAGCTTTACATCAGCCGTAACTCTCATTTTGACTTTAAGTTAGTCGTAAAACTTCGTTAATGGGTAAGCAGAATGCATTTTAAGATTAAGCGTTTTTTTTTGTAGTTTTTTTTAATTGGCAGTTTTCATTATCCGACTGAGACGAAAGTCCCTTTGAAGAAGCGAAATGTTCCGCTTTGAACAGTTTTTGAGGCCGATAGTGATCATTTATGTAATTTTGCTTATATTCCCATGGTGTAGGTTTCCCAGCAAGTATGGTTTTGTAAAAAGTGCAGGTATAGGCAGCAAGTGGGCAGGTAAATCGGTTAGAAATAACTGTTTTTGTCTGTGTCCTGTAGGCATCTTCGCGCCCACATGGGCAGTGTTTTGGCTTTGTCCTCGAGCCCGGGCCATCAGAACTGGCCTTTCTCCACGGAGCCCCCTCCTTCTGGCTGGGACGCACATCCTGCTCACTGGGACAGTCCCCCACGGTGGGAGAGGAGGGATGGCCGCCTGCCTAACCCAGGCAGCTTTCACTCACTCCACCGGAGCTGCAAAGGTACCTCCAGTTGAAGAGCTGCTCAGTGTGAACAACCAACACACTGAGATCTCAGTGATGTTGGGACGTATGAAGCTTGTTTGATGAAGTACAGCAGATAGGATTTTGGAAGACAATCCCCCACAAATTATTGATGTTTCTGATGATGTGTTGTTTTTTTTTCACTACTTTCGTCCTCAGATGTGTTTCCTCATCAGATCGAGGGAGTCAAGTTAATTGTCAATAAAACTCTGAGCAGCTTCTTCAAGGTGACTTTTCTATCCATATTAAAAACATTCATATCCAACGCAATAATCCGTGATGACTCAGTGAATGGTTCTGCTTCCAGGTCAGCCATACTCTCCACCTCAGTGCTGTAAGTCCGTCATACTATCGCTTCCATGTGGAGCATCTGCAGTCTGACGACTACAGTAAGGACAAGGTAAGGCACAAATGATGATACACCTGATATGTTGCGTCTTAAAAAAGTTTCTACATCGCAACAATAGAAAGCAGATGGGAAGAGACAGTTTTTTGTACTGCTGACGAGGTGGATTTGGTTCTCCTTTTTTAGGATGCCCCAGCTCTGATTGGCGAAATGGACTCTTCAGGTAGTCTGAATGCACATTCTCTGCTGCATGTCACTGAGCGTGTTCGAGCCAGGACAGTGTTTCAGGTGAAGCCCGGCTGTCTGTTACTCTTCGTTTCATCCCACTTTCAGTCGCTGTCTCTAAAAAAAAATCCTCGTGCCTCACTTGAAACTAGTCTAAAGGCGTGGCTGACAGCTCACCGTTTGAACTGTTGATTGTATTTTAGACCCAGCAGTCTCAGTTTGTGACATGGCAGTTCGAAACTGAGTACAGGGGCAACGACTTTACTGCTGCTGTGACGGTGGCTAACCCCGACATCCTAAGAGAGTCAGGTGAGATAAATATCATTATCATTTTATATTTTTGCTCTCTATTTTTCCCTTGTTTGTAAGTTATTCATTATGTATGACTACCAAACTGACAAGAAACCAGTTTATTAAATTTTTTAGTTGTTCATTTGTTAATTTTTCATCTCTAGTTATCCTCGTGGCACACTTCCTCCAGAGTGTCTCTTCTGGACTGGTGTTAGGTGGGGAACTCGTCTACCATCGAGGGCGAGCAGAGGAAGGAGGAATTCTTACTTTGGCTGGACAGTACTCAAGTATTATGTTGTTTTTGTGAATCTCTACAACAAATTTCAACCAAGCATTTTTCAGCACAATTTTTATTCAATTCTTTTTTTTCTACTGTCAGGACCAAATTGGGTGGTAACTCTGAATGCTGGTAAAGGTGGTGCCCATGCCAGCTACTATCACAGAGCCAACAAGCAAGTATGTCATATACCGTCATATTGTGTAACGTCAGCATTTGCATGCGTAATAAAAGTGTGAACTTGTGTGATTGTGCTGGCCAGATTCAGGTTGGAGTGGAGTTTGAGGCTAGTACAAGAACGCAGGAAACCACAACCTCGTTTGGGTACCAGATGGAACTTCCAGAGGCCAACGTGGTGTTTCGAGGTCAATTTCTTTTGCAGCTTTAAGTCTTTGAATGAGTAATGTTGATGATCAAAAACAAAAACATCTAGTAAATGGACTTCTTTTGATTGCGTGTCTCCAGGTATGATAAACAGTCGGTGCATAATAGGAGGTGTGTTGGAGAAGCGCCTGACCCCGCTGCCAGCCACCCTCATCATGGGTGCTTTTGTAAATCACAAAGGTGATAAGCTGCAAGTGGGCCTGGGCATCAATGTGGGATAACCCTCAGCCAACCCCCACTGGAATCCACAGTCAGGACTCCATTCAGGGATCCGCCTCAGAGGCTTCGTAATGAACTGACCTTCCAGGGTTCATCTGCCACACCAAAACACTTTGTTTGTTCAGCTCGCATCTCACCTTGCAACCTACCTCTCCATACAGAGGGGATGTTTTCCGATCGGATTACGAAAGAGTCTCATTGGACGGATGAGATGAATGTAAAATATGTTGGAGACCCTCTGGACAATGAAAAACATGAAAGGCCTACTGTACTGTAAAGCTAAAATAACATTTTTTTTATACCATAGATTGTGATGAGGAAATTTAATGTATATAGCTTATAACCTGTAAATAAGTGTTTTTCATGTTTAGGCCATTACCTAGAATTAGTGTATTGTTGATCTTTCTGACATTTATTTTCAAAAGATAATTAGAAAAAAACCCCACATTGATTCGGTTTGTCCAGCGAAATAGTGATTTAAAAAAAGAAAAATCTAACCAAACTTCAAAACTCACCATCAGTTTGATGTTTTTTGCCAAATTTCCCCTTGAATGTCTGAGCTTTCTGGCGTTTGAACGTACTAACACAGAATAGGTCCACAATGGATGCCCAGAGTAAAACAAGCCATGGAGAGAAAACAAAGCTGATTAAATCTTCACCAATTACTCTTCTGAAGACAGATTTTGTGGCCTGGCAAATTCTCACATAAATTAATCTCATATTGAACTAATCAGCAGGAAGATCAGGTCTGAGAATTTTAGTGAATTGGGTGAAATCATCACAACATGTCAGTATGACTCCAAATGTGTGGAGTGATTGTTGGCTGTTTTTTTCCAGCTCATGAAAGTGTGTGGATTACACAAAAACACATTTTTCTTGAGAGTGAAAACGTGCTGCTCACACTGAAGGATGGGAGAGTGGCTATGCACTACGAGAGGACTATAAAGTATGTTTATAGAAGAAGGCATGTGAGAACACTGAGTTGTATGCAACCGTTACTCCGTTTAATATATGAAATGTAAAATATTTTATTTATACATCATGTAATATAAGCATGAAGAGAAATACAAGGGAAATATTGATTTTTGGAACCTAATTTATTAAAAATGTTATTTCTGTCATACTTGTCCTCATCATCCCTCCTCCACTCACCTTCAGTTAATGAGCTTGTGGATAAATTCAGTGGTAAAATTATTAGTATTATTGATACCAAGGTGATGACTGCTAAAAAGAAACTTCCATGGAGAAATGCTGCACGTGTCAGAGCTGAAAAAAGAGTGTCGAAAAGCTGAACGCAGGTGGCGGAAAACTAAATTACACGTTCATTATGACATTTATAAGGAAAACTGAGCATATATAATGAGCTGAGGAATACAAAGGCAATCATATTTTTCTGATGTCTTTTCTAAAAACAATAATATTGCACGCACGTTGTTCAGTACTGTTGAAAGGCTAACAAACCCAGTGAGTCAGTGCACCCTGAACCTCTATCCAACCATGCCTGCAATGAGTTTGCCTTTTTCTTTACTGACAAAATTCAGAAAATCAGATAGTCAGGCAGTGCTCCTATGCTAGACACAGGCAATGCGTCCGATCACTCATAAGAACCTGAATGACATCACACATCACCTGAATTCCACCTTGATACTATGTCAACAGGGTTTTTTATGAGAGATGTACATTGTATGTCCTCAGATCTTCTAAAAATTGTAAATACGTCTCTGCTTTCAGGTATCTTTCCTCTGCCTAAAAGCAGATGCCATTAAGCCACTTTTATAAAAGAATAGTCTAGACAGGTCACTTATGAACAGCTTTCTGCCTGTTTTAAACTTCCCCTTTCTTAGTAAAATCAAAGAAAAAGCTGTCTTTCAACAGCTGTATAACCTCCTAACACTAAATGACTGTTTGTTGTCTTACATTCAGGTTTCCGGCCACATTACAGCACTGAGACAGCTCTAAAAAAGATCCTTAACGACATCCGCTCCAATACGGATAGGGGCACATTTCAGTCTTGGTCTTACTGGATTTAAGTGCTTTGTTCGACATGGTCGACCAGAACATCTTGATAGACCAGTTGAAGAACTGGGTGGGACTTTCTGGCACAGCACTTGGCTGGTTGGAGTCCTATCTTCAAGACAAGAACTATTTTGTGTCATTAGGTAACTACAAATCAGTGCCAAAAAAAAATAACACTTGGAGTTCATCAAGGATCAGTTCTGGGGCCTCTGTTGTTTAATGTCTATATGCTCCCACTCACTCAAATCATAAAAAGAACAACATGTGTTACCATACCTATGCAGATGAGACACAAATATATAACTTCTTGCCAGGAGACCATAATCAAGTTCAAACACTGATCAAATGCATTGAGCAAATTAAAGAGTGGATGTGCCAGAAATTTCTTCAGTTAAATGAAGACAAAACAGAAATAATAGTGTTTGGAGCCAAGGAAGAAAGATTAAACTTCAGCAACAAGCTTCAAGCAGTAAAGTTAATAACCATTAGTCAAGCCTGAAATCTGGGAGTGGTTCTGGACTCAGACCTGAAACTCTCGATTGCTTTAAGTCAAGGTTAAAAACCTTTTTACTTACTGCTGCAAATCAGTAATCTACTATAATGCACTACAACCTTTATTTCTTCAATTTCATTTGTTTAATTATTTTTAACTTATGTCTGTCTGTCTTTAACTTCTGGTTTTAAACTCTTACTTTTTAAAGCATTTTGTTTAACTCTTTTTATGTTAAGCAATTTGAATTGTCTTGTACATGCCAGGGGCCCCCCAGGGATGTGTGCTGAGCCCCCTCCTCTTCACCCTGCTCACCCACGACTGCACACCGATGCACAGCTCCAACCTCTTCATAAAGTTTGTGGACGACACGACTGTGGTGGGTCTCATCAACAACAACGATGAGTCAAACTACAGGAGCGAAGTGAGCCGCCTGGCTGAGTGGTGCAGCGACAACAATCTCTCCCTGAACGTGGAGAAGACCAAGGAGATTGTTGCTGACTTCAGGAGACAACACACCCAGCATGCTCCTCTGACCATCAACGGTGCTGCTGTGGAGAGGGTGAGCAGCACCAAGTTCCTGGGTGTCCACATCTCAGAGGACCTCTCCTGGACTGTTAACACCGCATCACTCGCCAAGAAGGCACAGCAGCGTCTCTACTTCCTCCGCAAACTGTGAAGAGCCAGAGCCCCGCCCCCATCAGGTAACCTTCTACAGAGGCACCATCGAGAGCATCCTGACCAGCTGCATCACCGTGTGGTACGGATCCTGCACCGCAACCTGCCGCAAATCTCTTCAACGCGTCGTGAGAGCAGCTGAGAAGATCGTTGGTGTCTCTCTCCCCTCACTTCAGGACATTTACAGCAGCCGTCTGACTCGCAACGCCCTCAGCATTGTGAGAGACCCCACCCACCCGTCACACAGCCTCTTCAGTCTGCTGCCTTCAGGGAGGAGGCTGCGGACCCTCCAGAACCAGAACCAGCAGACTGAAGGACAGTTTCATCCACCAGGCCGTCAGGACGCTGAACACTCTCCCTGCTCTTCCACCGTTTCCCGCCCGGGCCCCCCCCCCCCCCCCCCCCCCCCCCCCCCCCCCCCCCTCACTCACTCTGATCTCAGTATCTGCATCAGGCACTTTTGGCAGAACTGGACCGCCTACTTTGCACCAGGTCACTTTAATCAAACCGAAAAACTGTTGTACAAATGTCATGACATAACTTGTTTCTTGTCTCTTTTTAACTTGCACTTTGTGTTTAAAATGTATTTATTGTGTAGCACCGAGGGTTTGAGGGTAACGTAATTTCGATTCTCTGTATGTGTCTCACATGTGGTAGAATTGACAATAAACTTGACTCTGACTCTACATGAAATGTGCTATACTAATCAACTTGCCTTGCCTTGCCTTGCCTTGCCTTGCCTTGCCTTGCCTTGCCTTGCCTTGCCTTGCCTTGCCTTGCCTTGCCTTGCCTTGATTTATGACTACATGAAAACTAACTTACTCAGTCTGGCCCTGGTGTGTTGACTCAAGGGAAGCATGGCTGCTTGTACTCAGCCACATATCCACTAGACACGGACCAGATCTTTGAGCAAAGGCAACTTACGACATTTGAGACAACTGAAGAACACTTATTAGTGCCAGAACTGAGCCAAAGTGTGAACAAGTAACTCAGATTAGGCCCAAATGTCAATGCTATCTGGGAAAAGGTGTCTGTGATAAAATTGGGATAAACATTTCTTTGAATGTAAAGCATTCATTCCAGACTTTGAATTAGTGCTTTTCAAGAAGTACAGGTGCTTTTTAAACCACCTTCACTGTATAACATACTTTCCATTGATATAAAAAGAAGAAAAATACCTGAAACTGTCTCCCAACCAAATTTCTGTGAGGATTTTTTTTTAGAAAACTGAACCTTCCAAAAATGTTAAATAAGTGATGTTAGAGGTCATTGGTAGACTCCCCAGATAAGTTGTCCAAGGTGTGGCCTGTTGACTAGCTTGATATAAATACAACTTTATGAGAAAAAATGCAAGTGTATGCTGTGCTATGCTGCTTGTAGGATTTAAATATTGCGTGCAGCACTGATGTAAGTTAGTTTAGACTCTAGAGACTAGAGCAGAAACAGCATGTCAGATGTTTGGAAAGGTCCATAGCATGGTTTTCCAACTTTCCAACTGGTAAAATCTTCTTGGGTCTGATGTCATTCCCAGGTCTGAGTCCCAACTTCCGAGGTAAATGAAAAGTATAAGCACAAGCACTCATTTTATGAGTTGTGCGCCTATTAATTTCATGATCTCCCTTTGCATGATCGTGAAACAGAGATCAAGACAATGTCAGGCGAGCAAAAAGTGGTGGTGTGGATGTCGTTCTAGTGAAGCTAAGTTACTGCTATATGTGGATGTTTTTGACAAAAAAGTCTAAAATAATGTTCATTTTCCGATTCAAATTTAAATCCCTGTTTTTCTTTTATCTTCATGTGCAGTTGATCATGGCCTCTTAACATCACCCTTAAAATAATAATAAAAACAAACATATTAAACTGTAAATATACACTTGGTGACTTTTAATAAAAAGTCTAAAATAATCCATATTCTGTAAATAAATACATAAAATATATTTAAACATGTCTGTAAACAATTCATTTGCTGATATTTATACAAGGTAGTGTGCATTATCTGGCAGTCACTTTAAATTTCTGCGTTCTCTCTCTGTTATTTCTCTTTGAAAAAGGAAGAAAAGAATCCCTTCCTTCCTTCTCCTTTTAGCCTCAAAGACTTGCTTCTTTGGAATCCAGGAATACTGTCTTTCTCATGCAAGTTTTCCTTTTGCCTTGCTTCTTCCTTTTGCTGTACCTGTTGACTGATCACCAAACGCATGTCCTCCTGCACCGAGAACAAATGCTTCTAATGTTTAAAATCATCAGTCTGATGTTTTGCCAACATAGCTCATTTAGAGTTTATATGTATTTATTATATATATATATATATATATATATATATATATATATATATACATATATACACCTGCGTACACAGACTCACCTGCCAGGCATCCAGCTCTTGAGACAGTACCACCTTGTGCTTGATGGTGTTGAGCAGCTGCTGATTCAGGGATTCTTTTTCCTGTTGAGTCGTGGCCAATTCCTTCTCCAGAGAACTGCATTGTCAAGTGAAAATTAGCAAAACATAATATGCCACAAACTGAAGCAAAATGAAATGAATACATATAATGTCCTCCTCGCTCCCTCAGGTCAGCAAATCAGATACAGTTAGTCGTCTCCAAGACCAAGAGGAAACTGAGAGGTGACCGAGCCTTTTCAATCTTCGGACCAAAGATCTGGAATGAGTTGCCCCTGGACCTCAGACAGATGGACTCATTTTCCACTTTTAAATCTGCTCTTAAAACATATTTTTTCACTTTGGCTTTTAATTGAGTTGGAATCTGGAGACTGTATTGTATTTTAATCTTCTTATGTCTGATTATTGACATGCTCTTTTACTAATTTTATGCTTTGTTCAGCACTTTGGTGAACCTTGTTTTGTTTAAAGTGCTTTATAAATAAAGTTGAGTTGAGTTGAGTTGAGTTTTGTTGTTTAGCAACACCTGTAGTTTGGCTTTCCAGGGCTGCTTCGAAAAGGCTTGACTTCTTGCTGCAGAGACTCCAGTTCTCCTCGTTGAGACTGCAACTGCAAAGTGTGGAGAACAACAAAGCATACAGTTAAATGCAGTTAAATGTTAAAAATCCTTTGTCTTTTCAAGCAAGACCTCAGTTCGGGATTTCCTTCGCCTTTTTTCCTGCCTTTAGTGAAGACAAGAAAGTAAAATGTATCTGTCCCAGTTTTAGCAAAGGTTTTTCTGAGCAGGCACCAAATTATCTAGTATTCCCGTTTCTCTGGGGATTTGTTTGCCAAAAACAGACCTCCTCCTTTAGTGCTTGTATTTCTTCATCTCTTGCTTGCAGGACTGCGGAGTGAGCCAGGAGTGCCTCTTTAGCCTGGATAGCAACAGCAATATAAAACACAACACAAAAGTTCAGACAGATTAAACCTGTTCATTGCAAGTTTAGTTGTGTGCGCTAAATGTGCAACAGGTGCTGCAAGCATTTTGTCAGTTGCAGACACGGGTAAGTACTCATGTCTACTCAAAGAGGGATTTCATCAGGGTCAGAGTTAGTGCACACTTGCTGAGTGTGACTGTGAAGTTATTGTGCGTGTGAGTACCTGTGATTGCTGAATTTCACTAAGCAGAGACAAAGGTTGTATGTGTGCACTGTCCAAGAGCCCCTCCTCTCCTAGATTAAGAGCTTTTTGCTGCAGAGACCCATTCAAGGTGCGCAACTCAAACACCACCCCCTGCTCCTGCTCTATCTACGTACATACACAAACACAAACACACACACACGTAGCTGAAGTTTTAAACTAGATGTGTCAGTCATGGCTGTTAGTTGGGGGTATTATCTTAGTCGTGGTTCTACTGAGCTCCACCACTCAGTACCCGAGTTTATCTTAAATGCCTGATTCTCACCTCAGCTTCCTTCTCGTACACTTTCACCTGAAGCTCTGACACTTTGTCCTTCAGTCCATCTCTCTCCACGCGGAGCCTCTGCGTGTCCTCCTGTGAGGCTTTCAGTTGCGTCTCCATGTGTGATAGCCGCTCTAGTAAAACTTTACTCTGTAAGGGAGACAGGGAAAGAAAACTGAAAAGATTTGATTGCGAAATACATGTTATCACTGTTACATAAAACTTATGCTTTTTTTTATACTTGACAGAGTTTGTCAGTTTTAATTACAGATATATGCTAGAACTTCTGAAAAGAGTGATATCAAAGATGAAATACTGGTAATGTGTTTATTGTAGTATTTATTCTCAGACTCTTTTTAAGATTAGACATTTGGCTTTTTAAGAAAGCTGCTAGAAGAAAGCATCTTCCTTTAAAAAACAACATAACAGCATGGTTAAGGTTCCTAAAGTTGTATCTTTGCAAATTACAACACTTTGAACACAAGACCAAATTGAGATAGGATAGCACCAGGTTTATTAGAAAACACGATTAGCACATGCATTTGATGCTCATTAGCTAATCTGCAATAAAATGTTTGAAATTTGCTATAATTGTTGCTGCAAATGCTGCGAAGGAAAATTAAATGAAATAAATTTGGGTAAAAGCATGACTGAACACTTTTGAATTAAGTAAAAGTGGACCGAAATTCCTCTGAATCTTATGGTGTACTTTGATTTCACACACGTCTTGCATTTTGGCTCATCCTTTGTTATAAAGAATAAAAGACACAGTGTAAAATGTCATGCGTTGTTATCCATCTGATGGTGGATTTATTTCAGGACCTGGTAAAGATCAGGTGTGTATTATTATGTTCTGATGCATAAAACCTTTGAACTGAATGCACATGTACAGGTACTCCCATGCTTTCACAACAGTAGTAGAATCTTACTTGTATTTCTGCATGATTTTAAAGGCTTTTTGTGCATGTGGTGCTATATTGCAACTTGTAATTCTGACCAACAGAGAAAAATATTTACTTTATCAATAACTTCAAATAGTAGGATTACCTCTGCTTGCATGTTTTCTAATTGCGTGAAGCTGATATTTCGGCTAAAGGTTGACTCTTCTATCTCTTCTCTAAGGACACGGAGCTCAGTCCTCAAGGAGTGCTCCAGTGTTACAGCCTAAACGATGTGTGGGAGACAAAAAGTTGAAAAACATGTTTGTCTGCATTGCTGCTGATTAGGTGTCTTAAATGTGACTCAATACAAAGACAGGAAAATACTTGGCTGCTCGAAGAATGAACTAACCTCTGCCAGTTGCTCCACCAGCCGCTGGTTATGATTGGCCAACTGAGCCATTTGCTCACCCTCGTCTTTCCTCTGGTCACGTCCCTTGATGTGGTGTTTTTCCAGCTCAGCCCTCAAGGCAGCTAAATCTGCCGTCAGCTCTGCTTCCCTCTGCCCACTCTCCAGTTCATTCATTTCCAGTTTCCTCTGTAGGACATGCCTCTCCTGCTGTAAGACCTGAGACAGTAAAGTCCTCTTTAGCAGGCTTCAAGACACTGGTAAAGATTGCACAACTTTAAGATACAAATACATAGATATATTGAAAAATACTGTGTATTCATATTATATTTATATTATATGGGTTATGTTTTTCTTTTGAATGTAAGCAAAGCAGTTCTCTTGGTAGCTGATTCAGAAAGTCCATCCATCCATTATCTATACCCGCTTTGATTCAGAAAGTTTTAAAGTTTAAAGAAAGCATCCAATAATAGCATCTACACTAAGTAGTGTTGTAATGAAATCATAATGGCTACATTGACATGAAGGACAAAACAAAGTGCTTTTGAAATAAAAATTGGAATTCTGTGCAGTTTTTTTGTATTGGCCTGAGATATTTTAATGTGACTGAGAATTATTTTTCTTTACAAACAAACAAAAAAAAGATAATTAAAAGATAATTAAAAGAAATCTACAAATTCAACTTAGGTGGTTGGAGCGGTGATGGAGCTTTGCCACAGGAATTCCACAGGGGCAGAAATAGTTTGGGTTTTTTTTGGTTCCATAATATTAGCAGATTTTCATTTCATTTCACTTTTTTTTCCTATTTCCTTTTTGATTCCAAAAGAAAAAAGAAAGCTGACCAGTTGCTGTTAACAAATTTCTCTAAGCTAGACAAGTAGCAATTATTCAAGATACTTTTGAATAATAATAATACCTTGAATAATTTTCCCTTTTCTTGTTCACATTGGATATATATATATATATATATATATATATATATATATATATATATATATATATATATATATATATATATATATATATATATATATATATATATATATATATATATATATATAATATATATATATATATAATATATATATATATATTTCTTCAGTCTTACCTCCATCTCCTTCTCCCTCTGCCCCAGAGTTGCTGTGAGCTCCTCATTCTTCTCCAGCAAAGCCCTCCCCAGCTCTGCAGCTACTATGAGGTCAGTCTCTAGCTCTCCTTCACTGTCAATAGTCCCAGAGGAGGATGATGGGAAAGGAAAAGAGAGAGAAACTGAGGAGGAGGACAGAGAAAAGAAGGAGTCCTCCATGCTGGGTGAGGGAAGGCTGTTTTTCTTGGGGGTGAACATCGCTGAAACGCGTGCGTTTATTAGGAAGCGTATCAACTGTGGATTGTAGACTTGTATTATACACTCAAGCACGTCTCTGACAGAAGAATTTGAACTGCTTTATTTTTCTTTTTAAAAAAGGAACAGGAAATCCTTTTTTTTAATAACTTGGTGGTTTGATGAGTCTATGCTTCCATGCTGTTTTCCAAGTTATTCCTCACCAAGATGCTTGGATCCTTCAGAACATAGCTTCTCTTTACAGATGAATCTGTTGGAAAGAGAAGATTGTAAATGAGACAGAAAATCTTGAAACGATGTATGATGCATTCCAGTTGTTCTCTGGTAACATTATCTAAGAAGACCAATACAGAGTCTTTGTGTGGCAGGTACACTGGCTGCTCTGAGTGAAACCGCAGCTCCACCACTGTCTTTGTTCTGCTCCCCTCCCTAAATTCCACAGGTGTCACGCTGCCCTGTTTCATAAAAATGCAAATAATTTGTTTGAATTTTCTTTGAAAAGTATCATAAATAATTAGTTTTAGTAACTTTATGAACAAACACTCTCTTCCTTTTACGTAGCTGAAGGTATTTTCATCCAACATAAAGCCTGGAAGGTGCACATATTATTCCTACAAAACACAACTGTCTGTCAGAATAAACCATGTTTAAATTGCTCATAGGTTGCCATCTGAGATCTCCTGAGTTTTGTCGGTCATTTAGTAATTTATTTATTTTAGTGCTCTTAAGAACAGAGTACCCATTATTTAGATTGATTTAAAGGAACAAAAGATAAAGTTTCTTACCTGAGAGTTCCCAGCCTAGCAGATATAGTCTTCCTGCTTGGCAAGAGTGTGTGTGTGTGTGTGTGTGTGTGTGTGTGTGTGTGTGTGTGTGTGTGTGTGTGTGTGTGTGTGTGTGTGTGTGTGTGTGTGTGTGTGTGTGTGTGTCACTGGGTCTGGGAGTATTTGCGGAAGAAAAGCTTAACTGGTTACCTTGGCGGTGGAACCACATGATATGTAAATACATCCAGTGACCCCGCCTCCTCCTGAGTTGAAAAGGTAGAGGGCTGACTCCGGGAAAACAGACAGGCAGGAAAATGAGAGCAGTTGTTCACGCAGATGCTGTTCAGACATCTAGTGGCTGAACAAAATAAAAAAAGGAAACTACAGATTAACTCAGGAATTCACTGCAAAGTTCAACACCCTGCTGTTTTGGCAGAGGTGACGCATGATGAGGGATGGCAAGTCTTGAGAACACAAACAGGGGTCTGTCTACAGCAATTTGACTCCCCGCCTCCATCCTGTTTACCTGCTTGGAGGGTTTTAAAGGCGTTCTATGTTCATTTATGAGGGAGGGGGTAGGGGGAGTAGAAAAGGTGCCTGCTGTCACTGCACTTTCTGCTTAGAGAAGGCAAACAGGCAAAAGGGAGTAAAAACAGCTAAGCAGGACCTTCCTGAAAAGTATTTAAAAACAATACTTTCTCATCATTGAGGGTGTTTTATGTGCTGGGATGGCTTGCAGACTCTGGTTTGCTCTCTCAGTGTGGCTTTTGCTGGTAACCTGTGAAGCTGGAAGGCAGATGCCTAAACTTTCCAACAAGAAACTCTGCGCTGACTCTGAATGCAGCCGTGAGTAGTAACTGCTTCTTCTTTTGTTAATTCCTGCCCTATTTTGTTAAGTTACTCATTGTATTGTTTAACTTCAGGTAGTGTTGAAATGACATTAAAAATATATGCTTAGCTATTTAGTTTTCATCTCCATGTATGTTGATAATTAGAAGTCTACAACTCTACATATGCTGCCTAATGCTTTCTTCCTTCCTGCTTAGATCCTATCTTAGTAGCTCGTGCACTTCAGGACTACCACCCAGGAGACTGCAGGTTCATTCCCATCCGACAAGGACAGCTTGTCTATGTTTATGCTATGCTGAAAGACAGAGGGAACCTCTTCTGGGCTGGTAGTGTAAGTACAAAAAACATATTTATAAGATGAAAAATATTGTCTTGATATGGATTTAAATGTAAAACCTTAAACAGTGCATGGAGTGAAAAACAATTTTTTTTTTAAAAAGTGAGGTTTATTAAATGGTAGAAGAGCAGGAGAACCTATGAAGTGGCCAGTGAGTGTACCGCATATTAGTTAAAACATGGATTTCAACACCTGGGTTTTCACAGACAACCAACCTAAGAAATCAGTTCTTTACTCTGTAGGTTGGAGTTAAATCGTCATAGCTAATGAACCTGAATGAAAGTTTATCCAAGGCTATTATGTAACAATACATTTTGGAATTGCACATATATTTGTGCTTTATTCACATTTTGACTCTACTTTATGTGGCTCACACAAGGAAAGACACTCCTGCTGAAGCAGCTGAGCAGAGACACATGGTAAAAAGATAAAGGTGAAGCAGAAACAAATTTACTAGCAGTGCAAAAAACGCTTCCCAGCAAGTTTAAACCCAGTCGAATACTTTGCTCTTTATAATTGAGTTTATTTTTTGGACAACCTAAGAAATGTAAGGAACTATATGTAATTAAGGAACTGGAGATATTTCCATCATTCTATGACTTTTTCTGTGTCCTTACCCCTTGAAAACTATCCGTGTTTGGTACCTTTAACTCAGAAAATAAGCTCTTGGGGACAGTTGATTCATAATTGTTCATATATGTCCAATATTGTTATGGGGGATATTCTCAACTTTTCCTTTTTAACCCATCTGGATTTAGAGTTTTTTTGGAGAACTTAGTCAGCTGGTACCACATGTAAACTACTTTCCTCCTACTTTTCATCACATTACATTTCTGCGGTAATGCAACGCAAACTCTTGCTCTAGACCGAACCATTTAGATTTTTCATGGCCAACGGGGTTTATCCTGTGTGTTTTAAGGAAATGGTGTGGCAAGAGGTATTCACTTGATTGCATTCTGCATATCCATTGCTATAATTGTCAAAGTAAATCCTGCACAAACTGTTATAAACTGTTATATCCTTGACCAAACACAAACTTTGTGTTTGCAGGTGCAAGACACCTACTATGGAGAACAGGAGGCTCGTATTGGCCATTTCCCCAGCAGCGTAGTGGAGGAGACACATGCTCTCCTGCCAGCGAACACTGAAGTTAAAACAACTGTGGGTGAACTCACACACACACGCATGCTTACAATCATATACACATGTTGTTTTATGTAATGGTTTCACCTAAATCTCTCATTTTTTCCTTATTTTTTATTATCCAGAAATGGGATTTCTACTGCAACTAAAGATGTCTTCACTGGAAAGAGGAAAGAACTTTCTTGTTAACTGTTACACATCAACATTTTACAATCATGTGATCATATCAACTAATAATGCACATAATAATAAATACAAAATCATTTAACTCTTGTATTTCTAACATATACAATTGTTTAAAAATAATACAGAAAACCTGACACATTCAATTTATTTTTTCCATTTAGTACTTTAATTTGATTATAGAATGTAAACAAGCTTTGTGGTGAGGATTTTAAGTTAAATAATGGTTGCTGTTTAAATTATAATTTTGTAGTGTGTTAATTAATATTAATAAAAAAGTCACCAGTTACATGCTGTGATTCTGTTCATATCTTTTTTGAAAGTATTAAAAAGAATGCTGGAGAGATACATAGATAGCAGATAGAAAGAAAGAAAAAGCAGAACATACCCAAATTTAAGTGCTTTTGCATCAACAATGAGTAATGCTGTGGAAAGATTCAGGAATCCTGAGGAAACTAGGATATGTAAAAGCTTAGTGTATTGCAGCAGATGCTACTGCAATGTACTGCAGCTTTTTTACCTTAGCACTTGTGCTCAGTCTGACAGTAATAATGGGTTGAAAAACCCAAAATGCATGAATAGGAGTAATGTCCTTCATTTTCACAAAAATATTGTTAACTGGGATATCCAAAATGCTGGATATCCAAAGTCCAAAAACACTGCTGCAATGAGAAGAGCTTGCAGGACAAACGAAAGCACAATCAGGGAGCATGAATAATAGACTGGCAAATGAAAAAATAAAAACAATATTATGTACTCACAGGGGCTGACAAGACCCTGGTGTGAGCAAACATGACACGTAGACACAGACATGGAGGTAAGGCCAAATAGTTTCATAATTAAAACAGCAAACAAAGGCATCAAGCAAGCCACAAGAAAAGGCAGACTGCAATATTGTGGTTTGTAAAAAAAGTAGGATTGTATGTAAAAAGCAGCAACTCTTCCATTTATCTGAATATGTATTTATTTGAAGACAATGTCACCCCAGTCTACTTCATTCTTTGTCCCATCAGTGTCATTTGTTCTCATCTCCTCTTGAATAATTTGAACATAAAGACTGTTAACAGCAAAAGGTCAAAAGCCCAGGTCTGTGATGGTATTGGGTTGGATCAGTGGCCTTGGCATAGATGTCCACTTCAGGGATGCAGCGTTAATGCAGAAAGGTAGACTAAGATTTAAGAGTAAAACATGTTGCATTTCAATATGCAAAAGACATGGATGTTTCAGACATCCATGTCTTTTTTTTCAGTCAGTACAATTTAAAATCACTTTAAAGCATCACTGAGGAAGAGGAGGGTACAGGCACTGAATTTCCCTGCCTGAAATTCTGACCTGCCCCCAATAGATAATGTGTTGAGGAATTTAAAATTATGGTTGCAATAGTGACATTCCCGTATGGTTGTAAGCCTTAAGACACTTTGAAAAAATGATACAAAAATCCCCAACAAACCAATCTGAGATGCCTCTTTACTTGTTATTCTCCTAGAGTATCTTTGAAGTTTTGTAGAAACAACTATTAGAACAATGCTTTTAAACTTTTTTGGAACATATTCATCGCCTTAAATGCAGGAATAGGATTTATATTAATTATAAAGTTAACAATACAAAAGATTAAATGCCTTGGATACATATTGTCAATAGTAAAGTAAAACTAATTGTACCCTATCCCAACTTTTTCTAATTAAGGACTAATGTTCCTTTCTTTTTTTTTCTTTTCTTTTCTTTTCTTTTCTTTTCTTTTCTTTTCTTTTCTTTTCTTTTCTTTTCTTTTCTTTTCTTTTTCTTTATAGGCAGCAGCTTTTCTCTTGTGCTACAATATCAGTTTTAATTTTATTTGACGAAATACTTTCTTACTTTTAGGAAGCCAAAGCAGCTTTTAGGAATTAAAAAATAACTTTGGACTCCCATCCCAGTGGTGTCTAGGGACAACTGCATAGTGCTTATAAATTACCAAGGTTCATTTGTGCTGCTTTAGTTTAGCAATATTAATTATAAGAGTGATATGTAATATGGTAAAACCATTATTTAGATCCAACAGAAAGTTATCTTGATTTGTCAGCTTTTCTTTATATGCAGCTGTTATGTAAAGTTCCTTTGGGAATAGAAACAATGGGAACAAAAACAACACCGAGTTTGAGTTTCAACATTTATTTATTTGTTGTTATCTGTGTTAATATGCCAGAGGGTTGTTGCTAATGTAATAGGAATGATGATAGTTCTTGCACATACATGTACAAATGCACCCACTCACATACAGTATCTTAGCAGCTCAGAAGTCATGTCCCCCAGTGAAAGAGGAACCCACAAATAAAAACTGTCTCATAACATCAGCTCCTGTGCTCATCTTTAATACTGTTCCTCCTGCTCAGTCATTCTTTACAGCCACTGCTACAGAGCACACAACCAGGTCCCTCTGTGACTCTTAACAAATAAAAAGTGACACTAAATACCCCCATTGAACCTCCTCCTCACACATACAGAAACCAACACTGTTCTCACAGAGCACAGATGGTACCTTTCTCATACCCCGTCATTAAGAACTGTGCACTCTAACTGCAGTTCTGTTTGTCAATTTTAGCCTGTACTTGGTTTAAATGAGAAAATTTAATACAGGCCGCAATATTGTCTTTTTGGTGCAAAGCAAGTACAGACATCATGCATGCATCCTTATCATGATGAAAAAAAGGTCAGGCTTTGTGATAGGAAAATTGATTCTTAGGACCTTAACATCTTGCAAATCTTCTTAATGTGTCTATGAAAATTCAGTCACAGTAAATTCTGTCAACTCTTTTTGCATAAGCTCAGTATTTTAGACAGTGGTTGTAAAGCACCGCTATCTTGCTGAAATGTCAGTGATTGTATGTTAAAAGCTAACTGGTTGTTTAGAGGGCACTTGCACTTCCAGACATGGATGTCTGACCTATATGTGTACTGAAATGTCAACATAACCATAGCAGGTTAAATAAAAAGAGAGCATGTGGGATTAGTAGTAGAACAGTGTCAAGGGTGTCGCCAGACTTTGCTCTACATTTTCTGTTTCTGTGTTCCATCGTCACAAGAAATAGGAATGCTGCGCTCTTGTCCAGGACAGGAATGAGGTGCAGTGATTGTCAGCACACCATCAACTGACAGACTGGAGGTGACTTCAGCCCCGGTCAAGCCAGATGGAAGCTTGTACTTCCTCAAAAACTCTCTTGACACAAAGCCGTGATCATCCTGAAAACAGAATATCTCAGCATATCATTGGTAAAGTTCCATCACATCAGTTTGACTTACTATTTCGGCAGATCTTTACAGTTCCTCTAACCTGTCTGTCTTCGTGTTTGCCATGCACTGTGATGAACTCAGCACTGACATTGACAGACAGCTCCTCAGGGGAAAAATGCTTCACATCCAGGTAAATAACATAGCGATCCTTTTCCATGCGCATCTGTACAGAGAGTGCACTTGTTAGGAGCAGTGCTTAGACATAACTAACTTAGGAATAAATCACTAACAATAAAATGTCATTTTTAAGACAAACACTATTGGCAGCAGTGAAAGAGGATATTTTTCAGTGATACTGTTTTGACTCAAACATAAACACATAAATAGAACCATCACAATCAAAAATATGTCAAAGATTATGCAAAATCAGTACACTAATCCTAATGACTCAATTTGTAATAAGTACTTTTAAAACTCCAGGTGAAATATAGAGTTAGGGTTATGTGCTGTAGGGTTGGGATAGTTTTACCTCACTGTGTCCATTTTCAGGCCAGTTCAGCCAGCGCATGAGCGAAGGGCGTATCCATGGGAAGGACCATGAGAAGGGCCACATCAGTGGCCAGTCAGTCAGAGGTTCTGCCAAAGAGAGGTCAGAGAGGCGGCTTGGAAAGGCCCGGCGGTACCAGGGGTACTGGATGGGAATATCCATGGTGAAATTCGTAGATAGCTGAGAATATAATGAGAGTCTTGGTCTGATCTGGTTTCAGATTGGTGGAGCTATGCTCTCATAAACTGCATTTATAGGTCTTTCTGCCCCATCCCCTCCAGCCCCTGTCTCTGTTCTCTGTAACCTCCCATGCTACTTACATGGGGACTCTGCCAACAGGCTGATCTTTCTCGAACAATGATGTCAACTGTTTGTCCCTCCATCACGCTCATTGTTTTGTCTGTCTGACTGTGACCAGTTGCCTCTCTTTCTCTCTCCCTCCCTCTCCATAACCCTGTGTCTCTCCATGCTCTCTCGGTCATGAGGTGACACTGGCTAGGAATACTGCTGATGCCCCCATGCTCATTCCTCAGGAAATGCCCCTGTCTGGTGTGTGTGTATGATTTTGTGGGGATTTGTTGGAAGAATAGCTGACAAAGCATTAGCTTGGTGTGTTTCGAGTGCCAGAAGCTTTAAGTTTGTGTGTGGTGTGGATGTGTGAATGAATAGGACTTGATGAGTTTGTATGGAGCAGCATTAGATGACAGTCTGTGTTTCATTTGACAAAGATTTATAACATAAATTCCTGTCCATTGATTTTGTTAACCAATTTCGTTCGGTTTTCTGAGTGTTTCTACCTGTCATGTTGTCTTAAAAACAGAAGAGCTGCACAAAACACATATGAATTATATTTAAAAGCTCCACACCTATAACTGAGCAAGATCAACAAGTGACACTAAAGAATGAAAACGTTAAGAATTATCTGATCTTTTTATATTTTCAGAATTAATTATTGTTTTGATTTTGCAAAAAATGTTTTTTTTAATTTAACCAAAGATTGAGCCTTGATTGGGCTGTCGAGTAACTTTGACTTATCCATGTTTGTCTTCCACTCTGTTCAAAACAGAAGAAAAAAACAAAACCTATCTTGTAATTTAATTTAATTTAATTTAATTTAATTTAATTTAATTTAATTTAATTTAATTTAATTTAATTTAATTTAATTTAATTTAATTTAATTTAATTTAATTTAATTTAATTTAATTTAATTTAATTTAATTTAATTTAATTTAATTTAATTTAACTTTACTTTACTTTATTTTATTTTATTTTATTTTATTTTATTTTTCTCCTCCGTAAGATAGTATTTCCCGTTTCCGTCGCGTCGTTGCCATGGTGATGTAACTAACGCGAGTTACACACATAAGTGTGTTTTAACAAAAATGGACCTTAACTGACTTGAAATGAACTTCAATTAACATTGAAATGGACCTCCCGGCTACATATTACGGAGAACTCGACAAGAAAAACCCAGTTATTTCAGCGTTTAAACGAGACATTAACTCATTTTTCACTCTGATGAAACAAGCGACGACCAACCCGAACAACAGCTCGAAAGCTAAAGGGTAAGACGTTAAAAACCAAGTAAGCGTCACTGCAGTTTAGGGTATATACTTGTTTTTGTCCCTCATTCTACTTCAGAAAATGGGTTAACAATATTTAACTAATATTTGCCTTCAAGTTTACAAGTGGATAGCTAAAAAAAAGAGAAAAAAAAAAAGAAATCACAAAGCGAGATCAACAGTATTACTTTCTGTAGGCAGATGAGTCCCAGATAAATAAATACTTATTTGAAAATGATCTTGCTTTCAGAATTAAAATTCTGGTGGAGATATGGAAAAAGTACAAGCATCGACTGCCTGCAAAGTTATACCAGGAACACATGTTGGAAATTGCAGATTTTCTTAGTGGAAAGAAGGTAATCAAATAACCTGTTATATACGTGGTAATATTTTATTACAGCAGCCTGAATTGTTTTCTTTTCAAACCGCTTTGCATAAATGTTAATTTAGTTATTACTTATTGTTTTTGTCAGTCAAACTATTCAGCAGGGCATGGTATGGCCTTGATAACCATAATTTTGTTTACTTGTCTGTACTTTTTTTTTTTTTTTTTTTTTTACTGTTCAAGGGATATCTCACAGAAGATTTGTGGAATCAGACTTAACTGTTTTTACATAGCAGAACAATTTTACAGTCACAGTTTCAAATGTCTTCCCTTTGCTCTTTATTTGTAGTTGTATCAGCTGGCTCTGTGGCATGGCTACAGTCTCCACCTGCTGCAGTTTAGTTCAGTGAAAATAACTGACATAACAGATGCGGACCATTTCATGTCCTGCTTCTTCCCTGAAGGTTTTGATAAAGACCACGATACTATTGCCATGAAGGTATGATAATCTTGTTTTGCCATGTATTCATTTCATTTTTGAGATATTTGTACCAAAATCATGTCATATAAAGCATAAAAATGATAATAACGTGTGTGTGTGTGTGTGTGTGTGTGTGTGTGTGTGTGTGTGTGTGTGTGTCTGTGTGTGTGTGTGTGTGTGTGTGTGTGTCTGTGTGTGTGTCTGTGTGTGTGTCTGTGTCCAGGGCCGTGCAATGCTTGGCTGTGCGCTCTGCATATTTGAGCTGGAGAAAAGGCACAGAATCCTCAGCCAGGAAGGACTCTGTCAACTGCAGCGTGTGCTGAACTTCATTAGGATCATGATGCAAGCGTTTCAGCAACATGAACACCTCTCCTGGCAGATATATAATGGTAAAGACTAAAGTCAGAACTCACAAAAGTTCTTATTAGTTAGGGCATTGCTGTTCTATCAATCTAGGCTTAAGTCAATAATTCAACAAACCAAGTTGGGCCACTGACTGATGCTTTGGATTATTGTTGGAGCTACCAACAGAAAGCACTAAGAAATTAGTGTTGTGTCATTCCTGAAAAAACAACTCTAAAGAACTGTTGTCAATTGGTTGATATTCCCTTTTCTGTAGCTGTAACTGTAGCTTATTTTGCTGTGGACATGCAGAGCTTACATTCTGTAATTACTATACAATACAATACAAAATAAGATAAATAAATAAATAATTAGAACCAGTTTAGCCATAAATGATAAAACCCGAATAAACTATGTTTGGTCAACCAGATCTTATTCGAGTTGATTTTTCTAACGTCACATTGCAAATCCTCTGATATAACTATTGTGGGAGAGCATGTTGCCTTTTCATTGCTGAAAAGATATTGTATAATACAAAGCTTTTTTTTGTTTCAGCATTATCTTCATACTGTATGTTGTTACATCTTCCTCATCTCATTCAGGTTCAGTGCACATTTACAACATCTGCCATTACCTCATGACTATGCAGTGCAGTGCACAGGTAAAGGGAAAACTTGTGGGTGAGAAATAATGTGTGGCACAGACTGTGAATCAGACTGGAACATGGAATCTTTATTGAAAGAGATCTGCAGAATAATTTATGGTCAATGCAAGTTTTAGTGATTGAAAAATAAAATGAATTATTAAAGTGAGTTTTAACTGATTTGTTCTCTGCTTCACATAACAGAGCATATGGTACTCTTATCTCATGAATAAAATGTCAATTTTATATTGCACATGTATGATAAATGTCTGCCACTATTTATGATACTCATCAATCGTGTTCCTGTTCAGGCATTGGAGTATCTCCTGTGGGCAAGCATCAGTTTAGAGTTGTCCATCTCTCTGATGATAGCCAAATGTTTGCCACTGATTGTCACACTCTACTGCGCGGTCTGTCAGTGTTACTATGACAACCACGCTGAGGGACAAGCAAAGGTGAAAGACATCTGCATCCACTCAAACAAACAGTAATAAAAGATGATTCACAGATTGATTTGGAAAATTATAATATCTCATCTGTTGCTGCACTCTGCATTTCTCTGTCATTCATCTGCAATTAATAGCCTTTAAAGAAAATTTCCTTGAGTTCTGTTGACATCTGTGCTGATATCTGTCTTCTGTACGAAGTCTTTATATTTTCAAAATGTAGGTTAAATTATTCCTCATAATTTTGTATTTTTAAAGAAAACCCTAATGATAATTGTTATGAGTGAGCCATTCATGGACACTTACCGTATATGAAATCCATTCACTGGAAATGCTGCCAACAAGCTGTTCTGAAACTATTTTCTTTCCCTTTCTGTTTTTTCTTTTTTGTGTCCCTTAAATGCTTCCAGGATTTTGCCAAGAGAGCCCTTGGAAAAATCCATGACCTAGCAAAGCTAGAGGATCAAAGTGAGATTCCTGCCACTAGAGAGACACAGAGAGCTTACAAAGAAGCTTCTGTCAAGGCAGGGAACCTTTTTCATTAAAGTATACACTAATGTGATTACTGTGATGAAATATTAGAAAGAAATCCACACTGACTTAATCCACACTGACAATTTCACTATCAGAGGAAAGGAAGGAGATTATTTTCTGGCATATAGTAAATTGTACTAACAGACCCAGATAAAACACAGTTTGATCCCCAGTCTGCATTTACAAAGTTTGAGATGTCTCATTTTTATCCCATTTCTTATCTGGAGATGTACCATATGTTTATCAAGGAATGCACATCTCTCAGGTTGTGACAAAGAAGTTTCTCTTAAGTGCCCAGACGTGTTTTTATGAATGGAGGCAGGTTTTCATCTGATTTGTCAATCAAATTCAAGTGTTAGTGTTTGGCTTTCACAGTGTAAATGTGCTCAAGTTCTTTATAATATTATGGTTTGTTTTTGGCTTTTTTTCAGCTTGGCGCCATGATTTTCAAGCAGGCAGTGTTTGAGACCAGAAGGAGACTTCTCAGGTTAAGCTCCAAAAGCAAAAGAACTCTGAGAGGCATCACCAATGTAATAACATCAACTTTGCTGCAATGCCATCATATTCAGTTAAATATCATCCTTGACTATACTGTCACATGTTTTTTTAAACCCCTTTGTAGGAATCAGTTTAAAAGATTATACTTTATCCATTGGAATAAAAGTTGTTTTTCTTTTTTTGTACTTTTTATTCTTCTCTAATTGCAGCCACATAATTTCTCCAAACAATTGCTGCCTTTATCCTAACAAGTTAAACTTGTGGCAAGTTGCTGTGATAGTTTATTCTGTGAGTTTACGTTCTTCTTGTAGCAATGCCTTAAACTTCACTGCCCGTCTGCATGTCCCTAAGGCGCTTCGGCCTCCTAACGAAACTGAGCGCATGCTCACAGACCTGTTTGACTGCAGTGCAGCACAGTTCTTGAGCATTTTGGAGGCACTTTGGGATAGCACCACTCGACCACTGCAAACAAAGATGCCAGATGATGTGAAGCGGCAGGAAGTGGTCTTGGAACTCTTATCTGCTGGCTTAAGGATACTATCTGGTTAGTACTATGACAAATATTTAAAAAAAAAACACCTGCATTAATCGCAATTATTAGGCACATTTAGATGATGTGCTTTGTGGTTTCAGGAATAACACATTCTGGGGAAGAAAGTACTAATGACCACACATACCTATCACCTGTTACACTGACAACAACATCATCTCTGATTGAAGTAGCAATTACAGGCAAGTAGCAGTCCTTCATTGTTTATTGGAAGGTTTTTGTTTTTGGGATCTGTAAATCAATGTGAGGGACTCATATGTTTTTTTTTTCCAGGTGAAAACAAAATATCTATCTTATCTGCAGTGAGGTTCATCAAATTATTGTTTCAATACAAGCAGCCTGATGTGTTTGCTGAACTTGCCAAAGAGATGCTGCATATATTGTCTGTGAGTAGTTGACGAGTAATCTACTGCAACTTTCATTACCCACTAAGCGGTTATATTTGATGACCTTTTTCCTCATTTATACTTGTGTTTCCTCTTTTTATTTATATCATGTTCTGTGTGTTTGAAGTATTTTGAGTGTGACAACTAATCTTCTCTGCATCAGGGTGTGGAAGGTCAACCATTCAGGAAGGCTGAGCGCGAACTTGCATTACTTCACAGTTTCAACAATGTAATGTTTTGTCATGGGAGTAATACTAGAGACGACAACAAGGACAACGGTAAGAATAGTAAAACATATAGTTAGTAAGGTGGTATAGATTTATGATGATATATATATAATAAGTGACTTACAACTGTTATCAAAGTGCAGTTTATCTCTTTATTCTTGATTTCTCATATGTGCCTGTTTAGATGCACTACTGTCAACTGATTTTTAAAAAATCTATTTTTAAGCTTTTTTAGTATATTTATTTATTTGGGGATCATCGACTATAAGCTGATGGAATTAAAGAAATCTTTGTATTCTAATGTTTTTTCTTTTCTCTCTTGTTTCTTGTTTCTGCAGACACGCACAAGTCCCCTGTCTCTATGAGTGATGAGCTCACAGGTCTGGTAGACACCCTGCAGAAGACGGTTTGTGGCTCTGATCCTGTAAGTTTCCATCATGAGTGTGTGTGTCTCTTTCAACATTGAGTTCAGATTCAGAGGGGGGCCTTTTTAATATTAATATGTATTATAAATACTACATATGTGTGTTTGTCCAGGAACTGCAGCCAGATGGGGACATGGTTTTGGATACTGTGTTATTTCTGTGGGATCAGGTGCAAAAGGCCATGCAAAGGGGTCGCCTGCAAACCCCAATGTTTACAAACTACCTGCAGAAGATGGATACTTTTGACAAGGTACTAAGAAGGAAGTCAGTGTTAGAAGTGCAGCAATGCATATTTTTCAGGATTAAGCTTAAATATTCACTCCTGCTTTAACTTTGGTTTGCTTGCTACCATTTGTGAAATTATTTGCAGTGGGTGTGGTGCCTGTTTGTGCTGTGTGAGGTGGCCCTTTTCTGTGAGCAGGCAGCAGTTGACTATATAACGACTGCAGAAATGATTTGCATATTGGGTATATTGCTTGAGAAAGCTGCTGAAAATAAAACTCAAACCCAAGAGTCAGGTGAGGAATCAGTTAAAGTCTTAAAAACAGGTGAAAAGATTAATTATTTTATTTGATCTGCTTGATCTTTAACTGCCACACAGTGATAAATGTATTATTCTCACGTGTGATTCCAAACAGCTTTTAAAGGAGATTGTGCTTATTTGAACTCAAGGTCATTCTCTCTTGCTGAGGTATGTGAGCATCGTATCTTTTTAGCATTGTTACATAGTATTGTAGGATAATTGTCTATGTTTTGCACAGCATGCGACTTGAAAAGTTGTACGTTATGGAAATGTGCAGTATATTTTCTCAGGTTTTTTTGTTTTTCCTGGTAGATGTCAAACATAGAACTGCTTAAAAAGGTGTGTGAACTGGTGAAGAAGGGTCTTGAAAGTCTGGCAAAGAATGCATCTACATTTCTTCCGCAAGACTGCTCAGCAGTCACTGACTCCGCCTTCTTCCAGGTAGGCTGAGAACTTGTCCAAACAATGTTGGTACAAATTCAGTCTGTCCTTTATTCATCAGACAGTGCTTTTTTTAGGATATTTTTATATAGATCTCAAATTGAACTTTAATGACCAAAAATTCTCTTTCTCTAATAGAATTTGACCCCACTTCATCAACTATACGCTTCTGTAGCTTCTTCAGCAGAAGAGGGAAAAGAAACAGATAAAAATATGAACAAAAAAGAAGAACCTGAATCTGAGGCAAAATCAGAGTTTAAAGGCTGTCCGCACACTGGGTCCACACATATGTTTCAGCTGGCTGAAGACCTTCATCTGCAGTTAAACATTATATTCCACAGGGCTTCCCTCAAGTTATTGCAGCTAAATGCAGGTTAGATTCATTGCTACACCGATGTCACTTAGTGGTGATTTTTGAAGTAGTTAAGCCCTGTAGTCTAGACATTTTATTTTCTTTCTCTTGTTGGTTGGAAACTAGATGCCAAATTTAAAATTATCCAAAAGAACAGTGCATAAAACTAATATTTCTGTCTCATTTAATTACTAAGTATTTTTTAACTTGGAGAAGCTTTTATTCTTTTTTCTAGTTGCAGAGTCGGAACTGTTGGCTCCGATCAAAGAGAACAAAGTGTCCAAAGCTCTTTTTCTGATGCAGAAGGCTTTGCTGGAGCACAGCAACATGGTTTCTAGTGAGTGCAGCAAAACCAAAAGTCTTCTAGAGGTAACACAAAAACAGGCAGACGCGCAGGAGCGGGGGTAAACAGGGGGGAGACACACACAGAAGAGAGCGAGAGAGAGAGAGCGAGAGAGAGAGCGAGCCAGAGAGAGAGAGAGAGATGAGAGAGAGAGAGAGAGAGAGAGATAGAGAGAGAGAGATAGAGAGAGATAGATAGATATAGAGATGAGAGAGATAGATAGACAGACAGAGAGATAGATATAGAGATAGACAGAGAGAGAGATAGAGATATATGATAGAGATATATATATATACACATATCTATCTATCTATCTATCTATCTATCTATCTATCTATCTATCTATCTATCTATCTATCTATCTATCTATCTATCTATCTATCTATCTATCTATCTATCTATCTATCTATCTATCTATCTATCTATCTATCTATCTATCTATCTATCTATCTATCTATCTATCTATCTATCTATCTATGTGTATATAGATATATATATAGATATGAAATCATCTTGCTAATTCCCACATTTTTTACTATTGAACTCTTCTGTCTTGGGTATTTTTGCTCGAATCAGTTATTACAATTGTTTAAGATGATTTTCCAACTCCAAATGTATTCAGATTGTGTCCACATGCTTTTGATAGGAGGCTTCCACACTTATAGATAAGGCAGAGATGGAGGAGAGAAAACTCTACACGACCACTCTGTCTCAGAAGAAGGGTCAAGCACTTAAGGGGAAAGGAGTAAGCCCTCCACCTCCTCCTATCTTGCTTTCACGCACTAATCACTCCTTCACTTTTGCCCCAGCTCCATATAACGTGGATGAGCAGGTAAAATGTACTATTTCTCATGTCATTAACACAATGTTTTAACAGTTAACAAATAATCTCCACATCAATTCTTTCACTCCTTTATAATGTGTTTTGCTTTTTGCTAGGTGTGCTGGTACCAGCTTTATGGGAAAGTGGCAGAGGGTGTTAACAAAAAAGTCCGCCTCGGTGAATGCAGCCTTCCAGGAACAGGGAATATGGTGCAGGTTTTCATAGTTTTTCTTTTACAATAGAAAATCCGGTTTAGCGAGGCATGTTTGTGTCATCATTTGTCTATTTGTTTATGAAACCAGACCTGACTTTGTTTCTAGGTTCCAGCAGTATTCGGTGAGTGTGTGCTAAGGGTGGAGGGCCTGCAGCCGAACCAGAAATACGTTTTTGCCGCAACAGCCTACAACAGTGAGGGGAAACTACTGGGAAACGCTATAGGGGGGACAACATTACCATTGTTGGCATCCATGCCTGTCCCGCTGCTCTCCACATGGGCTCACTTGGCACAGGCATGCTGCTTACTATATCAAACTGGTAGAAGTAGAGGAAAAAAAAAAAGAAGAAATGAGATTACATGTATGTGTTTGATGGTTTCTTATCCAGGTGGCATTTCAGACTCAGCAGTTTGCCGTTGCTAAGAGAGCCTGTAAGGAACTTTGGGGCCATTATACTGATCCAAACTGTGGGTCCAACAGCACACAACATAGACTTGCTGCCAGTGGGTAAGGATGGAAAAATAAACATCCTGTGAGAGGAATGTAATAAATTAATCTCTTTTTGAAGCTAGTTCCCTCTTTTCTTCTATTGACCTTGCTGTAGATTACATAAACAAACCATCCAACACTCTTCACCTTACCTGTGCCAGCTGTTCTTGACCTCCATCTTTATTGGGACAGAAATCAATATTCAGCAGGGATCTCTCTATTGTGACTCATTCAGCGACAGTGGACCATTTATCTGGGAGCTGGTAAAATAATGACATGGTAAGACAATTCCCATTATGGTTTGTTTATGAAATGTTGATGTTATTTGCTTATTTGTATATGTAGGAAGCCAGACTGGCAGAATGTGAACAAATGCTGGTGGCGACGGACTTTGCAATGTGTTTGAACGATGGCAGTGCTGCTGTGCAGGCTGTAGTTACCGGCTATGGCCTGTTAGCGCCTATAATCTTCCATCAGATCGCACACGACCGTGTGGTGCAGGTATGTGGCAACCTCATGCATTACTAATGCATCTAAGTCTATAAGATGTAAACATGTTACACCAGAATTGTTTGCCTGTGTTCTGGTGTACAGGTGCTGACAAAATGCTTGGTGGTTTTGGAGCAGAATTCAGCTATTCTCAAACAAAAATGGGCTGAAAACACCTCAGAGTCACTTATGCGGATGATAGCCTGCATAACGTTTTACCTGTCAAAGGTGTGTGCATTAACATAATGAGTGCTTTTACATTTTTTTATTTGCTTTTTATTTTGTTAGGATTTTCTGAAGCAGCACATTCAAATTAAACAGCAGTCATGGGAGCTTTTCGGATAACTTTCTATGGATCTGTGTTCACAATTTACCATTAAAATACTTGGTGT
Source organism: Xenentodon cancila (assembly GCA_014839995.1). Classification (NCBI taxonomy): domain Eukaryota; kingdom Metazoa; phylum Chordata; class Actinopteri; order Beloniformes; family Belonidae; genus Xenentodon; species Xenentodon cancila. Next base: position 27,626,421 of record CM026213.1, on the reverse strand, counting down.
TCATGTTTTATTACAGAAAGAATTATTTAAATAAAATCATATGTAATTACTTGCTAATCTGAAGGACATTAAAAAAATATTAGGTTTGTTAATCATGATTTTTATTAATGCTCTATAGTAGTTAAGTTTAAAAACTTTTTTGTAAAAAAAAAAATGAATTGCAATTTCAGACCTTTTCTTTTTTACTATTTACAGAAAGCCTTAGCTGGAAAATATAGTACCTATAATATAAGTAATTTAAGTAACAATTTACTCATTTGGTATTAAAATCCCCTGCTACTAAGCCCCCTTTATAAAAAATATTTCTGTACAATTTAGTCACATTCTGTTTACATGTACAGCTATTTTGACTTTAGCTCACTTTTCATAGATTCCGCATATTTACTTATTCACAGTGACTTACAATTGAAAATGATACTCGAGAAGAGGACTTGGTCAAAATAATTTCTGTCTCCTCAATTCCTCCCGACAGGCATTACGTGCACTCTGCCAACATCAGATGGCTGCTGCCATGATGGATTGTGGGACGAGGCTGCTTCAGGAGTACTATGATGCCCAGCTTCAGATGAACAAACCTTCCAATATTGCTGAGTGTGTAAGAATAATAAAATGATTTATCCTCACTTTTAGATTAAAGAAGGCAATGAAATTTAATTGTCAAAAATATCTAAAAAAAATAAATAAAATAAATATAAATTTATATTTTATATAAATATATATATATTTTTTTTATATAAAAAAATATATATAAAAAAGACTGCTATATGTTAAGGTGAGATTTCTCTTTAAATATAGCCCAAATTAGAATTAAATTGGTTCCAGTAATTTTATGTTTCTGTGTGTAGCGTAAGACCGTGGCTCCCGCTGCTGGTCACATGAAAATAAGCCCACACATAAAAGCTCTACATGAGGAAAAAAAGAAAAGTGGCATATCTGAAGATGCTCTCAAAGTGAAAAGTGGTAACTCACACATATAAACACACACACACACACACACACACAAACACATATATATATATATATATATATATATATATATATATATATATATATATATATATATATATATATATATATATATATATGTATATCACTGTTGTCCTTATACTTGCAGAAGTACCAAAGAAATTGACTGTCCATGAGGATCCCATCATATTGTATGAGCTGATCTCCAGCATCACATTACAGGACGCTTATCATGCCGGTGAGTGGTTTATTGTTGCGTAGTTTGTTCGGTTCGCAAATTCATTTACTCACACCTGTTTTTTTTTTTTCTTGGTAGTGATGAAACACAGAAATAAGACATATTTTCTTGAGTTTGCCACACTTCTACTGCAGAGAACTATGGAAGAAGGTCACCCAGACCTTGTGTTAAACTGGGGACAAATCATATTAAAGTTCCTCTCCAGGTTTGCTTTTATAATATACCTTTTCACAAACATTTGTGCAAGAAAAAATTCATTTGAAAATTCCTACTTTAATGTCTTGATCAATGTATGGTTTCATGCCCAAATGATTTTCCTGTTAAGAAATTGCACATCTTGATCTTACATTTGTACATGCTTTTTTAATCATCCTGCACCTACCTTAAGAGAAAAGCTGTTTTTCTGTCTGCACTCATAAAGAATCTTAGTAAATAAATCTCCATCTCTTTGGCAGCCGTGACAAAGGGATAACTTATTTGGAGGCAAACAGCAAAAGCAAAAGAAAAAGTGCTCAAGCTCTAAAAGGAAATGAAACACTCCATGTGAAGGTACAAGTATACATGCATATGAAGCGGTACAGCAAGTGGGTGTTAATTTGATTCTGTATAGTCTGGATTTACACTACACTCAATAATCTCTCAATTATACCAGCAGTTCACTGGGTTCTTAATAAAATATGTAAAAAATGTATTTATAATTAAAATTTACAGCAAGAACATGTATGTTCTTGTTCATTTATCTTGTTGTGGAACACATAAATAATCTTGCTTTGCTTTTTAAAACAGAGCAAGAACGCACATGATTATATAAGGAGAAGGCTAAAGCAGAGACTGCCACAGGGCTTGCTTAACGCTGTGACAACTATCAGGTACCGTCTCTCTGCAATCTCTTTGTTAAAGTGTGGCTGACACTTTAACACATTACTACCCCTATTTCTTTTTTTTTTTTTACACACATTACAACATAGGCACCACACTGCACCACCACTGTCTCGTCTCTCTCTCTCTTTCTATTTCTTTTTCTGGTCTGATCACATAACACACCCGGTGATTTTAGCCCTCTTAGTTACTTATCAACTTATTTATTTATTTATTTTTACTTTTTTTTTTTTTTTTTTCGTTCTTCGTCCTACTTAGGGATCAATACAATAAATAATTAGACTGTCATTAGGGCCGGTGAAGGGTACACATTTGCACACACACTGCACACACACACACAAAAAAAACCCCAAAAAACCTTGATTACAGATGAAAATGCATATATATTTTTTTTGGGTCCTACCAATTTGGTATCAACCATTAATATATGTGCAAACAAGGGGAAAAAAAGAAAAAAAAAGTATGGCTGACACAAACATCTTACCTGGATTCTTTTTTTTTTTTTTTTTTGCATTGGTGCACAGAAAGATGTATATTGTGGAGAACCTGCTGTCCATGATGACATTTGTGGTACAACGGCTCAAAAAAAAGCTTCAGCTGAGGATCATATGCTCTGAGGAGAGAGTCTGGAGATCCCACGTCAACTACTGCATAGCTCAGGCTAACTTAGCACTGCTTTATCAAGGCTTGGACCTACAGTACAGGTTTATACATCAAATTGACAAATATTTAATTGTTACTTTGCGATATCATTTGGATTGTCTCATTTATGTCTTATGTCACTTTTGTTAACTACAGTGATATATGATAGTATTTGTGTCCACTGATCTTTATTTGCAGTTAAAATGTCTTTCTATTCTGTATACTCAAATACATCTGTAAAGCTATATATTTATTGATGTGCTCAGTTACAGCAATATTAATCCCTTGGATTTTTCTCTGGCCTACACTGGAGTCCTGGTAAGGAGGAATATGCAGAAACAGCATTCTTCAGGACATAATGTTGTTTCAGAGAAGAACACATCACCTGCTGGTCTTGGGGGCAGTGACAGGAATCCAAATGAAGACACAGAGAAAAAGGAGGGTAAGAAAAATTACTCATAAAAACGAACTCTGGCCTGTCTTTTTCCATTTAATTCATTTTTTTTCCAGCAGTTCTATCTGATGACTCTGCCTCTGACGAGAGTAATGAGGATGGCGAGAGCTCCGTCCAAACTTTGGAACAACAGACAGTAACACCGAGATGTACTGCAGCTTCAGTCCTACATTTCGCTAGCACAGCTGCTTCACATTTTCGTAGAGCTATGGTACAGCAAATATACACCTAAGAATGCATTTACTAACAAATCATTGGTGCATAGTCAGTGCAAATGTTCTGTAGGTGTTTGTGCCATGCTATGCTGTATTTGATCTGTCAATGCTTTATGTTCTCCAGGTGTTGGCTCATCGGGGCAACCACTGGACGGTTCTACTGCATGTGTGCCATACTCTGTGGGACCAAAGCCACAGACTCACTCTCATCATAGACAGAGCTGTTCAGCTTGAAACTTCCCATCTCTTAGCAGAACAGCTGCGCACCATCTTAACCGCACTACTGGTGCTGGCTGCTGATCTTGTCATGGACATGCTAAACAAACTGGAGGTCAGTGTCAAATGTGTTATTTACACATATATTAATGTTTATTAAAAGCGAAAACAATGAAAACAAAACCTTTTAGAGGGTTTTGTGATGTTCGTTGACTAACGGATAGTATTTCCCTGGTTACCAAAGACTGCATGTTGTCATTTCTGTAGATGATATTCCAATGTGACTGACTTTCATGTAAATTTTTGCCCCTGTTAGCTTTGGCATTTGTATGATCAAGACTTGACAGAAGAGGAGTTAGAGTCCAGTCTTCAGTTTTCAGCTGCACTGGATGACACCACCCTGGTGGATCTGCGCTGGGTTCGCACATTGGTGCTGCACACCCTGGAGCGGCTCCATTACAGTGGCAAATGGGAAAGTCTGGCCCACTTTGCTTTAGTTTTCAACTCATACACACGGTGAATAAGACAGATTTTGTTCATAAATATTTTAAAATACAGCAATAACTACAAATGGGAGGTAAATGGTCATCTACAAAGGGAATCATTTAATGTTTAGGCTTCATTACATACAATTAGGAAACAAACTTATGAAAACTAAACCCAGTGTTATATAGAAATAAAAAAAAGAATTTACATTAATATGATATAGTATCACACAAAGAGTTGTGTTTTTGTGACTTATCTCCTGAGCTTATGACATGCTTTTGTGTCTGTGTTGTGAACTAAATGCGTGTTGTAGGGAACGTTATGCTTTGATCATAGCTCCTCTGCTTGTCCACGCTCAGAGGAGGTTGCTTGAAAGAATTAGTCATTCGGGAGGACCTGGAGTCCCACAACCACACCATGTCAAGACACAGATGGCCACTGGCTTGAAGGTAGCTCATATAATACTTACACCCAGATATGTGCTCATGCATGCCGATTTTACACTATAGTCAAAATCTAAAGTTGAAAAATCTTGCAAAAAATATTTATTTGAGGAAAGAAACCCCATGTTTCCACCTGTTTTAGCTATTTTTGTACTTGTTTTGGTTTTACTGAGTAATGCCATACAATATCTCAATACCTATATGATGGAATCTGTCAATAAATAAATAGAGAAATAAATCATTAAAAGCTATAAATAATAATATTAAAAGTAAGGACACTTCTTACAAAGCACCATTAAAACTTTTTGCTGGTCATAGTACAATAACTATTTTTTTATTGTGTGTTGTTCTGTATGAATAAGATTTGTGGTGTTGTCTCTTCTTTTTTTCAGGTGACTTACAGAAGTTATGCAGCCTGCCAGCTGCACAGTGGGTGGACCTGTCACCTTGCACAGCAGAAGTACATTTACAAAAGAACAGAACACAAAAACGTCATCCCTAGAGATGCTGTTTTGCTGAAAGGTTTGAACAATAAGCACATTCAGTTATGAAAACTTAAATATTAGACCCACTCAAGTCATTGTTTGCTTCTGGTAGAAATAAATGAAGATATTACAGAACAACCAAGAAACTGCTGATAGAGCTTAAATTTTGCAAAATTTCCAAAAAGCTAAAATGATTAAGTTGTATTTGTCTGTTTAAGTTTAAAAATACATAGTAAATGCTGTGTGTTTAAGATGCAGAGATGCAGCGGTCCATGTCACTCGTGTGTGTTCCACTTGATGTGGAAGACACACTGACCTGTTACCGTCAAGCTCTCGAGAAAAGACCATATTGCCTTAAATTCCTCCAACACAGTCGGTCGATGCTGGCGCTGCTTCTGGCATACACACAGCCTAGTGAGTTCACTTGTGATTTAATAACATACTGTACGTGTTTACACAACGGCTGTTTTACCTCCTAGCACTGCTTGTGCCCATCTTCAGGCTTTTCAGCACAGTTGAGGCAGAGTCAGAGCAGAGGTCTCAGCCGTTCAGCCGGCCAAGTGGAGTTCAGTCCTTTTGTCATGCCCACTCCAAATGTCTTGCCTTGTGATCTGAATGAGGAGGACTTTAGTAGTCCAAATGCAATCTATGGCCTGCCAATCAGCCCAGACTACGTGTTGACCATCGCTGCAGCATACTCCAACTCCATCAGTAAGAGTGGAATATTCTTTTAAAGCAGCATATTTAATATAAACTAATTTTAGTGTGCCAAGTTGTTACTAGTTACAATGAATTTTACAGGCTTTTACAGTAGTGTGGTGTTAGCTCAGTTGCCTAATAGTTGTTTTTCTCCAGTTTCATCGTACAATCCAAGTAGAAAATGGATGGATGGATGGATGGATGGATGGATGGATGGATGGATGGATGGATGGATGGATGGATGGATGGATGGATGGATGGATGGATGGACGGACGGACGGACGGACGGATGGAATATATACTTGAGAGAGGGAGAGGCAACTAAATAACAAACAAGAAAAGGGTTGAATGAATTATGTATGAGAGTGTGAGATGCTGAGATTCCCCCTTTTCATTAAACTTTTCCTCAGAATACCTTAAGAGTAATGGTCATGACTCCCTTCGAGTTCTGGCACTGCATGAAATGGGAAACCTACACTTCTACACTGGAAACACACGGTTAGAAATCTGTTTTATATGTACCATATGCATGTGTTTGAGAAAATTTACTACATGTTTTAACCTGCATGTATTCAACAAAAATATATAATTGATCTTTTCAAACTTTTCCCGTCATTCGTTTAATAATTTCAGGTCTGCCTGTGTTGTTGATTCTCCAGGGAAGCACACTCATGCTGGAGTAAGGCTGTAGATACCACCTTTCAGTGCTCTGGTGTTCTAGAGAAATGGGATGGCGTGACCTTTGGGGAAAGCTCCTCACAAATAACTGTAAAACAGGCTGGCATTTGGGGATGTTTACAGGCTGCTGTACTCAGCGCTAAGATAGCACAGTACGTTCCACTCACATTTAAATAAGCGTAAAAAAAAGTTTCGTGTGGAATTCTGTGGAAGTGTATGCCTTTAAAACCAATCTGCTCCTGAGCCATCTCTTCTGATCTTCAGGTTCATCTTAACTTCGGACGTCAGCCACCGAACCAAGTGGTGTCTACTGTCAGCTCACCTCTTTAAGGTAATGGTAATATTCCTTTTTTTTTGCCAATATAAATGTTTGTTTTTTTTTCTGCAATTATGTCTTTGCACTGATGGAACTATGCAAGGGTGTGTTTGTTTCTACTCTGACACGCTTGTGGGTGTATGACCAACTTCCTCAGTGTGTGCTGTGCTGCTCCATGGCTCAGCCCCAAGACGACCTTGAGTACGCCACCCACACCATCAGTGGTGAACTCCTCCCTGGAGTTGATCTTTTCTCTGAGCCCCACAGGGTCCACCTGGGCACAACAGTAACAAGCCTTAACTTCATTTGCCACTGGCTCTACACCACAGGCTACTGCATCACAGTAAACACATACACACTCTGTATGACCTCATTTTGAATTTCCATACGCATGATAAATATGTGATTAAGCGTCAAGTTTTGTTTCCTTTTTCAGCTTCTGCCTGTACTCGCCCTTTATCTATATTTTGTGGGCCCAGTGTGCAGAGATGTGCAACGCACTGTTGAAGGCAGAATCCTTAAGGTGAGACACTGAGTTGCCCCCTGTAGCTACTTACATGTACATCTTTTCCCGCTGATTTTCATCTGCTGGCTTTTTGCAGGTACATGCTCTTACTGAACTGTGTCTGTTCACTGAAGCTCTGATGGAAGCAATTCAGCTCACACAAGTAACGTGTGTCTTTCTGCCTCATGGACTCTACAAAGCCAAAACAAATCAAAAAGTATGTATCCCTTTTTTCTTTACATTCCCACAACTTACTGGTAACTTACTGGCCTGGTACTAGGAATACTTTCAGCACATTTATTTTTTGTGGAACTTGTGTTTAGAAGGCTTTATGAATGTTAACACACCGTTTTTGTGCCTGCCATTTCCTAGGGAAGATGTGTGGGCCTATTACGTTTTACCTGAAACCCCTGGCAAAGCATGTGATATGACCTTTCTGAGAGGATGTTGGTGTGGTTTTGCTTTGTACATATAATTACAGATATGACTCAAAGCAGCTTTAACAGCTGAACATTCTATATAAAATATATGTAATTAATTGGTTTTTTTATATTCAAATGCTGAAAATTACACTGCTGTTAAAACAGAATAATTATAGACATTAACAAGCTGTTCAATCTGGCTGAATTATAAGCCCACTAAAAAAGCTGTCAGTTCATAAAACTCCTTTGTGAAGGTTGTATATTCATGAAATTATTCTATGAGAGAAAGTTGAGACCTGATTGATGAATATTACTAATTGAGACTTTTTAAGTCACGGTTTCATAAATTATAATTTTATAATCTCTTTCCCCAGCAAGATCTGGAAAAATTGAAATAATTTCCCCCACAAATTTTTTTTAATTTTTTACAAAACCAATATGTTGACCTCTTTAAAAAAAAACATGAATTGAGTTATTTATTAGATTGGGCAAATGAAACAACTGAATGTACGTTCTTCAAGAGATGCGATTGCATGTTTTCTTGTTGTTCTTATTGACTCAGTAGTCCAACTTTGTCATGTCAGGCTTAACAAAATACCTGGTGATTCATAAACTTTGCACAGCAGTATTGTAAAGGGAATGTATTCACAATGGCAAAGTTTTAAAAGCTATTTTGCCCATTGTTACAGCCTTTGAAGACCTTCTGCAGCAGCAAGAGTCTTCTGGACAACCTGGAGGTACTTTACTTGGAATTTTCTTTGATATAGAGACATTAAAGTCATTTAAATGCAATTTTAGAGTGGAAGAAGGTCTGAAATCATCCTCAAAAGGAAGAAGCATACTGTAATACTTTATATTGTGCTTGAACATCACAGTGTCAGCTTTTTGTCCCTATCATGCCATTTAGTCATCCTAACACATCTTACACAATAACTGCCCTTCTTCTTCTTTTAATATGAGGCCAAATACTCATATTGATGTAGTAATACAAGAATGTGCACACTTAGCTCCACACATGTGCACAAGGACATATACTGAAATAGATGTATAATTTGCTGTTCTTTTAGCTCTATATTTGGCACAATAACAAATTTGCCATAAATAGATTCATACTAAACTTGAATGTCATTTGTGTGGTGCTTGCGGTTAGGCTTTGGAAGAACTTGTGAGCTGTGACTTTACTCCAGAGATCCGTTTGCTGTATGGTCCAACACTGTGCACCAGATTCAACCTTGCTCGTGTGCATCTAGTTCTAACACTTACCAAGTGTGTACGTGGCCGTCCTGTACCAGGTACAGTATGTGAATGAAGTTATTTATTTTAATTATGTAGGTTTAATTATTTTGATCATGTGATCATTTTTGATTGAATTGTAGTGAACAATATTTGTTTAATATGCACAAGTACATACTGTCGTGTACACATTAAATCTCTACATTTACTTTATAGCTACTGTGACATTATGATAAAGATTGAATCCAGATCAAAAACAATTTTATGCACAAAGTGGAAATGTTTTTCAGATTCAGAAGAAACTTGTGCAACCATAACAACCTCTTTGGTGAATTCAGAGAAACCCGAACAGGACACACTGGACACTGAGGGCTTCTGTGAAAATAAAGAGCTGTCAAAAGTTCTCACTTTCCATAATGAGAAGGAAAAGCTCACTCCAGAAAGGATCAAGGTAAGCCCTAGAAGGGAAGTAAACTGTCCTCATTTACACACGTTTTTATTACAGAAGGAAGGGCGTACATGTCTCTGTCTACTGTCAGGATACCACAACAAAGTTTAAGATAAGACATCTACATTGCTTAAAAACACTACTTTAACTAACTTTCTTAAATCTTTAAAGCCAGAGAAATATTGGCCCTTATTTGTGCATATTTGTTGTTCTCTTTTGAAGTCTCTTTTACTGGAAGGAGCATCTTCTCTGTTAAGCTCCGTTATGCAGCAGCTACCATCTATTTCCTGCAGTGAAGTGGAGATCTTGGAACTGACAGCAGAAACCAACCTTCTCAAAGCCAGCCTCTGCTTACAGTTAGGGAATGCTGCACTTAGGTACAACAAGCTCATGCATAGCTGTGTGTTTACATTCTGTTGATATGTCATAATACGCCCGTTTTAATATTCCCCTTTAGCTTCGAGATTGCAGCTTCATCTTTGGTCCTACTGCAAACATCAAATATCATTGTGAGTGGTTGCAGGCCTAAAACTGAAAAAGCAGAATATTTTTTAAATCTTATTGAAATACTAATTTGGTGAATGTACTTGCATGTGCTTATATGTGTTATATCCTGACCAAAGGATTCTAAAGACAGCAGCGTATCATACACCCTGCATGGAGATTGCCCCAGAGCTGTTGAGGCCAGTGAGAGAATTGGAGTTTCTCTGTGGCTGCGCTGCCGCTTGAGTCTGGTCCATAGCCTGGTTGCAAACATCCCTGGAAATGCAGCTCTTATCCCAGGTCTGGTTATAAATTGAGTTGCTTTTCTATTAAAGTTGAGGAATGAATTGTAGATCAATCCTGCAAGGATTACAAACATCACAACTGATTGACACACATACGACTTCTTCATGTTGTATTTCATATGCTGCCTGAAGCTACAACACAATATAAACACTACAAACTTTAAAACAAGCATTTCCATTGTGAAATACTCAAGTTTTAATTTCATTTGTATGCAATAGGCATTTAATTTGTGTATATGTTTGTTTGTCTGTGCTGCATGGAAAATGACCTTTTCAAGGTAAAAACCTTAATAAGGAAACAGTTCGGGTCATACTGGAGTGTGTTGATGAATGTGCGCGATGGGGAGACCATGACAGTCAAGCCCTGTTCATGGTAGAAGGTGCAGAACTGGAAGCACAGAGAGGAAAGGCCGATGACAGTGTGGCACTACTGCAGGTACTGTCACAATACGTTTCTTTTCCTTTACACATTAACTAAGCATAGAAGCCATATGAATTTCTTAATCAGCTAAAATGTCTGTCCATATTGCCTTTGGGTTTATAAAGATCCATGCTTAGTGAAGGTGATTCATCCCAACAGTTTTTACTCAACAGTTCCAGGTGTTTCTCTAGGTTTTTTTCTTTTCTAAGTTTATTTATTTGTTTATTTTCTGTGGAGGAGCTTTTTGTCTCTTTAAATGAGGCATGATATAAAACATTTTTATTTTCTTCCAGTTCTAGTAATGAATTATCTTGTTTCTAAAATTGGCAATAGGAAGTAGCAAGCATATTTGAGCCACAATTGAAATGAACACAGTTATGCGTCATAAGCAAGTTAGCATCTTGTACTATTAAAGGCCTGACACATGAAGCTGATGACCTTTGTAAAGGTTAGGGTCATTTTGGTGAGTCCTGTGCTTTTGCACCCCATCAACAGCCCTTCACACAGTAAACAGTGTTTGCATGGTTTTCCTTTTTCAGAAATGTCACCCTCTCCAATGTTAATTCTTTTAGCAGAAGCACTGTTAAATAAATGTTTTCAACATTCTGGACTTGATCCTGAGTAACAGCTCCCACAAACTTGGACTACTAACCATTGTTTGATCACAGCAATTATTTCTTCCCACCACAAAATAATGTATGCCAAAGAGGACAAAGAGGTGGTTTATGTTTGTCATGAATATTTTTTGTGTTGGCTAAAAGCGTCTTACAAATAACAGAAAAGACATAGCAAACCCTTAAACATAGATTCAGTGATGTTTTTGTAAATTTGGAGAGACACGTAAGACAAAGTTATGTTCATGTCTTTGGATCCATAATAAACAGAGATGTTTCAGTGGAAAGAAAAGATAAAGGGCAGTCTCAAGTATTTGTATGTGTTTCTTTAAAAGGAAATCATATGTGGTATTTAATTTACAGAATTGTTCATAATTGTTCCATGATCATAAACTTGAAATTATGATGTAATATATAATTTCTAAAATTATATAATTTCGCTTTGAGTATTCAAATTCAATTCATATCACTGAAAAAAATATCCCTAAAGAGAAATTCATTGTTGCATAGATTTAAAAAGTGTTTCATTAACTGTAATTGAATATATGCAATAATAAATGCATGTGAAATGAACAAATGTAATTCATATTTTGCTGTTTGTAGCAAGCAGTGAGCCTGCTATCGGGACGGACATGCATGCCACCGCGGTCCATCTTGACTCTGGCTCGTGCCACTTTGCTGCTCCTTGACCTGAGAGGGGAACAGAGCACAAGAGTCCTTCAGATGACACAACAACTCCTGGAAAAGCAGGTACACCATCTGATTAAAAAAAAAACACTCATAGTTGCTACATATACATGTTGTTGGTACTCTTCAAGGAATCAAAAGGCATGCCACTAAGATTTGAAACTTTTCTGTCTTTCAGCTTTCTGTTTTTGGTCAGAATCTGATGTTAGTTGATGGAAAAGTGTGTTTCTCTCCTCCTGGACCAAGCAACATATACCTCCCTTACCTCGACATACTGGACAAGCTCAATATTAGGATTGGTAAAGTAAGAATTTGCATTTCTTACAGAAACAGAAAAAAAGGCTTAAAGGTATTAATCAAGACAACAGGCCTATAGCCACAATGGCAACTTTTTATTTATTGCACAAATAAAGAATACTAATAAACAAATACAAAACAAGATCAAATGCAAAGAAGGTGTGCAAAAATGCCTTTCAGCAGCTTGCTCAGAGTACTTCTCAGAGCTTGCATTTCAGCAGCTTGCTCAGAGTACTTCTAATGTATAACTTTGTGCATAAACTGATCCATGTCTACAAATACACTGTGTAGTTGTATAAGACTGAAAAGAGTAGTTGTGGTGGGGTGGTAGTTAGCACTGACCTCAAGAACGTTCTTGGCTTGTTGTTGGCTTTGCCCTTGACTGTCAGGGTTAAATCCTCTCTTTAAGTTTGCAAGAGTTTTCTCCAGCTACTCCTGCCTCTTCCCATAAAACATGCACGTTGGGTTGATTGGTGATTCTAAATCGATTTTAAGTGTCAGTGTGTGTTCATGGTTGTTATTTTTGTGGCCTGTCCAGGGTGGACTCGCCCATTGACAGCAGGGACAGGTGTCTCATTGTATTTTTCACATTGACACTGTGTGAACTGCACTTTGTCAAAAGTAGGATAATTAGTTTTCATAATGAGGTAAGGGTTTGTAATAATTGTTTACCATTTAAATGTAGTCTTTTTTCCTAATATTTTCAAATTAACCATTACATTCAGAGTGGAGCAATAATAAATGTGTTGTTTTGATGTAAAATTGTGTTATTAGTAACTGAACCAAATAGTAATTATTATTACTAAAATTGCTCAATTTAGACATTTTAATGTTAATATAATCAAAACTCAAAAGTGTTCTTTTGTTTGGAGATGCTTTCATTTTTGTTAGTGGGAGACAACATTTAGTACTTCTTTCCACTGATATTTAAAGCAGCACAAAATTTATATTTTCTAATGCTGGCTTAATTTTAAGAAGCATCTTCCAGCTCTTGCATTCTTCTATCCCTACTATCAGCAAAAACCAACCCAATTAACTTTGGACTAAAAGACTGAAGAAAATAATGATGGACATACAAATGACAGCATGGCCCAACAACAGACCAAACAAGAATAAATCGTAGCCAGTATTGCACAAGTGATTGAATATTCATCCCCTTTTAGCTCAATTTCTACTTCAGAGAGGGACCCTTTGAGCTGAAATTGTAAAAGTGTCTTTGTACGTCTTTTAATCTTTTCCAGGATGACCTAACTAAAAGAATTAGTGAAGGATTTTACAGACAAATAAATCTGAAACTGTTGTGGAACGTGTTATGAGAGAACAGGTATCATGGTGATCGAGGAAGGTTAAAAGATAGTCACCTTTGAGTCACTGGAAATCCTGATTATGGACTGGACAAACCTCTTTAGGTCACTTACATTGGTTTGTAGTGTACCCCTCAAATATAAATAAAACTACTTGGTCACTGTCCTTGCAAATGCAGATGTTGCTGTTATCCTCTCCATTAGTGTTGTTTTTCACATCAATTACCCCCTTGTGTTCTATGAGTTTTGTTCAGTCCCAACAACAGTGATTGTTATACAAGTGCCCTGATTTTTCTTGGCTCTTCAGAAAATCAGTTAAACTTTTCATACATCAACAAATTAAGATTTCTGAAAGCATCTCTCACCGCATCTCTTTCTACAGTTTCCTTCTTGAATCTCCGCAGCATGGAAAAGCCAGCGTCTGCCCAGTCATTGCAAACCACTCCTAGAGAGAATCCACACCAATCCATCCAGACTGAGACTCGACTGAAGCAGCCCTAAAAGATCCCGTCCTGACTGATATTCCTCATTTACCACTGCATTTTGCCAGTTATCTAATAAACCTAAGTGTAATGTTGAAGTGGGTTTAGTGCAACAAGGGCTGCTGTGGGCAAGCTTGCATTAGTGACCTTACTTAAAATCCACTTTACTGTTTTAGTTTACAATAAATTATACAATGCTTTTTTTAAATTAAATGCTGTAAAAAATAAAATAAACCTTACCTGGAGACTCTGGATGTACACTGATAGCAAAACAACATGTTTGTGTGAGTGTGTGTGTGTGTGTGTCCGTGCGTGTGTGTGTGTGTGTGTAAGCAGAGAGGGTAAAAACATTAAGACTTTAGATATTAGTTGCACTAAGTGGAAACTGAATCTTAAAAACATCTTTTGCTTTTCATTAAATTAGGATGAGGTGTTAAATTGAAACTGAAGTACAGTGGTCTACAAAAAAAAGAAGCTAAATGTGATAAAAAAAAACAAACAAACTGTGATGACGTGGTTGCATAAATAATGAAATCATACGAAACACAAGGCAATCTAAAAGGTCCACAGATCATTAGAGAAAAATGAGCAGACACAAATAAACCAAAATAAATCAAAGCCAATAAAAAGATGCTAAATAACTAATGTGCTTGTGAATACATGATTTTTAATACATTAAAATATTAAACATTTGTTTTGACTGCTAACAGGTTAAAATTTCTGTGAGGTCAGAATCAGGCGGACAGAAATTAACTAAAATTATTACAAATTGGACTTTCCTCGTGTACGTGTGTGTGCGCGCGCACCTGCGATTCTTCCTTTTAAAATATAGAGGATTATAATTTTTGATTAGACACTAGCAAATATTCATACGTGTTGAGAATACATATTTGTGGATTTAAATGAAGAAACTTTGCCCTCATAAGTCACAATAAAAATACCATTTGTAAATAATAAAATTCTGCCTGTGCGAAGTTAGAGAGTTTTCGATTACATTTTTCCTACATCAAAGTATAAATATAAAAATAAAAGCGCTCTCCGACAGCTTCCGTTGCTGGTACAACTGCACAACAACAGCAGTCTCAATCAAATGTTTTATTCTGAAAACCGGAAGCTGCAAGTGTGGGACTCCACTGTGCTGCCGAGAGTAACGGTAGCCTCTTCTGGTGCATCATTTGTCCTAGTTTGTTGACGCTTGTTTAAGTACAACACTACTCACTCACAGGCTCACCCATTGCACAGACAAGTAGAAGGGTGACAACCACAATCTCGAGCCTTTTTAAATGGGGTTTCGATTTAAAAGATGATCGTTTCACTCTCAAGAGGAAGTTTGCTTGATGAGGTTCTTCACGGTGGCTACAATGAGGTAACGTTTACTTGTCTATAAACGAGCTGGCAGAACCAGTTTTAATATGCTATTTATCAGCCGTAATAACAATAAAATGTCAAGAGGATCCGTAAAATGACGAATTTATCTTGCTCATCCCGCTCGATTAACCCCAAATTTGACAAATGCATCTCGCGCACGTTAATAGGTCTTTTTAGAGAGAAAAACTTGACATGAGTTGAAACAACGTTAAAGAGGCTGGAATGAAGTTTGGCTTATTGTCGTCGGCAAGTAACACGTTACGAAAGGTCGACAACCAAAGAATAATAATTTAAAAAAAAAACGGTAATGTAAAAATGCCATTTTTATTTTTGTGTGTAAAATGTGTACGTTCTTTGTGAGGTATCCCGGACGACAGGCTGTCACATGACACACCGGCAGAGGGGGAGTGAACCGTGCAAAATGCAAGAATGATGAACCTTGTTACTGTGAGCAGGAAATTAAATGAGTGGCTCGCTTTAGCAAAATTAAAATTGTAAATAGGCAGGGGGACAATAGGCGGACCCTACCCCCCTCTTCCCATTCCCAGAATAATAAACAAAGGCTATCGTTTGTCCGAGCTGTATGTGCCCCCGCCCCCCCGCCCGCATCACTAAGCCTTGCTTTTGTACATGTGTGTGTCTGTGGTTTGTTGGATTTGTGCCTCTGGTTGACGACTTGCAGCAGCAGCTGGCAGCATATGTTTCCTGGGTGAACTCTCAGTTGAGGAGGAAACCAGGCCTGAAGCTTGTTGCAGACCTCAGGCATGATCTGCAGGATGGAGTTGTGCTTGTCCAACTAATAGAGATAGTTGGTAAACACACACACGCACACACACACACACACACACACACACACATATATATATACAATGTACACATACAGAATGCAGACTTAGTTTACTCATTTTGAAGGGAGGGCAAGGGAAACATGCTTAAATAAATTTATCATAAAAACATCCTGTAATCATCAGTTTATATCTATCTGCCTGTTATTAGAAGTATAATTACTAATTAAGTCTGTCTGAGACCTTTGCCTTTAAAACGTCTATCAGATATATATAATATCTGACATATATATAATAATAATAATAATAATAATGATAATAATAATTTTAGGATCAGTTTAGGATTGTTTACAGCTGAAATATGCACCTGTAATATATGGCTCCTGTTGTTTCCTTTCTTTCAACTTCATTCTTTTTGACAGCTGGGGAGGTGCTAGAAGGAGCATATGTGCCTCCACAAAACAAAGAGGAAAGCAGGAAGAATGTGGAGGAAGTGTTGCGGTTCATTTCCTCCAGACGCATACGGATGCCACACATTTCCGCCAGAGGTAAATTAAGAACATTTTTGGGTTTGTCTCTGTCTATATATATATATATATATATATATATATATATATATATATATATATATATATATATATATATATATATATAAACAGTGAAACCCCTGACTGCTGAAGTCAGTCAAAAGTACCAAATAAAAAAATAGTAAACCAAATGCACATTATTCTCAGGACCACCATCACTGACTGGTCAGACCTGTTAAGTAGCGTTAGGAGGACCTACACAATTTTAATTAAGGTGGCTTTATTGTTGTGACTGAACATCATATTTTAGTGTTTGCAGTGTGCTGGAGGTAACATAGGCACATTCTGATGACAGGGTCTTTTTAAAGCCTTCTATTTACAGTGCTACATATTTTAAACTATTCTAAACATATTAAAATGAAAACATGCATATTCTGCTCTACTTTGAAGAAATGACACTTGACTAAAAAAATTATATGCAAAGTAGATCATGTAATAAAGTAAATTATGTACAGCAAAAATCTAACTTATTTCCAGAACTTTTAACATCTTCAAAAAGGCTTCTGGGATCTGGTTGGGTCATTTACTAAAAATATTTTTTCTTTATTTTTAGGTGTGAGATTGAGGCCTGTCCACTTTTAGATGTAGATATATTAATCCTGCCGGAAAGCTTTATTTATTTATTTTTCTTCATTCGCCACAGCAAAGTGAATTAACATCAACTGTATCTTCTTTGCTCTTCTCTACACATGTTTTAAATTTGGGAAACAACAAACCTGAATCTTATGATTATTGACATCCACCCAATCCTTGTTATGATCCTTGCAGATAAGCTTGTTTGCTTTTTCCACCGGTGATTTATTGATCTTAATTGATATGAAGCAGTCAATGGATAAAATAATGTTTCTTTTCTTTACAGATATTGTGTATGGTCCTTTTTATGCTTTCAGATATTGTTGATGGTAATCTGAAGTCTGTAATGAGGATAATTCTGGCATTGGCAGCCCACTTCAAACCCTCAGCCACTCACAGAGCTGCTTCAGGAAGTGGGAGGAACTTGACAAGAGGCAACGTAAACCACAACCCTCACTCCACTGTTGCACTGGCTCAAGGTGCAGCTGCTGCGCTTGCGTCAGCTCGACTGGATGCCTCACTACCTGCACGTGCCACACGTGTCCACAGGTATGCCAGTGGCAAGCATCATTGTCAACAGCTGTCGCAATTACATGGAGTCAAATTGTACATACATACTTCTGTGATCATGTTAGTAATTGTCTGGGTAAAAGTAACAAGTTATTTTAAACCTTGTGTACTTTATTCTGAATGCATATGTGCAGCTTATTACAGTCTGCTTAACTTGATTTGTTCTTGCCCCAAATTAAAGTTTTGATGTTGTATATTCAGTGCTGCTGCCCGGGTTCTCACTAGAACTCAGAAAGTGGACCACATCACTCCAGTTCTGACATCCTTACACTGGTTCTCTGTATCCCAGAGAAGAGGCTTTAAAATACTTCTGTTGAAGTTTATAAATAACTGAGTGGTTTAGGACCAAAATAAATCAGAGACTTGTTGTTGCCATATCAACCATCCAGACCTCTCAGATCTTCTGGTTCAGGTCTGCTCTGTGTCTCCAGGATCAGAACGAAACACAGAGAAGCAGCTTTTATGCTCCACAAATCTGGAACAAATTTCCAAAAAAGTGCAAGAATGCTGAAACCCTCAGTTCCTTTAAATCAAGGTTAAAAACTAATTTGTTCACAGCTGACTTTGAAATATTTTAACCATTCTGAATTTAACTTTAAACAATGTTAATTTCAGTACTATACTGTAAGTTTACACTGTTAAGTTTAACTTTTGGTTATTATGTGACTGCACTGTAACATCTTTATTCTTTTTACTGTTTATGTTTTCACTATATAAAGGACCTTAAATTGCCTTGTTGCTGAACTGTGCTATAAAAAGATTTGTCAAATGCAGGGTTTTGCTGCCCTCTAGTGGACAAACGTCCGCCATCAATGACCATTCTCAGCTGCCTCAACGGAAATGATGGTCATTGCCATATTTGTAACCAACATTGTGTACCAGTCGTTGCTCCCAGATGCATTAGTTTTGTGTTGTCTCTGTTAGTGGCCTGGGTCTGGATAGAGAAAAGAGCGTGTGTGTTCGAGCCTTGGTTGAGCAGTATGAAAAAGGTACAGCAGACGAGCAGGACAACCCTCAGCCTAGCAGGTAATTTGCTTTTGTATGAGCTCCAGTTAAAATAAAGCATTGTGTGAGATTTTTCTACATGCATTAGACATTATATATGCGTGTGTGTGTTTTTTCCCACTTGCAAAGCATGTAGAAGTCTGTAAATTTTTATTATGAGTACTCACACACTAATCACATTGTATGATTTTTGGAACAGAAACCTTTGTTAGCAATAACAGAGCAGGTGTTTCCTGCAGTTCTTGACCAGGTTTGCACACACTGCAGCAGGGATTTTGGCCCTCTCCTGCATACAGATCTTCAGGTTTCGGGGCTGTCGCTGGGCAATACGGACGTTCAGCTCCTTCAAAAGATTTTCTATTGGGTTCAGGTCTGTAGACTGTCTAGGCCCTTCCAGGACCTTGAGACACTTCTTACGGAGCCGGTTCTTAGTTTCCCTGGCTGTGTGTTTTGGGTCGTTGTCATGCTGGGAGACCCAGCCACGACCCACCTTTGGTGTTCTTACTGAGGGAAGGAGGTTGTTGGCCAAGATCTCACGATACATGGCCCATCCATCCTCCCCTCAATATGGTGCAGTCATCCTGCCCTCTTTGCAGAAAGGCATCCCCAAAGACTGATCTTTCCACCCCCATGCTTCACAGTTGGGATTGTGTTCTTGGGATTGCACTCGTCCTTCTTCCTCCAAACACGGCAAGTGGAGTTTAGACTACTAAGCTCTATTTTTGTTGCATCGAAACACGTGACCTCCCATTCCTCCTCTGGATCAGCCAAATGGTCATTGACAAACATCAGAAGGGAATGGATATTTGCTGGCTTGAGCGGGGGGCAGGGGGCTACGGTTTGCGTGAAAACAAGAATGTCTTTTTTACTTCTCACTTTATAACCATCCAACAGCACATAGGCCTTTGTAACATAAATGTTATTATCTCCACTAGTCCACCATGTCCTCTGAGTAGGTCACATGCTGGCACTCAACAACTTTTGTTCTTGTTTTTAAGAGCAGTTTTTCAGGTGAATCAGTTTTAGAGCACACATGTATTATGTAGTGTAGACTTATTACATGGCATGATGGGAATAGGCGTAGGTGCAGTTGTACTATGATTACGACCATGTGGATGTTGACACATTGGAAAATGAGTTGGTTTATATGTATTTAGTTGCCATTTGCAGCTATCTAGTGAACACACTGGACCTTTTAAAAGTTAAATTGCGTGCCCAGTTCTGATCCCAAAGCAGATATTTTTATGTCCTCTAGTCCTGACATCTATGATTATTGTTGACTATGTAGTTTATCCTTATAACATGAAAATGCAGTCTGTAGATTGTTTTGTGTAAAGGATGTGTTTACTGCTGTTTTGAAAACGCTGATCGAGCTGCTGCCTGCCTTGGCTACGACATTCTCATAAAGAAGGTTTCAAATATCAAATGACTTATTCTTCTGGTTAAATAGAGGTCAAGTAAAATATAAAATCGTCTCTACCCACTGCTTACTTTTGAAAATTTGAAAAAGTGGATGAATGATTGAAAGGGGGAACAGAAATGGGGGCAAGAGGATTGTTTGTGTGACAGAGTTTTTCAGTGCCCAGGTCAGAGACAATAGTGGCAGATTCCCTGCAGCAGGCATTAGATTGTTGGATGTGGGGGCTGGTGTTGGCCTCAGCCCCAGAAATCCCAGAGCTGGAACTCCCAAAGATGAGGAAATAAAAGTGCAAATAAGCACGGGCATGTGCTAACACAGCAGGAGCTGAAAAGGAAACAAAGAGAAACTAGAAAGCAGGCAGTGCTTCTTTAAGGTTTATAAAAAACAATTTTAGAAAGTCTACATCAGTTATGTTGGAAAATGCTGGTGGCTCTACTGACACTAACTGCAATTGGCCATAAAAGTTTGACTCTAAATGATTGATTCAAAACAGTTTTATGGCTCAACATACTGTTGAGCCATACTTTGGAAACTAAAAATCTCAATAGTGGGATCAGGATGGAGGCATTTTATTACAAAATGGTCATATGATTTTTTTTCAGGCTCTGTAAACAGGTTTTATTGCACAGTACTTCCTTTTACAAAGAGAATCATTGATTTAAAAAAATCTGTATTTAAAATGGTTTGAAGCTACTGCCTCTGACCTGAGGTAAACCTGTACATGTTCATACAGAGTGCTCTTTTGTGTCTCTTTCTACATTATAACCGTAAGAATTTGCTGATGGCTTGGTATTATTTTAACTCAGACTTTACTGTCCTCTAATGTATAGAGAACACTGCACTTTCCTGCATTTTACACTTTATTTATTAATTATTTATTTTTGCCCATAGTTAAGTACAATTTTGGCAATTTTACCACTTACTTTTCCACACTTTGCAAACAGCAAAGGGGTTTGTATCTCCCTCCCTGCCTGACAGAGCATATGACTTTGGTCTTAGTACTCTAAGCATCATCTGTTATGTATTTGTTTGTTTGTTCAGATCCGGGCAAAACACAGACAGATGATGGTGAAAATAAATTATCTGCGCTTATCTTCTCCAGTCACATGTTATGTTGTCTTGTCTTTTTTTTTGTTGTTGCCTGCAATTGTGATTATTATTATTTAAATTTACTTATGTGTGTAATGATAGAAAGTCAATATCAGTTTTTCATTTAGGGACGTGCATTATTGTAGACTGATGCTTACAATATGTTGCTTGAGTGAGAACAAACTTGCCAGTGTCCCCAGCTTTAGTGGTCTGCTGCATTGGTTGCCATGGTAACACTTGGCCAGCAAGGGGCAGGGTTTGTCAGCATAAGAACAATTGCAAATTGCCATGAGTTTGTCAAGCTGCTGAATCTGGAGACGTGCAGAGGTGAAACGTAGACCCCCCAGGAAGCTTTCTGTAACATCTAACCACCCATAGCCCACTATGGGAGGGATGCAGATTAAATGGTAAGATCAGGCAGTGGGCCTGTCTGTGTGTGTGTCTGTGTTGAGTCTAAGGTTTGTGAGTATATGCTTGTTTTACCATTATCATTGCATTTCTTTTTATTTGTATTAATGCAGTGAGAGGGAAGACTTTATAAACTAGTGTTTGTATGTTACTTATTTCATGTGACGCTTTTTTTCTCTCTCAGTGCAATTCATACCCATAGATGGTTGAGATAAATACTGAAATTAAATGGATTTAAATACATTTAGATGTTCATAACAGGTTAAAAGAAAAATCACAAATAATAATAATGTGTGCTCTGGGACCTTTGTATTTCCACCATTGGGGGAAAGGTAGAGCAGTTGGTAGTTTGACTCCTGGCCGTGTACTCTTTATGTTAAAATGTCCTTGGGCAAAATACTTGACCCAACGTTGTTGCCTCCAGACGTGTTCATCAGTGTGTGATTGTGTATGTGAGATAGAAAAAAAACTTGACTCAAAAGAAAAACAAATCTGTGTAGAGAGACTAAAACAGCAGCAGAGGACGTGGCTCGTAGTTGGCGTGCAACAGAACTAGAAACGCAGTTTATAAATGCAGTCAATTTGACATTTAAATGACTTCATTTACATTTTAAAACAGTTGTAAATCTCTTTTCCTTGTTTTGCTCATTAGATTACTCCAGTTTTCTGTGAAATGTTGTTAAAAAAAATTCAAGGATTCCCCCATTACATTAAAGAAAAGAAGAATTACAGTTAATCAGTTTTATTCCCAGACCTTTCCCAGAAGTTAAAAGCAGCTGGAAACAGTAGTCTTATGTTTGGATTTTAAATTGGCTGCTATTGGGAAACCTTGGATATTAGTTTGAAGTTTTTTAAAGAGTTTAGCAGGACAGCAACTAATAATTGTGTTTGGTCCTTAGTGCATGCACAATCGAGAGATTTCTTTCACATTGATCTTAGAGGATTTTTAGAGGCGTATAATGCTGAAAAATGTCTAAGTTCAGCACATGATTAAAAAACCCTGGTTCATCTTAAATGAAATAAATTCAACCTCAGATGATGATAAAGATGAGACGTTATACAATAACATTAATCATTCAAGAAAAAAGTCGAGAATCAAATGTTGAGTGTGAAAATCAATTACACCCTTGAAAACCCTAGAAATGGAGGGGGTCAGTTGCTTATTCTGCTGTTGTTTCGTCACACATGCATCTAACATCTGAAGAAGTTGTTCTTGGGACAAGAGAGATTTGTTTGGCTAGAGCACACAGGAACATGAAATAATCACCCAGTGTGGAAATCATCGGATTGTTTAAAGCATGTGCTGGGTGAGGCTCCAAACTTCTATCTATGCTGTGAAATCCGTATTGCACACACTTGGACATATGTGCAATATACTGTAGAGTTTACAGCAGTAAACAATCAATGTGTGCAGGTCTGCGTTCATTTTTTATATTTGATTTTTACCAATTGTTTAATTAGTGAGCTACGTGTTTTGTCGCTATTTTATTACTGCATTAGGAAATGTGCGGTAGAGACAACAGATACTTTTTTAAATGAAAATCTTAAAGACTGCTTTTCTTTTTTTTTCTTTCTGCATTTTATCTAGCTTAAGCTAGAATCTGACATTGCTGAGTCACTTGAAATATGGAAGCAGGAGATTAATAGGATACCATTTTCTGCTTCTGGCAGGAGCTTCAAGAAGGCAGTCAGTCTCTGAACGGTCACGGTCGGAGTGCTGACAGCGATTTCATGCCACTGCAACGCTTTTAAAGATTGAAAGTCAAGTTAAAGTTGATTCTAACCAAGTATAGAATCAGAAAATTAAAATATTACTCATTATCATCAAAGAACTAGATTTTAGCACAGAGAAGATTGACCATGTCATTTTTTCTGTTATTTTTTTGTTCCTTTCTCATAACTACTGATTCCTCTGGATTAAATTAAGTAATCATAGTTTTCTCCTCTATGAGCCTTAGTTCCCAGAGTCCACTGTCATCACCAAAGGCTCAGTTGAGCAGCTTCTCAGACAGACAGCCACCTGACTGCCAGCTACAAGGGAGCCCCGGTATGTTCTGTCAAGCTTTTGGCAAACATCAAGACATTCTCATTTGGCTTCTGTGACAGTGTTATGTGTGTGCACATCTGTGCTGCAGAGTCATCCAATTTTGTAGTGGAGTCGGCATGGGAGGAATCCTTCAGTGAAACTTTGGAGAAGGACGTGCAGGAGGCACGAAAGATGGTGTCTGCTTTACAGGTTTGTTCTTAATGAATTCCCCTACTGTCCCCTATTCTTCTATACCTACGTTTATTCTCCTTTATTTATTTATTTTTTAGTTATTTATAAGACTGTTATGGTCATGAAATTGTACATGGTGATTGATGTTATTGTGTTTAGCCAGTTACTCGTCTTTCTGGGGGTTTTTTGTTTTGTTTTTGTTTTTCTGTATTAATGCCGCAACATAAAATTCTAGATAAGTCCTCTGATAAGTGGAGTCTCCCTCTAAATTTTGAATAAGTCCAATATTTCCCCACAGTCATGATGCAGTGTCCTGTAACCATATCTATGTCAATTAAGGCTCACTGAAATGCAGGTGGTTTAATAATAGACTATTTTGTTATGGTAAACAGTTTGTGCCATTGATTGATGGCAACACAAGGTGGCAAACTGTGCAAAACAGCTTCTTTATAGTGACAAAAATGGGATATTTTTTATTAGTTTAATGTAGATGAGTTAGAATAACTCTAATAGGATGATCAAAGAAGAGCCCGTACACATAGGGGCATCGTTTTTGGCCTGTAGTTCGACACCAAAAGCTGTCTTTTAATCTTTTTTTATTTTTGTATATGTCTTACCCTAGTAGACATCCTCAAAAATCAAACATTAACAGCTCCACAACCTCCAGGCATAACTAAACAGCCTGATTTTCTTTCTATTTCAGCAGAGATGAAACAACAGTTGTTGCTCCAGTGTTATTGTTAGTTTTCACTGTATGTACCATACTGTGAAATGTTTGAAAAACAAAATTTATTGGCTTTTGTGACAAATGTATATCAACCCAGCGCAGGGACTATCAAGTAGTATATGGTTTAAAATCCTTTTTTTTGAAGGAAACCCTCTTGTCCAACGTTCAGCTCCTGGCACTAATGCCACTTGTGTCAGGAGGAGGTGCTTTGCTAGATACTAATACCGTTCTAAAACCTGTTATAATTAGTTTATTTTTTCTGCTGCTTTCTTATACATGATGCACAGATCTGCACTACAAGCATTACTCCAGCCTGGCCCCTAATGCTACAACTGGTTGCATGTCATGTGACACCAGTTTGTACTCTGCATAACTGAGCTCACTGTTATGTTTTCACAGGTTCTGCTGCTTAATGGTTCACTCCCCGAAGATGAGCAGGATGTGTCTTTGACTTTGGACCCAGGCAATGCTGAGCAGCAGCTGGTACGGTAGTTTTTATTTACAGCTCCTACCAGTTTTCAATCTTTGATTTCTTGCTCAGTTTTTGTTTATTCTCAGTCTCCATTTTGCGCTACTCTCTTCTCTAGCTCTTTGTACTCACCACAGATCAGGTTACTTTTGCTGAGAGTCTGTCAGGGGGACACGGTTATCAGTTTCCTTTTATTCCCGGTACATTGTAACTCTCACACACATACCCGTTCTTTCTCCCTTTTCCAGGTCATCACTCGCAGTCGTTTGGATCAGAGTATGGAGGAGGTCCGGGAACTGAAGGTAGATGTATAATTTGTGTTTTTCCTGTCTAGACTTCTAATACTCTTAATTTTTTTTCCTTTTGATAAAGGAGCATTTTATTAAAACAATCACTTTTTTCTGTTCTTTTGTTCTCACAACCTCTGGCAAAAAATATGGACTGGTGGAGGGTGTTAATTCAGCTGTTTTATTTGGCTTGGGGGGAATCAAAGTTATGCTACAGAACTATTTTATTTAACATCTGATCAATAAGAAAAAATACAAATATTGATATTTTGCACATCTACTTTTTATAACATCTTGAAATGTAGAGGCTTGGACCTAACTATTGAAGAATAATATTCCTCATCAGTGAGGTTACAGCTTTCTCTTACAGTAGTTTGCAGGATGGAGCCTTGTTATTGACCGTTTCTTTTTCAATTTCCATCTGGCTTTGTCAGTTAGTTCCAAGGGTTGTTTTGGATAAAAGCTTGCAGACTCTTTGGTAGCAAGAGACATTATCATTCTGAGAAATTATTCTTTTCTATTCTAATCAAGTCTGTCTGTCATGTTACTTAGGCGTTGCTATGTGCAGTGCAATGCTTTACTAACCTGGCTGATTTCAGTGCATCGTTCAAATCAATGTGATATAAGGCAAAATAACATGCTTTGACTTAAAGGCACAGCATTGATTTGAATGATGCCTTAGGCATCATTCAAATCAATGCTGTGCCTATAAGGAAAGGCAAGTTTATTCATGTAGCACATTTCATGTACGAGACAATTCAAAGGGCTTTACATAAAAACATTTAAAAAATTAATTAAAAAGTGAGAAGGTGTAAACACAGAATTAAAGACAGACAGACATAAATCAAAAAGAATAAAACAAATGAGGTGCAAGAAATAAAGGTCGTAGTGCAATATGGTGGATTACTGAAATGCAATTCAATTCAATTTTATTTATACAGCGTCTATTACAACACAAGTTGTCTCTAGGCGCTTTCCAGAGACCAGAACATGACCCCCGAGCAGTTATTACATAAACAACGGCAGGTAAAAACTTCCCTAGTGGAAGAAAAACCTTAAACCAAACAGTGGCAGGAAAAACTCCCCTTTAAGAGGGAAGAAACCTGGACCAGGACCTGGATCATGAGGGGGGACCCTCCTGCTGAAGGCCAGCCGGGTAGAGCAGGAAGTACAGAAAGAATAGAGACATAGAGACACCGTCAAAGGTACAAGACAGGATACAATAGTAACTATCATCAGTAGTCCAATTAGACTTCTGTGAATATGGGTGATATATGGATAGACGGTGATCCAAGGGGATGAGGACTGCAGGTCGGGATGTCAGCAAGTATCCAACAGACATCCATACAGACAGGTGGAGGCAGACACTGGGATGGTCAGAGGTGGAACTGCAGGTCAGCAAGCAGCTCCTGAGGTTCTGGTCTGCAGGACATGCACAGAAGAGGAAAAGAAGGGCCAGACCAGCACAAAAATCTACAAGAACAATGGACCACAATTAAGTTTATGGGATATTGTTAATAAATGAGGGTTGAGGTGAACCAGAGACAGAGAAGACAAAGAGAAACAGAGAAGGTGAAAGGCACCACTCAGTGGATCATGTTGGTAAATGCAGCAGTAAATAAAAAGGTTTTCAACTTTGACTTAAAGCAATTGAGTGTTTCAGCAGCCCTGATGCATTCTGGGGATTTGTTACCGGGGAGGAGCATAAAAGCTCCTCACCCGGAAAAAACGATGACTCAGCGTGTTTGGTTCTAACTCTGGGTACAGAAAGTAGACATGACCTGGATGACCTGAGGGTTCTGGTTGGTTCATAATGGACCAGGAGATCAGAGGTGTATATGACCCACAAACCCTTCAGAGATTTATAGGTCCCAAGTCCTTCTGAGACATCAGACCGTTACTCCTTGATATGTTCTTTAGGGAATAATAGCCTGACTTCACCACTATTGGTTATTAGCTTTATTGCTAGAAGCTGAGTGCTGACATTTAATCTTTTTTCCTTGGGTCCAAACACTATTATTTTTGTTTTGTCTTTATTTAACTGAAGTAAATTGTGTGATGTCCACTCGTTAATTTGATCAATGTTTGAATTGGATTATGTTCTGGTGAGATGATTATATAGATTTCTGTGTCATCTGCGTTGTTAGGGTAACACTTTTTTTTTCTTTTTCATAATTTGAGTAAGTGGAAGCGTATAGATGTTAAACAACAGAGGCCCCAGAACTGAACCTTGATGAACTCCACGTTGTAGTTATCTAAAGACACAAAATAGTCCCTGTCTTTTAGATAGGACTCCAATCAGGGAGGTGCTGTTCTGATGTTATGGCCAACTGTGTCGAATGCAGCACTGGGATCCAGTCAGACCAAGACTGAAATGCCACATTCTGTATTGGAGCAGATGTCATTGGGGACCTTTACTAGAGCTGTCTCAGTGCTGTGATGTGGCCAGAAACCTGACTGGAAGACATTAAGAGGTTATAGAGCTGTTTAAAAAACAGCTTTTCTTTATGATTTTACTAAGAAAAAGGAGGTTTGATACAAACCTGTAGCTGTTTATAAGTGGCATGACTAGACTATTCTTTTGTAAAAGTGGCTTAATGACGACTGTTTGTGGAGACTGAGGGAAAATAACTTTAGACATGCTAGACATGCTAGACATTTACAGTGTCTAGCAGATCTGAGGCTATACAATGTGCAACACTTTTAAAAAGCCCTGTTGGGAGTATCAAGCGTACCAGAGTATCAAGCCAGTATGGTGGAATTCAGGTGATGTATGAAGTCATCCAGGTTCTTATGAGTGATTGGACAAAATTGTGTGATGGTTTCTCTCAGTGGACACAGAAGTGGCACGTATCCTGCGTCTAGCACAGGGGCACTGGCAGAAGGATTAGTGCAAACTAACCATAAACAAACTGCAGATAGAGAAAAATTACATTTTTTTAAAAGAAAATTGCCAGTAAAGTATGTCTCTCTCTTTGATGTGTTTAGTTTGAGCTCTCAGGGTAAATGGATACTCTTATGTTCTCTCATACACTAGGAACATCCTTCAAGGTTTATTGAGTGTATTTTCTGTCTAAATTTACATTTGCAGGCAGTCTGGAGCTGTAAGACAGATTTTGCCACCTGTTATATTAAGAGGTGTAAATTTATACTTGAAAAGGGACCAGTTATGCTCCCTCTTTATAGTATGTACATCAAAGTAAGTCACAGACATTCTTTTAGGGTAAAAATATACATACATTTGTTTTTTTTTTTCATTAAGAATAAACTTCTGGTATTGACAATGGAACATTTGAAAGCGATTAGTTCTCAATTACTGTTTGTTTGTTTGTTTGCATTAGAGGGAGCTGTTGCGCTGTAAGGAGGAGATGAGAACCCTGCAGGGAGTCAAGGTTGGAGAAAATCACATCTGCATTTCACTTGTATTGTACAGAGGCCAGTGGTTGAGGCATTGACTTTCTGTTGGCTTGTGCAGGACGCCCAGCAGCACCGGCTGTGCACTCAGGAAGCATCGATTCTGCAGATGAAGCAAGAATTGCTCAGAGCCAGTATGATGAAGGATGAACTCAACAACCAGAATGTACAAAATGTGTTCAGACTCTTTTATACATACAC
The DNA here is from genome assembly GCA_014839995.1 of Xenentodon cancila. Lineage (NCBI taxonomy): Eukaryota > Metazoa > Chordata > Actinopteri > Beloniformes > Belonidae > Xenentodon > Xenentodon cancila. The sequence goes on along the minus strand of CM026213.1, from coordinate 27,597,382 downwards.
ATCCAATCTGTTTTTCATTTAAGTACATTGAAAATCTTTCAAACACTGCACTGGAAACTGTTCAGAAAAGAGTCTCATTGACAGATTCTTTATGTTTGAGTTGTGTAATGCCACGTGTGCTCTGCTGTGTTGTAGGCAGACCTCCAGTGGAAGCTGGAAGAATGCAACAGGCTGTGCGGGGAAAGAAAGGTGACATTCTCTAAATTTATTTTATTCCTGTAATATAATTAAATTATCATCAACTCCGTTGGTCAGCATCAGTGTAATAAGTTTGGTTTAAATGAATAATCTCATTTCTTGGCTTTGACTGCTTTGGGTGCAGAAGGACATCGGACAGAAGGACAGACTGCTTCAACAGGTCAAACACAAGCTTGAAGAAAGCCAAAAACTCCAGGTGTTTAATAACAATTTAAACAATATGAACTTGTAATATAGACTGTCAGACTAAAGGTCACTGATGCCAACGCTTTTTCAAACGCCGGCCACACTTTAGTAATATGTTTTAATTTTTATCAGTGTGTGCGTTTTCATAAATGTGCTTTTGACAGACTAAACTGCAAAGTGAGTTGGAGCATAAAAACAGCATGCTGCAGGAGCTAATGAGTAGAAATCTGCAACAGGTAACTGCGTCTATACCGAGACTTTCTGCATCGTAATTTACAATCTCTGCACTGCATATACACTTCCCTCTAACCATCTTAGCTCCTGTCGTTCAGGTTCCCACCAGGCCAGAAAATAATGGATATCCATTCTCTGGAAATGCATCTCCTTCAGGCGTAAGTGTCGTATCACTTGATGATACTCGTCAGTCTCCACATGAAACTCAAGAACCTCCATTCTGTCTTTAGAGAATATTGTTAAAAAAAAAGAGCTTGAAACAGTATCAGTATACAGCATGAAACAGGCTTCATTGAAATAAAAAAAACTTAAGAAAGTGTACTTTTCAATATAATTAAATGATCTTTTGGTATGCGACACAGTTTGTGCTTCTGTATTCTGCTAGCAAGCAGAAGAGGTTCAGCTCCTGAGAGATGCACTGAGGAGTCTGAGGAACAACTTGAGAGACCACGACCCGCAGCACCACACACTGGACACGCTGGAGCAGGGCATCGCATCACTCATCGATAGGCTGCTCGTCATACACACACAGAGGGTGCACACTTTCACTTCAATGAGCTCGTCCTTGTCTAACCAGCCCCAGTCAGAACTGGATTTAGTTTTTGTTTTTTTGTGGGTAAACAGGCAAAGTGGTTTGGTGTCACATGAGCTGGTTGTTGAGGCAGCTGTGTAACTGAAACGAGTGACCAGGACAGAGAGGTGTTAAAATGAGAGTTGTTGACTTGTTGGTAGATCAGTTGATAATCAGTTTAGAGTCAGATGTTTTGTTTTGGTTTGTTTTTTAATGTGGATATTCAAACCCTTGAGCCACTGTGAGCATGTCTGTGAATGTGTTCAGGGAAGGGGGAAGTCTCCAAGATGCAAAGATCAACACACAGACTTGGACTCTTGGCCTTCCACAAGTAAGAGCCTCAACATGTCCAGACGACATACATACACAGAATACCTGTGCTCTTACTAACTGATAATATTTTTGTTGCCCATTACAGAAAATTGTCAATCTCATAGTGGCTCCCCTTCCTCTACTAAAATCCTTTATTTTACTGGAAAATCCCCAACGCCTTCCATGATAAATATACCGAAGAGGTTAGAGCATGTGTGTGTGTGTGTGTGTGTGTGTGTGTCTGTGTGTGTTGACGTGTATTAATCGTATAAACTGCCGTCTTCATGCTGAATGAGAAAATCTGACCACTTTGTTAACACTCAGCAATCCAACTGATGTTTCTAACACATGAATAAAGTATCTAGAATATTCAATAAACAAAACGTAAAAAGTCACGAGATGATGAAATAAATGAGTGATTGATGTGTTGGCACATATTTTACAGGCTGGGGGAGGTGACTCTCAAGGATGTTAAAGCTGCTGTTGATCGAGAGGGAAACTATAAGTACCACTTCAAGGCCCTGGACCCTGAGTTTGGGACCGTGAAAGAGGAGGTAAGAGGAGGCTGGGGTAAAAGCAAACAGGAAACATTGCTCGGGGGTCATGTTCTGGGTCTCTGGATAGCGCCTAGAGACAACTTGTGTTGTAATAGACGCTTTATAAATAAAATTGAATTGAAAATTGAATTGAATATAAAACAGTTTGAAAGGTTGGAGATGGCATGTGTGGCCCCTGTTCTGTTATGAAATGGATTTGTTATACAGGTGCTCATTTGAGAAGAGAATATGTATAATTGTCTGCATGCAGGTGTTCCTGGATGGTGCGATTGTTCCTGGCTGGGAGGGAAAAATAGTGGCTTGGGTAGAAGAGAACCATGAAGAGGAGAGGTAACAGCCTGCTTTGCGCTTTCTTTGTCTCCCACACTTATCTTGGCTCTAAGTAAAAATTAATGAATTTACTGTTCTGGTTCAGGCCATTGTAGGTTCAAGCTGAGGGACCGTGACACTTCTTGTTGCCACTCTTGTTTACCCTGATCCCAGAGGCTCATCGAAGCAACTGTGGACAAAAGCACAACCGCACCATTTTTGTAGACTGGGGTCTATAAAAAAAACCAACTCCCGCAGCAGAGCTGGGTTGATCAGTTGGTGCTAAACCCAACTAGAAACTGCAGATCTCTAACTGTTCTGTAGAATATTATAAAACTCTGTGCCTTATGAAGGAGAGCTATTTCCCTTGTGCTTTTTTACCACTGCCACGCTGTAACTGTAGCATCAAAACTGAACTCAATAGGACCATCATTTTGAATTGATGAATCAAAAACCACAATAGTAGTATTTAATATTTTGCTTTTATTTGAGGGGAGGTTTATGAACTGTGTAGTGCAAGTGGGGAAAAAAAGACATTTTTCAGTGTTTATCGTACTAATTATCAGTGATGTCTTGAAAATAAACAGTGCGCAACTAAATTGTACGTCCCAGCATGTTTTCCATAGTTGTCGATATTTGGTCAGTCCTATGGTTTTATACTGAGAAGGTAAACCAAAATACAGTATTTATTATGTCAAGGCATAGGAGAAAATTATCTAAACTGGCAACAAGAGACTACTTCTATAATAAAGATGTTTGAAGGAAATAAGAGTAATTGAAAGACAAACACTCTTAAGATAAAGTAAGTGAAGAACAACGTTTCTCCACAGTCCAACATGATGGTGATGAAATGCATCGACACATCAGCCATCAGCGCTTTTGTTATGTTTTAGCATTAGTTGCATGCAGAATGTTGGCAGTGTTGAAGTGGTGAAAGTTTACTGTACCAGACGGAGGGAGAAAACGCCTCCGGTGTATTTGAAACTGAATGTGACCCAGGTCCACGTGTGGCGTCTCCACACCAGGATTAACACGCTGTAACTGAAGGACTGTCGGGGACGGAAATGGTCCGTCAGCTTTCACGTTAGAAATGTAGACAAACGGCAATCTTTCTGTCCTAACCTTTGAGATTTGTTTTGTACATTGTTTCCCGCCTTTATTATTTTAAAATATTGAATATTTGTTGAAAGAGAGAGAGTTGGTTTGGGATTCGTATGTTAAAGGTTTAAAAGACACTTTGGTTTAACAACAAATGTCATCCTTCTATTTATAGTGTGTGTGTACATATTTGTGGTTGAGAAGTGGCTGTCCCTCACGATTCCTTTTGCTTCAGCGCAACAAGTTTGCCTTCGCTAAAAAGTCAACAGAAATATGTCGGTGTAGTTATGAGATTCCACTTGAATGCCACGACTGCCTGTACTGTGAGACCGTGAGCTGCTGAGATTATTATCTTGCATCTATGTTGTGTATTGATTTTTTTTTTATATGGATACTGTATGTTTATGACAAATAATTAAAGAAGATGCCTTTGTTAAATGTTTGACATATTTTGAAATAAAACCCAAGTATTTGTTTTAAAACAGATGTCAGTGTTTCACTTTTTATGATGCATGTGGATTATTAATCTTAATTAATAGATTCCCAGGGATGCATCCTTCCATTCCTCACCTGTTTTCTGGTATTTGAATGTTTTAAAAACACTGCTACAGGGGTAGACTGAAACTTACGTCGTACCTGTTCATTAGCAGCACACCTATTTATATTTTCAGTGCTGCTGTGAAAGTTGTCTTTGCTGCCACCGTGTGGTCACTGAAGGCGCTTCAACGCGACGTTGCACAAAGATACCCTTTATAGCTTTAAATCACGAGGGGGAGAAATGTGTTTTACTATTAATATTATTATCATCATCGACATTGTTATGGCCTTCCGTTATTTTAACTTTGTGGTTCATTTTCCTCAGTAGAGTTTGAACTGAATGGTTAACGTACAGCTTGGTTTACGACCGCTGCTGCGAGGTGACGGCAGGACGAGAAAGCCGTAAAGCGCCGTGTTTTGGAGGAGGAGGTCATTGGAAAGTGAGGAAGACGTCCGGGCTGCTTCTCCGGGACAGAGACGGTCGCTGCGAGTCTTTCTGATGCCGGTGTAAGGCAAACTTATTATTCAACAGCTCCGTCTCGTGTTTCAACCGCTGCGAAATGCTCCGTCTGATCCTGCGGCTCAGGCCGTCCGCCGGGCGCGCCCGTCCCCGCGTCCTCCCGGCCGGGCCTGCTGCGCCGGGCTGCCGCTCTGTCCCTCGACCCGGCTGTCTCCGCGGGCTTCACTCCGGAGCCGCGTCCCGAGTCGGGTCCCTGGCCTCGGGCTTCAGCCACGGAGCGGCCGTGCTGCGGTGCTCCCAGCTGGCGGCTCACAGCCGGCGTTTCTACAGTCTCCCTCCGCACCAAAAGGTAACGTCTGCCGCGGCCGTAGCGCTCCGACCTCGGAGCAGCAGCAGGCGGAGGCCAGCTCCCGCACAAGTAAAAATAAAAGCAAATAAAAAAGCGCAGCACGAGCTGGAGTTTTTCTGTCATGAAGACTGTTGGAGGACGGTTAAAGGTCGAGCTTCAGCCCGCCGAGCCGGTCCGGGAGCCCGGATCTGAATACTTTCACGGCGTTGTGGTCATTTACTGTCTGTGGTTTTCCTGGATGATGAGGACAAAAAGGTGCAAATACTAGAGCTGAAAGGGGTATAAAAGGCTTTAAGTTACAGCCACATGACGTTTACACTTAGAGTTGGTCAGATTTATAACTTTGATCAGATTATTCAACAAGTCCAGTACTGAAAATTAGCTTTGATTTTCAATAATTTTGTTATTAATATGTACCTGTTTTTAGTGATTTCCAGTCCGTTTGTCACATTTTATTCCGACCTTTGATCCAAATACAATTTTAAAAGCTGGCAGTTATTTCACTTATTTATTTTGCATTTTTTAAGAATACACTCATCAAAACGTGTTGATGCTGTGCAGCTATTTAATGTTTTCTTTGTAACAAACGTGGTATCTGTGTTTCAAGGCCACAAAAGGTTTAATCTGGATAAAACTGACTTGTAATAAATAATTTCCAGCTGCCTGATAGTATTAGTTATTTTATTATTTAACATTTTTCTCTGTTTAGTGCTCTGCTTCTTCCGTTAAGTCCCTCTGTCCGGCTTTCCTTCCAAACTTTCCCAACAAAAATCACAGGGACGGTGATTATTCCATGTTAGTGCATTCGGGAATCCCTGTGCTCGCTCCCACCTGCCCGACGACTGGTAGTTCCTGCTTATCTCTGATGTAGATGTCACTTGACCGCAGTAGTTACCGTGAAGTCCAAACGTGTTGAAATGCAGTTTGTGGGTCATTTATTGGTCAGTGGAACGAGGTGATGATGATGAAGCAACCATGCTTACAACACCTGACCTTTGGTGGCCTCTGCAGCAGCCTGTTGGGAAGCACCAGTGGAGATACTCTTAAGTTCGAGATCCCTTTAGTTTGTTTTTTCCACTGTTTATTGCTGATTTCTTTCTTCTTTAGTTTTTAGATGCATTTTTCTTTCTCTTCTCAGGTGGAGCTTCCTTCACTGTCGCCCACCATGCAGGCAGGTACGATTGCTCGCTGGGAGAAGAAGGAGGGAGATAAAATCAACGAGGGCGATCTTATAGCTGAGGTTAGGAGCTGTCTGTTGGCAGACCGTATTGCCACAGCCATAAACGTTTTTCAATTTACAAAAAAATACATTTAAAAGAATCTCTCTGTATTCTGTAGGTAGAGACAGACAAGGCCACTGTAGGGTTTGAGATGCTAGAGGAATGCTATTTGGCAAAGATCCTGGTTCCTGAAGGGACCAGAGATATCAATGTGGGATCGGTAATCTGCATCACAGTTGACAAGTCAGTATCCTTTGTTTCCATCCGTGTTAAATAGCATGTGACAAATGATCAAAATAGTGATGCTGCAGGTGGTTTATAAAATTGCATCTCATATCTGCATGTGCATTTCTTTTGCAGCCCAGATCTAATCCCAGCCTTCAAGGATGTAACTTTGGACTCGATCAGATCCGCTGGTGCTGCTCCTTCTCCTGCTGCCTCTGCCTCTCCTCCTCCTCCATCTGCTGCTGCCCCACCTCCAGCAGCCCCCGGCAGCTCGTACCCTGCTCACATGAAGGTGGGCAGGCTCATGCATATAATGGATGATGTATAGAGTAATATAGCAGCTGAGTGGCGTAAAGTCTGTTTGCGATGACAGGACACATTCACTTTCTCTGACAGGGTGATTTATATTACTTAGAGGTAGAGTTTTTTTTTTTTTTGTGCCTCTATGTAGTTTTCTTTCTGGTTTATCAACATCTATCATTAAAGTCAGAGATGCATCCACTGAGGTGTAAAATGAAGCGCGGCTATGTTTGGAGATGCAGAGCTCCATGGATGTACTGGTGGTCGGATGTTTCTCTGTCGAAAAGTCTTCATCATGTCCACATCACCACTGGCTCCAAAATAAAAAGCATTTTCTTAAGTCAGTAAGTTTCATCATTTGATCTGAGAGACTGTTGTTGGAGGTAATCAATCGTTACTGCTAGACAAATGAAGCAAATTATTTAAAAGTCTGGAAGATCTGACGTCCGGTTGATGCTGTTTGACTGGAGTTTAGGTCCAAGGAGATCTTAGCGGGAGTAAAAGACGCTATCGTTCCTAAATTTCTAAATGGTAAATGTCATTTTTGTGGAACCAGTTGGGAATCGGGTGTGTTGGAGCAGAGAAACATCTAAACCGGGTAGGGCAGCAGCGCTCAAGCACTTGGATCATCGAACCCCGATAGAGGCTCTGTTGGTTTCTTCTGAGGAGGTCGATTATGTAGGAACTTTTACAGTTTGTGTGAGTTGTTGGGTTTCTCAGTTTCTCCGATTTGTTCGTCATCAATTTATGTCCGTTCATGTGTGTTACAGATTGCACTTCCTGCACTCTCTCCCACTATGACGATGGGAACGGTGCAGCGCTGGGAAAAGAAGGTTGGAGAGAAGTTGAGCGAAGGAGATCTGCTGGCTGAGATTGAAACTGACAAGGCGACTATTGGTAAATGGAGGCCGACTTCCACTGCAGACTGTTAAGCAGGAGCAATTGATCAGATTGACTAGGAAAAAAATTGCAAAGTAGAACCAACCATGGAATGCCGCTTATAGTTAAAGACCTACAGCTGTCGTTTCTGTTAAATTATTGCATGAAAGCAAAATATCACCAAGTCTCTCTCGTGTATATTTTTATTCAGGCTTCGAGGTGCAGGAGGAGGGATATTTGGCTAAAGTCCTGGTGGAAGAGGGAACTCGGGATGTCCCTCTGGGAGCGCCGCTCTGCATCATTGTAGAAAAAGAAAGTGACATTGCTGCCTTCAAGGATTACGTAGAGACCGGCGTGGTGGAAGTCTCAACGCCACCCCCACCTCCAGCTCCTGCTGCTGCTCCTGCAGTGGTAAGATGCACAGAAAGCCTCACTTAAGCCACTGTAACACATGCATCACTGAACCTGTTTAATGTGTTTTCTAGTTCAGCTATATTTTTTATATATATATATATATATATATATATATATATATATATATATATATATATATATATATATATATATATATATATATATATATATATATATATATATATATATATATATATATATATATATATATATATATATATATATATATATATATATATATAAATAAAATAAAATCTCATTTCCAGTTTAAGATTCCTCAGGAGCGGTTTTCCCTTGCTGTTGCAGGCTGCAGCTCCGTCTGCCGCAGCTCCCGGTCCTGCCCCGCCAGCGGCTCCTCCAGCAGCACTCAGGAAGGGACGTGTGTTCGCTAGCCCGCTCGCCAAGAAGCTCGCTGGAGAGAAGGGGATCGACCTGGCGCAGGTCAGCGGTAGGTAACCAGGGAGCATGTCGCTCACACCAAGCCATCGCACTGTACCCAAGCAAGACTGAGCCTTAAAGTCTGGTTTGTTCGGCTGCTATGAGTGCCACATTCCCAGACTTGTGTGCTTGGACGTGGTACTGTTGGACATGTTAAGGGATGTGCTCATGTTGCATAGAAGCGACAGTCTTTTAACAGCATAGTGACATATTTCAGATGTTCGAGAAGGCTGCGTATGACCAGAACAGCGCTAAGTAGTAAAGTCGGGTAGTGTCTGTACGAGTTGGGCTGGACGTCGTGCTGCTTTTCTTACTGTATATCACTGCGCTTTACTGCACGGGTGAGGGCATGGTGTGAGGGTGTTGTTGGAGTGTGCAATGATGTGATGACATGTGTACAAGCAGCAGTTGTGCTGATCATGATCAGCAGATGAACGGGAGGGAGGGTCGGTCGGTCCTGGGTTTAAGAGTTTAAGATGAAATGTTAAACATGGACCTTTTTGAAAAGCAATGTTTCATGTTGTCTTTTCCACTTTCCTATTCAGGCTCTGGTCCTGATGGACGCATCACCCGGAAAGATATTGAGAGCTTTGTCCCACCACGGGCTGCACCTGCACCGGTGAGCTAACCTCCCACTAACACACATCCAGACCCATTTAATCATGTTAAAAGCTCATCTTTAAATTCATAATTACATATTATCCCTTTTGGAATTTAATCCAAATTTTGTAATAATATTGCATGTGACTAAATGTTAGTAATAAATGCACTTCCATTGACAGACTGTGGCAGTGGCGCCCACCCCAGCCGCTGCTCCAGCCGCTCCTCCAGCCGCTGCTCCTGCCGGTACCTTCACTGACATCCCCATCACCAACATCCGCAAGGTGTGAACTAACAAAAAAAACAGAATTTTAGTGATCCATGATGTTTTCTCTCTAGATGTTATACATGATTGCTGTATTTAGAAGTCAGAGGCAAACATCCAGAAGAGTTTTCAGTACAGTTTTCCCTGACCACCCTCCACGTTTCACCCAGTGGATGAGCACTTTTTTTATCTGGACAGATTTAACCAGCACACCTCATTCCTCTCTACTTTATGAATCAAAGCTGAAGTGCAAATATTTGTCCGCCCTGCAGGTCATCGCCCAGAGGTTGATGCAGTCCAAGCAAACCATCCCCCACTATTATCTGTCTGTAGATGTCAACATGGACCAAGTACTCGAGCTTCGGAAAGAGCTCAATGAGGTGGGTTGTTCTTCTAAATGGGCGTTTAATGCAATGAAACATGAGAGGTACTTCACTTAATTCCTGAACTAATTAATTACGATAATGAGCAATCTCTCTCCCCCTCTGCAGGAGGTGAAAGCGCAGAATTTGAAGCTTAGTGTGAATGACTTCATCATCAAAGCCAGCGCTCTGGCCTGCCTCAAGGTTCCTGAGTGCAACTCCTCCTGGTTGGACACGGTTATTCGCCAGTGAGTACTGATCACAGTTAAAGTTGAGGCCTTTTGAACCTTTTCTGTTGTCTCCATCTAAACTCAGCCACACATTGCCATGGTTACACGCAAATGAATGCAGTCTATTCTATTTTCTGTTTGGCCGATTCATTTATTTATTTATTTTAACAAAAGTACATAAAGCAACATGAGAAACATTATACAAATAAAACTCTTTGTGGGGGTTAGTTGGAGTAGGTGGGGGTGGGGGTGTCACCAGGTGTGAATCACCTGACCTCCCCACAGGGGCGGTCATATCGCTGGTTTCAGAAATGGCTCAGTTTGGAGGTGGTATGATAAATGGTGATCTGACCTCAGACACCACGCTGCCATGTCATTTAAAGCAGAAACCTGCTTACCAAGTGATTGCAGTATCCCGACTTCCCCAGCGAGCTCTTTTCCCTCCTCTCCTGTTGAATTTCTTTGCCATGCTTTGTCTGACAAGCCTTTGCTTTGACGGGTTCCAAGGTAACTTGCATATGTGCTATATATTTTTTTTTTTTTTTTTTTTTTTTTTTTTTTCATTGCCATTCTTGTCAGTGTGGACATCGTGCACACGCTGTATGTACGATGCACACCAAAATCGGACCTGCTTTTAACCCATCAACTAGTTTCACTAGTGAGCAGTGGGGCTGCTAGAACCAGCGCCCGAGGAGCAATTGGGAGTTAAGGGCCTTGCTCAGGGGCCCCCAGTGATTTACCATTGTGGTCAGCCCTGGGCTTGAACCTGGGTCTTCCTACATGCATGTAACCATGTCATCTGATTACCATAGCAACCAGGGTCTTTGGTAATCAGGAATTCTTTTAAAAAAGTCTGCGTAACCCAGCTCTGTTACAGATTTTACTCTGTCTTTAAAAGTAAAGAGAGAGAGGGCACAATGAAGAAACGGCACCACTGGTCAATAACTGTAGACCGATAATGAAATCTGTTTGATCGTCACGTTTATGCCAAAAGAGGGCGCTCACATCACAGTTTTATTTAATTCTATGTGTCAAAAGAAATGATATTGATGATTTCACTGTGCTAGAATAAGCATTAACTTTGGAGTTTTTCCAGGAATCATGTGGTGGATGTGAGCGTAGCGGTGAGCACAGCCAGCGGTCTCATCACACCCATAGTGTTCAACGCCCACACCAAAGGCCTCGCCGCCATCAGCTCCGACGTGTCTGCTCTTGCTGCCAAAGCCAGAGACGGCAAACTGCAGCCTCATGAATTCCAGGTACAGCACTAAATCTGTTAGTCTGTTTTGGTTTCATTTCAGTTTGATGTATTAACGTATGTAGTAAATGAATCAGGAATGTCCTCTCCATTCTGTTGTTTTTCTGCCAGGGGGGAACATTCACCATCTCTAATCTAGGGATGTTTGGCATCAAGAACTTCTCGGCCATCATCAACCCTCCTCAGGCCTGTATCCTCGCTGTCGGAGGCTCCGAGAAACGGCTGATGCCTGCCGACAATGAGAAGGGGTCAGTGTCCAACGGCTTTGATAAGACAGACACACTGCAGCTTAAAACTCACATCTAACATAGAGGCTGTTTGGGATTTATAGGTTCGACGTGGCCAGCATGATGTCAGTGACGCTGAGCTGCGATCACCGGGTGGTGGACGGGGCGGTCGGAGCGCAGTGGCTCGCAGAGTTCAGGAAGCTCCTGGAGAAACCCGTGACCATGCTGTTGTGATGGGACTGCACTGCCACTGAGCGAGCGGCAGCTACTGGCAGAGGCCTCTCACTGAAGGGATCTGATTGGTCTGGATCCTCCGGTGACTGGCCGGCCTGCCACCGGGTCACTCCCAGTTACCAGTCAGGAGAAGAGGCAGAACTCACTCCGCTTACCGATCTGTCTCACGGTCTCTCCTGTTCATCTTTTGCTCTTCTCTTTCTTATTCTATTTATTGTGGCCCCTTCTCATAAGAGACCAGAATTAGATTTGATTTATCCTAGAATAGAGACCGACTGAGTCACTTCAGCATTGTTTTGCAAAGGGAAGTGTTACATGTTCATCCAGTCAGCACATTTATCTCATAAGTTGTGTGTATGTGTATATGACGATGTAAACGGCAGGTCCACTGTGGGTTTCAGTCTTGGCTTAACAGTTGAGTTGTAGTTGCAAGGAGGATGTGAGAGGTTAAGATGCACACAGTCCAGATCTACACACACACACCCCTCTGATCAGTGGGCACACACACACACACACATTTGAGACACTTGGTGCGTTTTCTGTGGGTTGATGCTACAGTGTGTATATTCTTTACTGTGGATGAACACAGTGCTGTATATTTATGTATATGGTGGTGAGCTGTTGTCAGCTCTGTGGAGACCTCACCATACAATTTACAAATTGTATAGTCTTCAATGATTACAGATGCTCTCACAGCAAATACTGAACAATTTTGCCAATTTTCCCTTTTAGGTTGTTTTTATTTTCTAGTCTCAAATATATTCTCTATCTCACAGCTGAAACGCACAAAGTGCTGGATGTTATTGGAATAAATTGGGAGATTACAACCTTGTGCCACTGGCTCCTTCACCTGTATTTCAATATGTACACTTTTTGTAAGAGACCAGTTTTGAGAAGAGTGTCTGTTAAGATGGGATCACAAAATGTATGACCTCGGAGTTTGAGACACTACTGACCTCCTCGCCTCTTTTTAATTGAATGGATCCAGTAAAGATTTTAGTCCTCACTCAAACTCCTGGTATATTCTTTCCCAACATCTTTTGCCATGTATTAAAACCACTCTATGTAGCAATACCACGTTTGACCACATGGGGCCAGCGTATCACAAGAAAGTTCATGGGTTCCCCTGATGCACCTCTAGTGGGGCAGAACGGTAGAACATGACAGGTTAGACTTTCACACACTCTCAGTTGGTCTTTTGGTGAGCGAGATCCATCTGTGGTCAGATGTAGTATTGCTACATTAAGTGCTTTTTAAAGCGGTCGTCTCAGGGGAAAACACAGGTCTTTGTGCATGAAACAGTTTTTTGGAGTGTTTGAAGTCACTACCACCTCAAAACCTCAGGCATAACCCAACCTAGTCATTTTTTATGGATCAGCATAGGCGTGAAAATTACTAATTTAGTGGGTGGTTAAAATTTGCAGGGTACTGTGACATCATAGACACCCCCCCCAAAAATAAAATCTTTTTGATTGAAACCACTGTAGTATCAGTTCTGCCCTCGTAGGGAAGCGTATCACCAGACAAAGTTAACCCAAAGTCGAACTAGAAGCTGTGACACTCATCATATTTCAGTGGCCTGATGTGGTTAGAAGTTGTGCTGCTACTTGAACTGGTTGAAACACCTCAGAAAATCTCACACACACACAAAAAAAGTAGTGGTGTGTCTCCTTTAATACTAATTAAGGACATACGGAAGTTAGACTTGCACAATTAAAAGAAAAAAGTCTGTGGCTGAGAGCAGGCTTATGCCATAGCACCGTATTTATTAGCACTTTTTTTTTCTTTTTTTTGTTTAACTCTGCAGAAATAGCACGAACACTTGTGTGTTCGAGGGGCTTCTTCCTCGGCGCCACCTGGTGACAGGGCTGTAGAAAAGGACCACAGTGCTGATCCGTTGCTGCCACCCTGCGAGCCAGTAAGACGCACAGGGCGGTGACTAATGAACACCCTTTTTCAAATGACCATGGCAACATTGTGATGGAAGAATACGGTACGAGTCCAAGCAAACTGCAGGAAGGGCGTGTAACAGCTGGTATCGGTGACAGGAACTTGACACAAAGGTCAAGTTTGAAAACTTGAAAAGGGCACGTATTGCTTTGCGGCATCACCCCGAGAATCTTGATTTCCTGGCCTTGCTTTCCTTTCTTTTTTTTTTTAATCTCCGGAAAACAGCTCGCCGTCCCTTTTGAGTTCCTCTTGTTTTCAAACGCCAGACCAGGTATAACGGACTTCACGTGTTAACAGGAACCCCCCCCCCAACCTGTCACCATGCTTGAAAGCGTGCATGTGCTAATTAATCATGCTGCCATATGAAGCTCATTACATCTGACATGTTGACTGGCTTTAATTTTGACCCTCGTGGCGTAACTGTGAGCCAGCATGCAACACTTTGTTGGGAAGTGAATGTATCTAGATTATCACGGGGAGGATTTTGCAGGCAGATAGTCATGTGAGTCATAAACACACTTTATGCAAATCCATCAGAAGGCAGCTGTGACAGTAGTTTGTTTAGCCCACAGGTCATAACTGGAGGATCTCCTTATCAGCACATGACTTTATGCCAGTGTCAGATTTGTCTCTGAACATTTCTTAACACCAGTGACAGCCTTAGATCTTCCATCTTAAAAAAAAAAGTAAAATAAATGCACAACTGAGTTGGGTCTCTAATGGGATGGGTGTTATGAAGCGACGCATCTAAGTGGTGAAGCAGCGTTGAGTGACAAGACTCCTCATTCACACTTGTTCAGTGAAAGGCTTCGTTATTTCCAGATCAAATTTGCAAATTTTTTAGCCTGGTGCAGACATTCCAAAAAAATGTATTTTTCATCTAAAAAACCTCCCACATAAGGGTGGATTTTGTGACTCTTGTCGACCAAGAGCAAAATGTACACTGTTGCCAAAAGTACTGGCTCACCCATCCAAATAACCGGAACCAGGTGTTCCAGTCACTTCCACGGCCACAGGTGTATAAAATCAAGCACCTACGCGTGCAGACTGTTTTTACAGCTATTTGTGAAAGAACGTGCCGCTCTCAGGAGCTCAGTGAAGTCCAGCGTGGAGCTGTGACCGGATGTCACCTGAGCAACAAAGCCAGTTGTGAAATTTCCTGAACTTCCCATAAACACACTCCTAAACCTTGTGGACAGCCGTCCCAAAAGAGTTGAAGCTGTTAAGCTGCAAAGGAGGACCGACGTCACATTGAACCCTCTGGATCAGGAATGGGAGTTCATATGCGAGTCAAGGCGGGTGAACCAATACTTTTGGCCATTTAGTGTAAATGTATTATTTAAATTTATGTGGCAAATATGTGGGAAATAATAGCTCATTATCAAAAAAGACTAGGTTAATTCAAATTCACAATCCTGAAGTAATTGACGTTACTGAAAAACATGCATTGTTCATGGTATTGCTTGCCAGTTTTCCTTAATGAATGCTATTTTGGATGCATTTGTAGCGGTTCTCTGGAGTTGAGTGTTTGAATGAGGAGGCTGCTGGTGTGAGCTCACGGTATCCAGTAATGAGCTCTCAAAGCAGGAGAAAAAAACCATCCTCAGGTGAAGCAAAGATGTCCCAAAATCTGTCAATGAGCGCTGGAAACGTAAGAGAGGAGCAATTAATGATCTTGTAGAGTTGGAGGGAGGAAACGTGCACAAATGCGTCAAGGTTGATCGGACTCGAGAGGTTTTGATGGTAAAGAGGAGGAATATTCTGGCCAAGCCAGTAATCTCATGTCTACCAAACCAAGCTCCAGTTCCCTCGCAGAAGACAGAAAGATGCACACTTACACAATAACAGCTGCTGTAAACTCCTTGTGGAGCATCAGAGACAGGGAACGGTCTTTGGAGGCGTCGTTTACCTGCAATTTTCCAAACATGTGTATGCATATGTCAACTTACCCAATAAGACAATACTCTGGCAGTATTGCAGGCTCCATGCAACCCTGCAGCTCTTGTTTTGGCTTTAATAGCAGCTATTTTCTGCAGAGCAGCTGCAGCTCCTCATGCTACACCAACTAACTAGACAAATAAGGTCACTCCCGAAGTTACCGCCCCAGTCAGCGTGGACACGAACGCTTAATGGGAACAGTCCTGCAGTCATTTACCTGACAACTTAATTACACATTTGTTTTCAGGCAGAGAGAATAAAAGGAGGGGTGAAGACAAAGGAGGGCTGGATTGGTTGCATCGCTCAATAGATTAATCATGCATGCCTGGTCTTTTGGCCACCAGTTTGTTGGCCGCCTTCCTGCCTTCCCTAACAGCTATGGGTGCTTCAGGAAGATGGATGCTCTGGACCTTGTGTGCGTGTTTCGCTGCTCGGGAGAACGGTGAGTTGGCTCGTGTCTGCTGCCTTCACGCAAAGATGACACATACTGCTAATTTTGCACTCTGCAATAGCTGCAAGTGGTTTGAGGGACTGAGCTGACAGCATTACCACATATTTGGTGCAATTCTTCATACTGACTTTGTGTGGCAAAAAATATCCGGTAATTATAGTGCTTTCTCCCCCGAATCGTATGTGTAAAATTGGAAGAGACTGTCATTACTTGAGCTGATCTTTGTGAGCACGAGTGGAGATGTTCAATAGTCATCACTGAAGGTCAGAGGTGTAAGATTGTACGTGAAGTTCATCCAAACAAGCTGAGCTCTGGTTCTCATTAATGAATGTATTTAAAGAGCAATGTTGTCGTTAAATGTAGGGTAATGCAGTCAAACGTTGACATTTTGAGTCCTAATGGTTAGATGCGATAGAGGAACATTTTGGAAACTACTTGGGAACAATGATGTAAATCGACGGTATGTTTCCACAAACACAACCCAGAGAAGCGGGCTGTTGTTCCACTCGGGCTGTGATCAGTTTGGCTCACCCTCAAAGCTGTCAAGAGCAATTAACAACTTACACACAAACTGAATTCCTGTCTCTCCTCTCCCTGCATGCTAAAGGCTTTGGGATGACAGGGAGGAGGAGGAGGGAGTTCATTATTGCAGTAATGAAGGAGGAGATGGTGGATCGCTGCAGACTGTCAACGAGAAAAGCAGACCCGTTCAAAGCAGAACAACCTCAATAAAATATGAGGAAAACTTGGAAATAATTACTCATCTTGAAGTATGTATATGACAGATGTCCCTTGTTCTGGTTTTTCTTTTTTGTGGCCCTCTGCCTCCTTCAAACAGCTGCAGTCAGCGTAACCATGAGGGAGTCCAGAGTGGAGGCGGTTCGAGGGGATTTCGTCATCCTGCCCTGCTCCTTCGTCACCTCCGCAGGCCTGTCCAGGCTAAATGTCATCTGGACCCTGGCTCCTTCCTCCAGTCTAGAGAGCCCTATACAGGTAGAGATACCCAAACACACGTGCATGTCTCTGCAAAGCAGCAGAAAACATGTCGGCCATAATCTAGTTGTAGTCTCGGTGGGTGAGTGAGTGCAGCCAAAACAGTGTCCCGGCAAACTGAGCCAGAACTGTGGCCAGAAAAGTCTTTTCACTTTGTTTTCTTAAATCACTTCCAGGTGATTGTGTACGACCACGGACAGGTGATCGAAGACCCTTCCCTCATTGGCAGGGTGGCTTTCACAGGTACCATAACTATATGAGAAACCACTGAAACTCTTTGCTTCTTAAATCAACTTTAAAAGCACTTCCCCTTCCAGATAATTCAAACCTGAAGGCAGATTTTAAAAATACAACAAACATTATTTCCTGCTTCAGGTCTTCCTTTGAGTGCAGACATCATGCTGAATGACACGCGGGTGTCAGATGCTGGCATTTACCGCTGCATGGTGAACAACCCTCCGGAAGCAGCAGATCCCGGCATCGGAGAACTGGAGCTCAGTGTTCTGGGTGAGTGTTGCATTTGTCCCATGTTGCCATTCCTACTAGAACCAAGTGCAGCAACATTGATCATTGTTCAATACACTTGCCATCTCTGACACAAATTTCTTTTACATTCTTAGATTTGGTGTTTTCTGATGTCATCAGCCACGACTGACGTGTATTTTTATTTTTCCAGCAGCTGAAGGCTGAAACTGGCTCATGCGTCACCACTGCCTTTTTTTTCTTAGTTTCACTAAACTTAATTGTTTATTTTAATGCATGTACACATTTTATCACAGCTATGTGTACTTTATTTGTCATCTGTTGCCGTTTCATGCTTTGTTTTATTTCGCAAAGCACTTTGAGTTGCACTTGTTTTAAAAGGTGACACATAAATAAAGTTGAATCAACTGGAATGAAAAAGTGAGACGGGAATGATCAAAGTCCAGACCCCAACCAAACAGATTTAGTCAAATTTTAAGAAAGCAGTTTCTAAAAATAAATGTCTCAAAGATAAGAGGACCAAAATATTTCCACAATGTAAAATATTGATGACATCATACATAAAATTGTACCAAAATATTTGATACAATTTCCGAAAGTCAGAACTTTTGAATTGTTTTTGAGTTTTTAATTACTTAGATTTGACACTCTGCTTGTGCATTTCGACTCAGTTTTATAAAATAAACGTTGGCATGGTGCAATATGCCACGAGATCGACCTCATTTTGAGACGCGTTGGGAACTGTAGATGATCTCTTCCTATGCTGTTATGAAGCATTAGTTTATTCCTTTTCATTCATAAATCCATTCTTATAAATAAACGTGTGTGTGTGTGTGTGTGTGTGTGTGTGTGTGTGTGTGTAATTGCCTTGATAAACCAATCCAATGAACGGCGCTGTGGCGGTAGGTTTATGGTTTATGGTGTCTGCGTGGGGTTTTTGAGTGTTATGGCTTCGTCATAAAGTCCAAAAACGTTTATCTCTAATCATGTGAATTCAGAATAACGGGTAAACTAAAGATAATTGTACACACGAGTATGTACGGTCATGTCTGCCTCAAACTCGATGACCGTGACAATTGACTGAAACGGACGCCAACCTCGCTCGCCCTTGAACCCGATGAGGCGTGTTCAGAAGATGGAAGGATTAACGAACAGAAATAAAACAAAAGTGATTCACTGTGGTTCCTAAGTGAAAATAATATCACGGCTTTATCTCATAATTATAACTTTGTCATGATGGCGAGACAAGAACTTCTAATTGCTTTGTGTAAAACACATTTGGGAGGGTTGTTAAGCTTTTGTGGCGTCTGTAATTATACCAACGCGGGTCGACGCAAGGTTATCAAGTTTCTGCACTTTATCTAATCATAGGAGCTCTACACGCTTTCAGAATTTGCCACAGCAGGAAAAGAAAAGCACATGTACATTTCGATAAAGGTTTAGCGCAGCTAATTTTCCAGTCTGGAAGTGTCACTGATGACATCTCCGGTTTCTCTGAGAAACGTGTTTGAATGCAGCAGATCATAAACGTTCATGATGAGGGTAAAAACCCCGCCGGAAGCGTGAATGCAACCTAAGAGCTGCAAGTCCAGCCAGGTTCCTCGTCTCAGCAGCAGTGGGCCAGGCTTTGTCAGCATCATGACAAGGATGCAAATCCTCCTTCCAGATGCCAAGAGCTTACGGAGATACGGTTCAAGTGTTAATCCAGATGGCAACATGATCTCGGTGCGTGGATTATATTTGTAGAGCCGCCTTCGCTGCCTGTGTGCCAGTGGGATGGAGATGTTGATCTGGGAGGAAGCGTCCGACTTTCCTGCTCGGTGGCAGAGGGCGTCCCTGCTCCAGACATCCGCTGGGAGAAAGTGACTCCGGAGGAAATTTCCCTTCCCATCAACATGGAGGGTCAGTGCAACACGCACACGCACTCTGTACACGTGTTTGCCATTCCCGTCTCTCCATTCAAACACCGACAGACTAGTAATGACTTTGTGTGGAGATCGACATCGGAGTTGAAGTCTACTCAAGATCTTAATTGGAGTGGTGGCCTAGTGGTTACAGTGGTGGGCTTGGGCGTGGAGGACCCAGGTTCAAGCCCAGGGCTGCCCACAATGGTAAATCACTGGGGGCCCCTGAGCAAGGCCCTTAACTCCCAATTGCTCCGCTGCCCTGCTAGCAGCCCCACTGCTCACTAGTGAAACTAGTTGATGGGTTAAAAGCAGAGACTAATTTCTGTGCATCGTACATACAGCGTGTGCACGATGTCCACACTGACAAGAAAGGGAAGAAAAAAAAAATAAATAAAAAATAATTATGCATCAAGATGTTGTGGTGTGACTGCAGCAGAGCTTTGAACAGTGATGGGAAAGCACTCGGGAAGCCCTCGGGGATCACCTCCACCACGTTAAAACTGTGGTGGAGGTGATGGTTGGTTTTAGGAGGTGACGGCGCTTAAAAACAGAAATCAACTTCTCAAAGACTTTTTCACTTAAAACAATCCAACACGACGTGTCTTCAGACGAGTTTAAGAGTTAAATAAAGTTCTCATTTTTCTTTTTAAACGGGTATCTGTTTTGGATTGTTAAGATTAATGTAAATGGCAAATTTATGTGAAAAAAAACTAATCTTACAGAAAGTTTTTATGATTGCCTTTTTTTTTTTCTTAGTGGGAGATTTAAGGATTTCACTTCATATAAGACGTTTCCGCTCACATAAAGGAACAATTATATTTCTTCTTAGGAAAAAATATGAATGAAATACCTTTTTTATTTTTGGGCAAAACTAATGGTTTGTTTCTTTTACTTTTCACAGCCTTGTTTCTAGTTTTTAAAGTGTATACATTTTTAAATAAAGTGTAAGTACATTATATAATCTATACAGGCAGATTATTTTCTCCAAACCATTTTTAATGAGACGTCAAATGTCTGGAGAACTGTTAAAGAACCACCCCAAAACCTTTAGTGATGGAATTCCATGACTACGGGGCTTTATTATAAAAAAATGGAAGCAGCACAAGGAAAGAATTTTTATTTTATTTTTTTTCTTTTGCTTTCAAAGTTCTGAAAAATGTTGAAGTGTCAAGTAAGAAAGAAGAGCTATTTCAAGAGCGTCTTGTTTGAACACTAAAAGCATGTATTATTCACGTAGAAAACGTTGTCTCTGTTACGAGTTGCAAAACTTTTTATAGCTTTTATCAACATGACAAAAGCAGCTCAGGCATCACTTCAGATGTGCACAAATATCAGACTGCTTGATAAAAAGTCAAACGAGGCCTACTTGCCTGCATCAAACTTTCAGGGGAAAGTTAACTTCATAGTTTTGTCACGTGAGCCCTTGACGGAGCAGAAAGTGAGCTTAGACCATCAGTTCTCACACGTTAAGTCGTTCTCCTGTATAAATGAGTCATTTGTTTTTATAATTAAGTTAGAAATCAGCATGTGCTCACTTTCAGTTCACATGCACGTGTCCCTCCTCTCTCAGGGAACGAGTCAGGCTCCGTCCAAATTGTCAACGTGTCATCTCAGACGCCCGGTCTGTACCGCTGCTCTGCCGCCAACATCCTGGGGACGGAGAACTGCTACGTCAACTTGGCCGTTTACAGAAGTGAGTCACCAGGTTAACTTGGTTGTGTATTGGAAAATCTCTGTTGGCGTTTAGTCTGCGTGGATTTTCCTGCGGGTGCGTGTCGGACAGAAGGGTGAGCATGGATGTTAGGTGGGCGTTTTGACCTGTGCTGGCCCTGTGGTGGACAGGCTCCGTCGAGTGTAGCCTCACCTATGACAGCTGGAGAACAGGGTCTTGAAAATGGAAGGATGGAATAACCGCTGGGGAAAATTGTTCTGTACGTCTCCGCAGCTCCAGACGGCCCCTCGGGCGTATTGCAGAGCGTGGTGCTCACCTTGACCATGACCTTGGTGCTGCTGGCTTTGCTGGTGCTCATCCTGTGGCTGCATCGCACGGGGCAGGACGGACGGTGGAATGAGGGGAAAGCAGAAGAGGATGAGTGTTACAACGAAATCCGGTACACCCCGTATGTGATGAAACGCTCCTTTGTCTGATTTATCAGAATCGGGTGTCAAAAACAAACTCTTAAGCCTGGATTCACTTTAAGATCATCTTAGATCGATGTAGAATTGTCAAACCGAGCCATTGTTTGCTGCAGCAACAGGTTTTGAAATAAATTTCCATTTTCTCAAAGTTGTATCTTATTTACAAAAAAAAGAGAAAGTCAAGCAGTTATGGAGCACAGAGCACATTTTGCTCAGGTGTCCTTAAAATGCATCTTTAAAATCTGAGTGATTCAAACATCACTCAAAGGCCTGAATTATAACAAACTTTTAGTTCGCTTTTTTTTTTTTTTTTTTTTTTTAGATTTTCCACAATGTACAGGATTTTATAACATTTCTTTTTAAAGTTGATATGTGATGGAGGAATTGTGTAATCTTCACTACTCTAGGACCCCCCCGCAGGCTGCTGCATCACTTCAGCAGTCCTCCCTGAATGCAACCAGAGAACAGAGAACAGAGAACCAGAGAACAGAGAACCAGGGAACAAGAGAACTAGAGAACCAGAGAACAGAGAACCAGGGAACCAGGGAACAGAGAACCAGGGAACAGAGAACCAGGGAACAGAGAACTAGAGAACCAGAGAAAAGAGAACCAGGGAACAGAGAACTAGAGAACCAGAGAACAGAGAACCAGAGAACTAGAGAACCAGAGAACAAGAGAACCAGGGAACAAGAGAACTAGAGAACCAGAGAACAGAGGACCAGGGAACCAGGGAACAGAGAACCAGGGAACAGAGAACCAGGGAACAAGAGAACTAGAGAACCAGAGAACAGAGAACCAGGGAACCAGGGAACAGAGAACCAGGGAACAGAGAACCAGGGAACAGAGAACCAGGGAACAGAGAACTAGAGAACCAGAGAAAAGAGAACTAGAGAACCAGAGAACAGAGAACCAGGGAACAGAGAACCAGAGAACAGAGAACTAGAGAACCAGAGAACAGAGAACCAGAGAACTAGAGAACCAGAGAACAAGAGAACCAGGGAACAAGAGAACTAGAGAACCAGAGACCAGAGAACCAGGGAACCAGGGAACAGAGAACCAGGGAACAGAGAACCAGGGAACAGAGAACTAGAGAACCAGAGAAAAGAGAACTAGAGAACCAGAGAACAGAGAACCAGGGAACAGAGAACCAGAGAACAGAGAACTAGAGAACCAGAGAACAGAGAACCAGGGAACAAGAGAACCAGGGAACAGAGAACCAGGGAACAGAGAACTAGAGAACAAGAGAACCAGAGAACTAGAAAACTAGAGAACCAGAGAACAGAGAACCAGGGAACAGAGAACCAGAGAACAAGAGAACCAGGGAACAAGAGAACTAGAGAACCAGAGAACCAGGGAACAGAGAACCAGGGAACAGAGAACTAGAGAACCAGAGAAAAGAGAACTAGAGAACCAGAGAACAGAGAACCAGGGAACAGAGAACCAGAGAACAGAGAACCAGAGAACAGAGAACCAGAGAACAGAGAACCAGGGAACAAGAGAACTAGAGAACCAGAGAACAGAGAACCAGGGAACAGAGAACCAGGGAACAGAGAACCAGGGAACAGAGAACTAGAGAACAGAGAACCAGGGAACAGAGAACAGAGAACAGAGAACTAGAGAACCAGAGAACAAGAGAACCAGAGAACAAGAGAACAGAGAACCAGGGAACAGAGAACCAGAGAACAGAGAACTAGAGAACCAGACAACAGAGAACCAGAGAACTAGAGAACCAGAGAACAAGAGAACCAGGGAACAAGAGAACTAGAGAACCAGAGACCAGAGAACCAGGGAACCAGGGAACAGAGAACCAGGGAACAGAGAACCAGGGAACAGAGAACTAGAGAACCAGAGAAAAGAGAACCAGAGAACAGAGAACCAGGGAACAGAGAACCAGAGAACAGAGAACTAGAGAACCAGAGAACAGAGAACCAGGGAACAAGAGAACCAGGGAACAGAGAACCAGGGAACAGAGAACTAGAGAACCAGAGAACTAGAAAACTAGAGAACCAGAGAACAGAGAACCAGGGAACAGAGAACCAGAGAACAAGAGAACCAGGGAACAAGAGAACTAGAGAACCAGAGAACCAGGGAACAGAGAACCAGGGAACAGAGAACTAGAGAACCAGAGAAAAGAGAACTAGAGAACCAGAGAACAGAGAACCAGGGAACAAGAGAACTAGAGAACCAGAGAACAGAGAACCAGGGAACAAGAGAACTAGAGAACCAGAGAACAGAGAACCAGGGAACCAGGGAACAGAGAACCAGGGAACAGAGAACCAGGGAACAGAGAACCAGGGAACAGAGAACTAGAGAACCAGAGAAAAGAGAACCAGGGAACAGAGAACTAGAGAACCAGAGAACAGAGAACCAGAGAACTAGAGAACCAGAGAACAAGAGAACCAGGGAACAAGAGAACTAGAGAACCAGAGAACAGAGGACCAGGGAACCAGGGAACAGAGAACCAGGGAACAGAGAACCAGGGAACAAGAGAACTAGAGAACCAGAGACCAGAGAACCAGGGAACCAGGGAACAGAGAACCAGGGAACAGAGAACCAGGGAACAGAGAACTAGAGAACCAGAGAAAAGAGAACTAGAGAACCAGAGAACAGAGAACCAGGGAACAGAGAACCAGAGAACAGAGAACTAGAGAACCAGAGAACAGAGAACCAGGGAACAGAGAACCAGGGAACAGAGAACCAGGGAACAGAGAACTAGAGAACAAGAGAACCAGAGAACTAGAAAACTAGAGAACCAGAGAACAGAGAACCAGGGAACAGAGAACCAGAGAACAAGAGAACCAGGGAACAAGAGAACTAGAGAACCAGAGAACCAGGGAACAGAGAACCAGGGAACAGAGAACCAGGGAACAGAGAACTAGAGAACCAGAGAACAGAGAACCAGGGAACAGAGAACCAGAGAACAGAGAACCAGAGAACAGAGAACCAGGGAACAAGAGAACTAGAGAACCAGAGAACAGAGAACCAGGGAACCAGGGAACAGAGAACCAGGGAACAGAGAACCAGGGAACAGAGAACTAGAGAACCAGAGAAAAGAGAACCAGGGAACAGAGAACCAGAGAACAGAGAACTAGAGAACCAGAGAACAGAGAACCAGAGAACTAGAGAACAGAGAACCAGGGAACAGAGAACCAGAGAACAGAGAACTAGAGAACCAGACAACAGAGAACCAGAGAACTAGAGAACCAGAGAACAAGAGAACCAGGGAACAAGAGAACTAGAGAACCAGAGACCAGAGAACCAGGGAACCAGGGAACAGAGAACCAGGGAACAGAGAACCAGGGAACAGAGAACTAGAGAACCAGAGAAAAGAGAACTAGAGAACCAGAGAACAGAGAACCAGGGAACAGAGAACCAGAGAACAGAGAACTAGAGAACCAGAGAACAGAGAACCAGGGAACAAGAGAACCAGGGAACAGAGAACCAGGGAACAGAGAACTAGAGAACCAGAGAACTAGAAAACTAGAGAACCAGAGAACAGAGAACCAGGGAACAGAGAACCAGAGAACAAGAGAACCAGGGAACAAGAGAACTAGAGAACCAGAGAACCAGGGAACAGAGAACCAGGGAACAGAGAACTAGAGAACCAGAGAAAAGAGAACTAGAGAACCAGAGAACAGAGAACCAGGGAACAGAGAACCAGAGAACAGAGAACCAGAGAACAGAGAACCAGGGAACAAGAGAACTAGAGAACCAGAGAACAGAGAACCAGGGAACCAGGGAACAGAGAACCAGGGAACAGAGAACCAGGGAACAGAGAACTAGAGAACCAGAGAAAAGAGAACCAGGGAACAGAGAACTAGAGAACCAGAGAACAGAGAACTAGAGAACCAGAGAACAAGAGAACCAGGGAACAAGAGAACTAGAGAACCAGAGAACAGAGGACCAGGGAACCAGGGAACAGAGAACCAGGGAACAGAGAACCAGGGAACAAGAGAACTAGAGAACCAGAGAACAGAGAACCAGGGAACCAGGGAACAGAGAACCAGGGAACAGAGAACTAGAGAACCAGAGAAAAGAGAACTAGAGAACCAGAGAACAGAGAACCAGGGAACAGAGAACCAGAGAACAGAGAACTAGAGAACCAGAGAACTAGAGAACCAGAGAACAAGAGAACCAGGGAACAAGAGAACTAGAGAACCAGAGACCAGAGAACCAGGGAACCAGGGAACAGAGAACCAGGGAACAGAGAACCAGGGAACAGAGAACTAGAGAACCAGAGAAAAGAGAACTAGAGAACCAGAGAACAGAGAACCAGGGAACAGAGAACCAGAGAACAGAGAACTAGAGAACCAGAGAACAGAGAACCAGGGAACAAGAGAACCAGGGAACAGAGAACCAGGGAACAGAGAACTAGAGAACAAGAGAACCAGAGAACTAGAAAACTAGAGAACCAGAGAACAGAGAACCAGGGAACAGAGAACCAGAGAACAGAGAACCAGGGAACAAGAGAACTAGAGAACCAGAGAACCAGGGAACAGAGAACCAGGGAACAGAGAACTAGAGAACCAGAGAAAAGAGAACTAGAGAACCAGAGAACAGAGAACCAGGGAACAGAGAACCAGAGAACAGAGAACCAGAGAACAGAGAACCAGGGAACAAGAGAACTAGAGAACCAGAGAACAGAGAACCAGGGAACAGAGAACCAGGGAACAGAGAACCAGGGAACAGAGAACTAGAGAACCAGAGAAAAGAGAACCAGGGAACAGAGAACCAGAGAACTAGAGAACCAGAGAACCAGAGAACAGAGAACCAGGGAACAGAGAACCAGAGAACAGAGAACTAGAGAACCAGAGAACAGAGAACCAGAGAACTCGAGAACCAGAGAACAAGAGAACCAGGGAACAAGAGAACTAGAGAACCAGAGAACAGAGAACCAGGGAACAGAGAACCAGGGAACAGAGAACCAGGGAACAGAGAACCAGGGAACAGAGAACTAGAGAACCAGAGAAAAGAGAACTAGAGAACCAGAGAACAGAGAACTAGAGAACCAGAGAACAGAGAACCAGGGAACAGAGAACTAGAGAACAAGAGAACCAGAGAACTAGAAAACTAGAGAACCAGAGAACAGAGAACCAGGGAACAGAGAACCAGAGAACTAGAGAACCAGAGAACAGAGAACCAGAGAACAAGAGAACAGAGAACAGAGAACCAGAGAACCAGGGAACAGAGAACTAGAGAACCAGGGAACAGGAACTAGAGAACAGAGAACCAGAGAACTAGAGAACCAGGGAACAGAGAACCAGGGAACAGAGAACCAGGGAACAGAGAACCAGGGAACAGACAACCAGAGAACAGAGAACCAGAGAACAGAGAACCAGAGAACTAGAGAACAGAGAACCAGAGAACTAGAGAACAGAGAACTAGAGAACCAGATAACTAGAGAACCAGAGAACCAGGGAAAAGAGAACTAGAGAACCAGAGAACTAGAGAACAGAGAACCAGAGAACAAAGAACCAGGGAACAGAGAACAAGAGAACTAGAGAACCAGGGAACAGAGAACTAGGGAACAGAGAACCAGGGAACAGAGAACTAGAGAACCAGAGAACAGAGAACCAGGGAACAGAGAACCAGGGAACAGAGAACCAGAGAACAATGGAACAGAGAACCAGAGAACAGAGAACCAGGGAACTAGAGAACCAGAGAACAGAGAACCAGGGAACAGAGAACCAGGGAAATGAGAACTAGAGAACCAGAGAACTAGAGAACAGAGAACCAGGGAACAGAGAACCAGAGAACCAGGGAACAGAGAACCAGGGAACAGACAAGCAGAGAACAGAGAACCAGGGAACAGAGAACCAGAGAACAGCGCAGGTGTACTTTGAGGGATTCCTCTGTCCTCATCACCTTCAAAGCGCCTCTGAATTTTGTCCAAATGCTCCTTGTGTATAGTTCACACACCCAGTTCAAGGCACCGTATGACCCGGGCGCTTCCCATTACACCCTCTAAGATCTACCGTACGTGTAAAACTTCCTCCACCATATTGACCTGAAAACCATCCAAACTATAGATTTACACCTTTTTTATGGAATAATTTACACGGAACCCGACAACACATGTTTAATACTGTAAATTATTGCAGGTTAATTAGTTCCCCATGTTTGCGATCCCCTATGACCAAACAGTGGAGGATGTTGAAAAGTGATTATTTTTAAAGACTCAGTCGAGGAAAAGTTTGGTTGTTTCAACACTGATGGAAAAAATACACATAAAAAGACAAAGGATTAAAAAAAATCCCACGGCAATTGTTTAGCAAACAAAGACGAAAACTTTTAATTTAAATAGGATGGGGAGAGAAAGAAATTAAAATAAAATAAAAAAAATACATAAACAAACTGTACAGAACACAGACTTAAATAAACCTCCCACACTCCCAAAACACAAAAACCTTAAAAAAAACCAACTAAACTTTAACAATAAAGTAGGATGGTGTATGATACAACTTGTGCAAAAGAAGTATTAATCGATTCTTCCCAAACTGCACAGTTCGGTGTGAAGACTGCCCCACTCCCCTTTGATGGGTAAACTCAAGAATCCCTTCCCTAAACCACAGCATAGTGTCTTTGATGGAAAATAACAAAAAAAAATCCAATAATAAAATATATTTATATCTTAAATATATATTTATATAGCAAACATGCTGTACATAGTTTTAGAGATTGAAAAATCCCTTTTTTGACTCCCAGGTCTGTCTAAGCTTGTGCTTTCCTGACTTGGCAAAAGGAAAAAGCAGAAGGGAGGAGAAAGGCTAATATTCCCTGTTTTGGGGAAGAAAAAAAAAAGAGCAAAGGGAAAACAGAAAAGAACTGATCAATGAGTCTGTTTTTCCTGAGTTGGGAGAGTTGAGTGATGCCGACACACTTTAAACCTTCTGTAGCTTCCTCACAGCTGACTGATGGAAATGCCAGGGTGGTGCAGTTTGGACCGTTTGTTCCTTTCTTGTGAGGAGTTTAAAGTGGAATTGACTGCAGCAAACAGTGATTTCACAAAGATGCGGCTTTAACGTCGTATAGGAGGGGGAAAAAAAGGGGTGGGGGGGTTACCTTTTATTACACCAAATACTCAACCTGCAATAAAACTGTGACACTTTTCTTTTTATTTTATGCCCTTTCTCAGTTTTCTCCCCTTGGAAGAAGAAAAAAAAAAAAAAAAAAAAAAAGTCTTGTCACCATCTCAATTACTTTCCTGTTGTAGACCCTGAGAATGCCGGCCTCCCTTTAAAATTTATTTCACAGGGAAACAGAGCTTCTGAGAAATTTCTCGGTGAGCAGACTTGCATCTGGCGATTAATGTTTTGGCACAACGTTATTCCCACTGCAGATGACGGGGAAACGAGGGGACGAAGCCACTCAACTTGGAGAGAAACGTTTGAGCCAAAGACTGTGGTGGGATTGATGCTTTTCCTGTGTTTGGGTCGTGTTTGAATATAACCCTCTGAAACTCTGTTACAATCTTTACAGTGGTCAAAGAGTGCAGGAGTGGATAAGAAGCAACTGAAACGCGACTTCTCAGGAATACTTCCAGTTATAGCACAAGCTGAAAGAAAATATGACAGCCACTGGAGAGAGTACAAATGTGATGAAAAACCAAGGGGAGGAAGGGGATACAGTTGACAAAAGGCAGATTTCCATTTCAATATATCAGCACACCATATAGACGAACCCCATTACAGATATCTGTAAGACAATATTAACCCAATAAATATTCCACCTTTGCTTTCAGTATGTACTCAGCTTTTATTTCCAACTAAAACGCTGGATTTAACTGTTATGGAGACAGCAGTAGTAGGTATACCAGCAGTAGCAGGAGATGCAGAAGCAGTAGTATAGTAAAGGGAGGGGCCGGACTGCAGGCAAAGAAAACGCCGCTCCCCACGCCAACCAGCCGGGGTCCCTGTGTCTGAGGGAAAGCTGTGAGCTAACTGGATCTGAACGGACAGGGTGTTGTTGATCGTCAATCCGGAAAAACTGACTCTGTGCATCTTAAAACGCAGAGGGCTTCGAGATTCAAGTAAGAAAAAAAAACAAAAAAAAAGACATTCCAATCACCAAACAAAAGAAGGCTTAGCTTTTCCAACTTTTCCAACCATTCCGAGTTTGTAGGTTTGTGATCAACACAATTTTCACAGATTTGGAATTCGCCTCTGCTTGAACCTCACGGATGCGATCCAGCCTCGTCTGAAGCCGACCCACCTTCCCATGCTGCTAGTCGGTTCTCGGGTCGGGTCTCGACGCGGCTGTGAGCACACCAAACCAGCAGTTGAAGCACCACTTGACGGTTCGAACGAGGGGGAATTTTCTTGTTCCCTGAAACTTGCTCCATGACAGAACTGTTGAGTTGATCTTTGTCAGGCACCTCTGCAGGAAACCGATAGAACCTCAAATGTGGAGTGTTTGTGCGTTTTCTTTTCATCTGGATCGTGTGTGTGATGGAGAAGACGTGTGACGTTGAGGCTCCTGACGTTGGTTAAAACACCTCATTAAAAATATGGACACTAAACTGTGGCTCCAGTGAAAATGGTGTAAGTAGGGAAAACAAAACAAGGCTGCTCATGGTTTCCACATCCTTCAGTTGCTCAAACAGTAACATACTGCTTTTTTTTTTTTTTTTTTTTTTTTTATTGGTGCTGCAAAAGAAAAAACACTGCTGCTGCAGATTTCAAGTGAAAGGCAGTCAGAGACCATCCTCTTTTTATCCAGTATAAAAAATAAACAATCCTCAGCAAAATATCCCTTATAATTGCACTGGCCTTTATGGCCTGTCACTACAGTATCAACCAAAAGGTTGTCCATAGAGACACGGAGTGCCTTTGTCAGGAAAAAAAAAAAAACAAAAACAAGAGGAAAAAAAAAGGTTTAGAGTGTGTATATCATCAAATCTTATGATGAAACCTGACTTTGGAATAAACAGGTTGGCTAAAATCGTTTCACTGTCTGTTGTGCATCACCTCAGCATGCTATCACATGTCGAATTCATTTGGCTGTAGAAGAGAGTGGGGATGTGTCCATGCCCAGATCCAGCCAGTCCTGCAGTGAGCCATTAGAGAATTTACAAGTAATGGTTGCACTGAATCCTTTTACACGAGTTGATGGAATGAGGCTGGAATGAGACCGGTTGGAGAGGGCCAGGTCCGGTCATCTGTGTGCTTTCACTGAAGAATTTGTCACCAGTGGAGACTCAGCGCAGGTGGTCAAGTAAAGGCAGCTCTGTGGACTCCTCTCTGGGAGTGGGTGGGTCCCCTGAAGACAGCAGGGTTGCATCCAGGGTCTGAGTGGCTCCTAGAGGATCCTGTGGTGGATTCGCCTCTTGTATGGATGCGGGAGGAGTTGGCTGGGAGAAATTAGGAAAAACAGGAACAAAACGATAATCCCAGAAAAATCAGACTGCAAGACACAATTAGCAATATTGAAAAAAGTGATTTGGTTATTTATCACAGACCTATCTTCACTCACAGCTGCTTCCAGCTGAGTAAAGCCTGCCTACTCTGGGTAAGACACAGTCAACAATATGCTACGAAAGCTGCAGATTTAGCACAGGCACAGCAGCAACTCATCTTTTCACTAAGCAATAAAGAGTTTTGACTGACTATGCGGGCTTTTCACTCAATTCCCAAAACAAATGCAAACTCTTTACTTGAAAACAATTGAAAACAAACAGAACCCCAGTCCTCCTGTGCAGCTGCTGATCAATTTGTTGTTTTTTTTTTCTAAATGGTGCTGGCTGACAGGAGGAAAACAAAGTCTGTCGGGGGAAATGGGAGAAAAATGCAACGAATCACCTCTGCAGAAAACAGAAAAGATGAAGAAAAGGTTCCACCTGAGTGGGGACCATACTACAGTTTTAAAATGTCTCTAAAATGAGTGGCTGTATTTTATAGATCAGCACCATAAGCACCATTACCGTGATCCTAATATTACACATGAAGAAAAGGAAAGGAAACTGGCTCTTTTTACCTGTGTGCGTATGGTCTGGACCGGCCCTCCTTCCCCCTCCGCTGCAGCTGGTCCATTAAAGCCCTTTCTCCCTGAAAAGCTCCATTTGCCAAAGTGGCTCTCGTAGTGTAGTCCGCTGCACTGGCTGAGGCCAGCCCGCTGGCCCACTCTGTGCCCCGTGTTTTCCAGGAGCGTTGCCGGGCAGAAGCGCTCTGGGCCCGGCATCGGTGGAGGAGCCACCGAGCTGCTGAAGGAGAGCTGTGAGCTGGAGAGCTGCTGGCCCAGGAGCCCCTGGATGGAAGACGTACGCTGTAGAGACGTGAGCAGGCCCGCCTCCATTCTGCCCTCCGACTGACTGAGCAAAGCTAATGGGAGTGGCTGAGTGTGATGCGGCCAGCTCTGGGTTGGACCTACAGGGTTATCTGTGCCTTAAAGACAAGAAAGTTTTGGTCATTCATTTTTAACCTATCAAAAGAGTGCACGTAATAAAATAATCAGCTGGTAGCAGAAAAAACGTATAAGTTCTGAAGCTCCAGTTTACACCCCAGGATCTTAACGCCAGAGCAGAGACAGTGGATATCACCTCTCCCCACAACACCTTTATGTTATCAGGATTCCACAAGAGAGGTTTAGGTGATACAAACGTACCCATTGAAGGCTGGACAGTTGTGATGTGTGGTTGGGGGAGGCTGGAGGCCGGCGTACTCTGCGTGGTGTGAACGGCTGGGTTGGTTGAGATGGAGGTGGATCCACCTCCGCAGTCAGAGTCCTCAATGTTTCCTCCACTGTTACAGCCAGCGCCGCAGCCTTTCTGCAACCTGCAGACACGTCAACATTACTGTGTGTAATTTCTTACGTTGACTTTAAAAGAGAGAGGAAAAAAAAAAAAAAAAAAAAGACAGTACCTGTCCCAGCTGCTGATGAACCAGGTGTAAATGTTATGTGGGCTGACTGGTCCTCCCCACACAGACCGGAGCTGGCCATGTCCCCCAGCATATGAGGTTGTGAGGGGGGACACATAGATGGGGTAGCCAATGGGCTGGTCGCATGAGGAGTTGATCATATTCCTCAGGGCTTGCTTGGCATTTTGAATACTTCCTCGCTCTGGGTTACGGTTGCGCAGGAAAACCAGCTCCTGCTGTTGTCCTGCCCAGAGTCCACGCACACATTCCCTGTTCACCTGTAATGGCAGCAAAGACGCAGGTCGGAGGTGGATCGTTTAGTGTCCAGTATGTCTGTACAACAACCGAGTAAATGTGCCTCTCATGAAATGCTTTCCATGTCCTGCATTCACAAGATGAGGTTGACATTATAACTGCAATTTGAGACTAAAAGCCATTGAAATGAATGTCAGTGAAATTCAGAGACTTTTAGAGGCGACAAGAGAAAGATCACAGGTTATAAAGCCGACACCTTAATGACTCTGAAGCTGAGGAATCTCTTGTTGAGCATGATGATCTTGTACTCGTCACTGCCGTCGTCCATGATGTGGCGCAGCGCCAGCAGTGAAGGCATGTTTGCCAGAATAGCGCTGCGCCACACAGGGTCACCCTCATGCGATATCAACATCTTCTCCTCATTGGCGGTGATGGCGTCATACAGAACCATAGGATCCTCGTACTCATCCGGAGATGTGAAGTGGTCCTGGAGTGAATAAAGATTATTGAGTCGCTTTCACATCGATGATAAACAGTATTTTAACACCAGAGCTACTCGTCCTGCTTTTGGAAGCAACCCTACCTGATGCAGTTTGAGGGACATCCGTACTCCTGGTGCCACAACTCTGTTCAGCAGATCCATATCTGCAAACACCCATTCATCCCTGGGAGACGTGATGCGGAAGTCTCCTTTGAAGAGTGCATGAAGGCCATAGAGAAATGGCTCCAAGCTGCCAAAGAAAAACCAGACACGTCTGAATATTTCCTGCCCATCTGGGCGGTTTTGGCTACAGGTAAAGGTGGCAGAATGGCCTGGTGGTTTTTACCTTGCAGACATGCTGTGGGAGGCTGTGCCCAGAGCTCTTCGTCCCAGTATACACAGTCCAAAACAGAGGTTGACAAGTGGGGAATCTCTTTCACAAGTCACTGGCTGCAGCGCAAGAGTAGCAAGTTAAACTATACTCCACATTTCATTTATTTTCCTGTTTCTTTTCATTTAGTAATTAACTAATTTTCATATTGTAGGGGTGAAATGTGTACCCCATCCAAGATAAAACACAACCCCTCCATGTCTCTTCTCTTTATCGCAACACTGCTGGTGTTCATTTTCAGTCAGTTTAAATTAATCAGACTGCTAAATTACTGCAAGACCTTCTGTACCCAACAGTTCAGCAAAAGGTCAGTTAGGTCAGCTGAGTTAACAAGGAGAAAAGAAGATGCCCATGTGAGATTTAATCACGCACGCTGTGAAGACTCACCGTTTGACGCCTGCTGTTACAGTACTGAATCCAGTCCAAGTAAATCATACAAAATGAGGAAGGAGTGATGCCGGAGGCTCTGTGATCATAGTCCTCATCAATGTTCAAGTTGAAGGTGGGGTCGCTGTCTACGTAGTTCAGCCCGAGACAAGGTCGTAACGCCTCCTGAATGGCCTCATTAGTCAGCCACTCCTCAAGTTTAGCAGACCGACTCACATAGTAGATGACGCTCTGTAGTGCAGAGAAACCAGCATTATCACGACATCAAGCATTTAAAAATCTCAATCAAGGCTCAGAATAATCGCACATACCCAAAACTACAAACTGATTTCTTATTCTTACCATGACTCATCACACCTCGAGTAAGGTGGAGTAGCAGTAGTTGAGCATCTAAATCGGTACCTTGTAGTTGTGTACTGTTGATCCTCAGTAAACAACAGGGTTTGTACAGAACGTAAAACTGCTTCCCCCAGTCCACCCAGTCCCAGTGGAGCTGAACCTTATTACTCGATTATGAATTCTTGAATCATGTTCCATCAACTCCATATTACAACGACCTTTGACTGGACTACTTTGATCTTTTTTGTCCTTAAAGTGCAACAAAATGCAAGACAGAAAAAACAAAACAAAAAACAAAACCAAACAACTCTTGATTAATAGCGTACCTTGACATAGTACGTGATGAGGATCTTACGAAGGTCAAACACTTGCAACATAGAGGCGGCGTTGTTGTCGCTGATGCTGTAACCCTCTAGTACGTATTTGGTGGCAGCCACCTCCCAAGCCAGCCAGCGCTGTCCGAAGGCAGCGTTGAATGAGAGCATGTGGGGCAGATGACCTGGTTCACAGCAGCAGCATCCCTCGTCCTCCTCCACCCCCTCCGTGATCGCCTCTACCTCCCTCTGCTGACAGTAGGTACCTGGACAGACGTGAAACGTAACATCAGTGACTTTATTTGGACGTGTTTTTTTTTTAAATCTGATGACACATTAGGAAAAGCAGATGTACATTTTAGATGGAACAAATAACTTAATTATGTTATTTAAATATACTAAATAGTCTGTGTGAATAAAATTCTCTGTTCTTCCTGTTCTACTCGGCTGGTCTTCAGCAGGAGGGTTCCCCCTTATGATCCAGGTCCTGGTCCAGGTTTCTTCCCTCTTAAAGGAAAGCTGCCGTTGTTTATGTAATAATTGATCGGGGGTCATGTTCTGGGTCTCTGGAAAGATCCTGGAGACAACTTCTGTTGCAATAGACGCTATATAAATAAAATCGGATTGAAAATTGAATTGAAAATGAAAAAATGACTGAACGTTTATCATTTTTTAATATTAAAATCCTGTTTGTCCTTTCTAAAGAGTTATGCACATCTGGCAATGAAAGACTTTGAAAGGTTGAAATGTACCGTAAGAACAAACATTTTGTATCCAGATAATAAATGTATAGTTTTTCCAAGTATCTTGTTATTGTCAGATGCTGCTTTTTACACGATTGCAGCTCTCCCATCTCTGTAAATAAATCCCATTCTGTGAGGGGACTGCAGAGATATCCAAATTACAACCAGCTGGTGAGCTTCAAACACAGCACTCATCCTACAGGTTCCAATCATCATCAGCCCCCCATCATAATGTACTGCTGACCTCTGAACTCCAGGCCCCTCAGCTGGAAGGTGACCAGGCCATTGCCAATCTCGATGATGTGCACCAGAGCGTTGAGGTAGTCTGAGGCGAGGATGAAGCAATCGCCTGTGCTGTAGTTCCCCCAGCGACCGAGCAGCAGGTCTCCACACAAGCTGTGCTGCAGGGAGCGCGTCAGGTGCTCGTAGAAAATGGAGTTCAAATTGTTGTCATCAGCACCTTTGGGAAGGCAACAGATGGTCACAACAACTGCAAAACAAAAATAAAAAAGTCTCAAACAGAGATGATTAGATTTAAAGAACACTGTGGCAAACCTGGGTTTCGGTCTAACTGAGTGGCGAGTCTGGTGTTTGAATGATCGACCCGCTTGGTGCTGAAATCATGACAAACAAAGATTACAGTTAAACGGGAACAACTGGACTGTATGAAAAACAGCTTCAGACCTGAAGTGGTCATTTTAACGAGACACATACTTGTAGTCTCTCTCCCAGAATTTCACGGGTCTGGTGTACGAAGTGACAAACACAGCGCTGCCTAGAACGGGATTCAGAGGGGTTGAAAAGATGGCAGAAAAGATGGCCTGGACAAAAAGCACAGCAGAGTCTGAAACAATCCAAGTTAAGGAGACATCCGGTAAAACAGTGGCACTTTTTTTAATGCCTGTAATGCAACCAAAATACAGATCAACATGCTGCCATATACAGTAGCTCGTCATAAACGGCATATACTGTCAAAACTTCAGTTAGCAGGTTGCATCTTGTATTACACCGCATTATGATGGAAAATGACTCATCATTACAATTACAAATCCAAACAACGGAAGGATACGCGGCACAGCGAAAGGTTGAGCAAAGGCATGGAAGGCGGAGCCCCACGTGATCTGCCA
The DNA here is from genome assembly GCA_014839995.1 of Xenentodon cancila. NCBI lineage: Eukaryota > Metazoa > Chordata > Actinopteri > Beloniformes > Belonidae > Xenentodon > Xenentodon cancila. The sequence continues at coordinate 27,561,168 of CM026213.1, read as the reverse complement.
AGGGGCTATGTAAGTCAACACGAAGCGCAGCTTGTAGAGCAGATCCCACGTCTGGAAAGTCAAACAGAAAATCAAAGTCACACCAATGAAATTAGCAATAAAAAAAAAAATCTTAAACATGGTTCATGCTACATAACGCAATAAAATGAAATCTGCATTCTGTGGACAACAAAGTGCTTCTAAAGTAAGGTTAAATTATCTGACCAAAACATGAAAGTTCCAACCTTGCTGAAGAGAATAGACATGAAGTAGTAGTCGATGAGGAAGGTCTCTGAGAAGTGTGGATAGTCAAAATGAAAGAAGAGCGTGGTGAAGCACAGCGTGACGTACTGCTGCGATGGAGTACAGAAGGATGAACGCAGCAACTTCATGCCTGCTACTGAGATGAAGAGAGCTCGGCTGCTTCAGGGGCAGAGAAGAGAGAGACAAGGACAAGAAATCAGCGACGCCTGCTGACATATGAGGCGAAAGCTGGAACAGGATTTCCAGAAGCCGCTGCAGGTGCTTGCATCTCTGTGCTATCCACAGCAAACTTTTTTTCGTTTTTCGTGCACAAAAGTTGCTCAACAACTAATATTGAGACCTTTACAAAGCTTTATAAAAATCACCTTTATAAAAAATGTGAAAATAATTGATTATATGCTTCTGTGCCCTTTTCTATTTTTATTACGCTGTAATGCATCATGAAGACTTTAAGATTATAATAAAACTTTAACCAAATAATAACATGGTTTGACAGGTTAAAGTACTTGGAACAATGTATTTTGATGTTTACATGAGATAAGATGTTGTTAATCAAACAAATGTAAAAAATAAATGATAAATTCCATCAACACAGTGACCAGAAGGTTGACTAATGGCAGAAAAAGAAAACAGACCTGCAGAAACAGCTTGGAAAAAGCAGTACCTGGGAAAGGTTTAATTAAAAATTCATGTGCAACAAATACACACAAGGATTGGATATATGAAAATGGAATATTGATAAATAGAATTAAAAATGACTTACTAGATGTCCATTTGTTTATGATGCTGGCCTACTGCTCGCGCTTCGGTTGTCAGGGAATTCAACACCACGGCGGGGTAGATAAAATACTTCTCCACACATTGAAGCCACGCGTAGAGCTTCTCAAACCACATCAACTGAGCGGCATCTGTGGAAAATGGAAATCAAAACGCTGTTACGCAAGTGCTGACAAAATCCACAATCCGCCCCTTCCTGCAAAGCGCTGGAGCACGTCTGAAATCATTTCAAGTAAAAGAACGATCAAAAGCAATGAACGGTGATGTAGGTTTTATGGATACTGTGGCGGATAATTATCAAAAAAGGTTTACGCGGGAAGATGTACAAGTTAACCATAAAAAAAAAAATAAAAAAAAAAAAAAAAAAAAAAAAAAAAAAAAAAACCTGTGAAGCAGCAACCAACATGTGCAGTATTTCATACAATACAATTATTGAACACGTTTTAAGGTGCCAACTTATTTTCCATCTATTAGTATTGTTAAAAAATAAGCAGCTTTCAATTGTTCACTTTTGAACAGATCAAATCATCAGACGTATGCGAGGTTAAGGTTTTATCAAGAGCGCTTTATGTAGTCACCTCTCCGTATTTTATTTACTCTTCACAACTCGTCCTTGTAGAAAAAGTACTTAAGAATCTGCTCCAGTTATTCACACCTATTTTTCATGCACTATGCTATGTGAATGAAAATGAAAGATCTGTGTGGCACGCACCTCGGACCTCAAACTGACTGTACTCTTTGGAGCGGAGCACAGGATGAGCCAGGCAGAACCACGGCAGCTGTTTGCGGAGCTGAGGCAGGATATAGTGTGTAATGAAGCCTACAGCTCCGGCCAGGATGTACAAGACAAAGCTAAGAGCAGGCTGCAGGTAGAGAGCGACAAGAGAACATTTGCATTAACAATTTGAGCACACTTGTAAACTAAAATCCTCTGAGAAAGGTACTGGGAAAAAAAGAAGACCATGAACATGTCCTCCAACTAACTTGAAGAGCAATGAAAACGGTGCTCGCGCTGATGGCGAAGGTAATCACAGCCATGAGGGGACACATGACGAGGTCTGAATGGAGAATCTCCCTCTGTGAAGTCACAGTGAAATGTTTAAACTTAGAAACTAATAAATTCAAGCCAGTGCAGAGGTGTGAGTAGCGGTTTACCACAGAGTTATGCAGCTTCTCAGGGAGGGGATCCTTAATCTCCACAGGAGGGTCTTCTGGTGTTCTGTTCTCCAGTTCAGGGAATAATTTAGACCGAACCAGTGACCTAATGTAAGAAAACGCAAACAAAACGTAATTAATGCTACTAGGGAACCTAAGTGCCTGTCTTCCATCAACATCATCCTCATGTGTGAAGGCAAAGTGAACACCAGTTACACAAATCTCAAGTAAAATGGAAGGGAAAAAAAAAAAGACTTAAAGGATTAAACTGTAACGGATTATCTGCCAACAAGCCCAGAGGCTTTGTTAATTCCTGGGAAGGCTGTCAGCTTTCAGTGGGGAAGAGGAGGAGGCACAGACCCCGGACAGAGTATCCATTACTAGGCCACAGACAGTCAACCATGCATGCTCCCACGCCGACTACCAAGGTCAACTTAGGATTCATTTATTGTAGGGCACACGTCTCTGTGTGTTTTGATCTCATCCCACGCAGACTTAAGGATCTTGGATACTCAACCGGTACAGACGGGATTGTTTGCAGTCATCCAAAAAGCTAACAGCAGGTGGCTCCCGGTGATGCCATATGTGATAGCAACATGGTGAAAGACTAGACCAGCGTGGGCCTGTGTTTTACACCGTCTCCAACGAGATTTAGGGGCTTTTGGACTTTTTTCAAAGCGCTTTTTTGCAAGAACCACCCTCTAGCCCCCATAATGCAACGTGAATAAGCCATTAATTCAGACAAAATCTGCCTCATAATTTATTTTTTCCAACCTCAACTCCCCTTTGATCAGCTCAAATTTAATCTGATTCTGTGAGAATACATTTAAACAGACATTTTTTTTTCAAAATGACATAAAACACTATTTAATTTCATACTTGTAACTTGAAAAATTGTCATAATAAAAACACTTAAAAAAAAAAAAAAAAGTTAGCATCTGAGCATTGCTGACGATGGGAGAGAGAGAGAGAGAATACAGACCACAGGATGGTAGGATCGCTGCTTTGACGACTGAGGTGATAGGATAAGGCCAAGAGGAGGCCACAAAACACAGAGAACAGCACTGGCACATGGGCATCTCCCCACGGTGCCTAATGTGTGAAAGTAAATTAAACAGATGCATGTCAACATTAATCCCATCATCGATGAGGATTTCTGAAACAAATATCAAGTCACTTACATTAATAGCACCAAGACAAAATCCATACAGCAGCGCAGCCACCAACACGCTGCGTATGAGGCTGTACAGAGATGAGAGGGGGCTGGTGGTGGCTGAGGAGGAAAGAGAAACAAATTAACAGCAGCCATTGTGTGCCGTTTCTAAAGGGACAATGAAACTTCCTGACAAAGTAGAAAACGCTTTCCTGCTTGCTTAGATCTCCTTACCCATTCCACCAAAAACGTGCATGTCGATCTGCTCCAGCAGACACATCACAAAAGTATTAACTTGAGGTAGCAACCCAAACAGGAAAATGACCGGGAAACACAAGGCAAAAACTGTTGGATGAAAAAAAAAAAAAAAGGCCGGGGTTTAATAAATGTGTATAACATTTGAGACGTCTCTTTTATCACCTTCATTTTACAAAGAGACATGCATGTTAACCTTCTTAAAGTTGATGCGAGAAGGAATGCCTTAAAGACTAACCAATCAGCAGATCTCTGACACACAGCAGAAACTGTGCAGAAAAGAAGGTGACACCATAGAGGGAGAAGGGCTGCAGGCTTTCAGAGGTCCCACATAAGTCAAAGATCCAGATCATCACGCAGCACAAGCAGAAGTAAACGGGGCGACTGTAGACGATGATCCAGTTATGGCCCTTTTAAAAAAGACAGAGACAAAGAGTCGTGCCATGAAGGGAAAGTATTTGCTTTAGTTTGTGTCCTGAACACATCATAAAATATAAAAAGAAGCTCACATGCATGGGCGAGGCAGCATCTGGTTGAACACTCTGAAACAAAAAAGTGATAAATTATTTAACTTATTATATATATTTTTATTTATTTATATTATTATATTAACATAATATTCTTTATTATTAAAAAATTTAAAAAAAGAAACAGCAATGTGTGTATTTTGCAAACATAACATGCAAAGAAAAAAAACAAAAAAAAAAAACATTTAAAACTTAAAACGTGCATTTAGAAAATGTCGGGAAGCCAAACTCCTTGTAGCTCAGATTAATTTTTGACATGTTTAATCTTGCTCAGCTACCTTGTGCTTTGATTTGCATTTGGCTCAGTTGGAGTAATCTTGTATCTAAATACTCTTATTTACATACTTTCTGACTCGCTGAAAACATCTGGGACAGACATATGCGACAAATTAAATCCAGAGGTAAAGTACCTTCAGTAAGGAGTACTGGCAACTAGCAATGACCAGGCAGAACTGGAACACCCAGATATCCCTGAAAAAGTCCTTGAGCAGCAGTAAGAACCCCAGGAAAGCCACCAGACTGGCCAGAACAACAGCAAACACGTTCTCTCCAACACGGCGGTTCCTGAAAAATGCAAAGCAGGCAATATTTCTTTTACAATTAAGTAATCTGTTCGATACTGCATACGTTTCATTACATACTGATGTGTAATCTTAAACAAGTGCAAAAAGCTTTGTATTGTCCTAAAGAACATACAATTAAAGAGATTTCTCATCTCTCCTTTCTCTTACCTGTCCAATAAGGCCAAAAGAGCCAGTCGATCATATCGAACCCTCAGCCACTTCCCAGGTAGCACCCAAAAGCGATAGTACTGTTTGGGCTTGGCTTTTTCCTCAATCATCAGAGTGTTTTCATGGGACTCTTGGAGGGATTCATGATCAATATCAAACTGCAGAAAAGAAAAAAAAAGAAAAAAAAAACCTGAGAAAATGATGTTTAGGGAACCATCTAAACCACAACCATGCCACTGAACATGGAATAACCAAAAACATAAAATTTATGAGACCGTTTACCTCAGGCATTTCCAGAGGCACCCGCCGCACCTGCATGCCCTGCAGAACCACTGGCCTGGGCTGGAGCATGGACAGGACTGGGCCTCCTTCCTGGACCTCTGTGGAGGTGAAGCTTGAGGACTGGGACTGCCTCTCTCTCTCCCTGCAAAAGAAATCATTTATTGCCTAATTGTAGCGCTATAGTACATTTCCTAGTAAGGTTCTTAGTAAAAATTTAACTTGTTTAGACTTCGAAGATGAGAATTCTGCGAGTAAAACATTTAACTTACTGAACTGGGTCCTCGTAGCCCCCTCCGGCAGGTCCAAATGTGTAAGACCGCTTTACTCCTGTTCACATGACATGACATACATTCAGAAAATTCAAATTGCTGGCTTTGTGTGTGTGTGTGTGTGTGTGTGTGTGTGTGTGGAGGGGGGGCACGCTATTCACCTAAGACTTATTATATCTATTCATGTAACATACTTAACACGTCACTTGCTGCTCAAGCTTCAGACTGAACTGCTTCTGAGGCTGTAGATGCACAGATAATCATTGACCAATCAATAACCTCTCTGGATTCTTCACAGCTCCAGGGAAGGAGAAGCCTGATGCAACAAATTCCATTTGAAATTGTTTTTAAATGAAAGTCATAGGTTCAGTGAGGGGATGTGGACAAAAAAAAACCAAAAAAACAACAAAAAAAACCAAAAAAAAAACAATAAACATCACCAATAACATCTCAAGACTTATGTTGATGCAACTTAAATTAGTTTCCTTTTGCACAAATTAAGATAATTTCTACACTTTTTGAATAGATTTTGAAATAAAAAATGTTCAGAGTGAAAATTTAGTCAAAAACGGAACTCTGCGGTACCTAAGATGCACTTATAGAATATATATGCTTTACTTTTCTTGATAAGAGTCTAATAAAGACTGCAAAAAGTCACCCCTGCCCAGTAAATATGAAAATTCGGTCAGGACACAGAAATATAAGCATAAAATAGGGATGAAGGACCAGTAAAGGAAATCATTTTTGGTTGCATGGAGACCTCGTGGATACCAGGTTAAAGGATTGATACTATCAATCTTCTTTGACTTCTAAGCATGCTATTCAATATTCACATTTCCTAAAGCCACAGACTCACCACTCTCATCATAGAAATAGTGCACTGCCCCCTCTGATGTGTCATCAAAAGTGGAGGCTTCGTGGATGCCACTGCGGGGAAGCAGGAGTGAGGAGGCAAATTGTAAGGCAGAGGGAAGTGTGCGGGTGCGTGAATGAGATGAAGTCCTAGCCCTCTGAAGGTCTTGAAGGCTATAGGTGAGGAGGAGAAGAGAAAAAAAAAAAAAAAAAAGCGCGCGCGCACACACACACACACACACACACACACACACACACAAATTAATTAATTAACATCAGCTTCCCCTAGAGGAGACCCCGGAGGAGACCCAGGACACGCTGGAGAGATTACATCCCTTGGGGGACTTGTGAATGCCGCAGTATCGCCCTGGATGAGAGAAGGAAGTCTAAGCCTACCTGCTCAGGCTGCTGCCCCTACAATCCCAGCTCAGATAAGCACTAGTTAACGGGTGGATGAATCAAACATCGGCTTAAAAAAAAAGTATCTTTGGCAATCCCTGCTGGGAGTCTTATACTTCGAGTTAAATTATGTTTTAATGTTTAAACTTTGACAGCATTTTAGAACAAACATGTTAAGTGATATGAATACTGCAGACTTGATAATCATCATGGCTCAATGGGGGGGGGGGGGGTCAGCTAGAACCAGCACATAGCTGCTTATCCAACTAACCTTGGAGGGGACCCCATGGTTGATGGAGGCGGTGTAGGGTTGCTCCCAGCATTGTGCCTCCTGCGTATAGCCTGGGTCCTCTTAACACTGCTGACTGATTCGTGTTTCCTGTCCTCTGGAGCCAAGGCTGGAAAGGAGGTACGAGTTACGTCAACACAAAGGTTGTACATGACATTCGTGTCCACAACAAATAAACATCTAATAGGCATGGATTTCTCGCTTTAAAAAAAAATTTAAAAAAAATGTATTCAATGTTATGAAAATCAAAAAAGCTGCTGGCCTACTGTAGAATTTTACATCCAAGCTGAGTGAGATCTCTTTTGACTAAAAGGTCTTTGTATATAAAAAACAAAACAGAATGTTGTTAATATATTCCAGGTTCAGCATTTTTAATGCTGTTTGGGGGGAATTATATATTTATTTATAATAATATTTCAGAAGATTTTGATTCTGATTCTAAAATATTTTAATCTTGATTATGTTAGGAAACGAAACCCTTTCAGACTTCTTGCTTTTACTTTTACTACCATAAAACAAACAAACAAAAGCTGATGGTTGTTAAGCACCTGTAAAATTGCATGGCCCTGTGAGCTTAGATGTTAATGCAGTATAAATGATACAAATGTGCAGTTGTAAAAAAATTCTTCAAAAAAGCAAATGAAAAAATTAGATCAAATGCAAAGTCATCTGGGGAAAGCTAGTAAAGATACCACAGGTCTGTCACGCATTTGCGAGCGAAGCAGCCCGTTTATCACCGCTGGAAACGCTGCTCCTTTTGCACCCTTCCTTGATCAGAGGCACAGACGCGAGGTGATGCGACTGGGTAAATCTAGCTGTGGCTTAAGCAGCTCTGGAGATGTGGAAGGGAAGGTCGCATGTCAGACAAACCTGAGCTGCTGCTTATTGCTGTCACTCATCTACGTTCAATCTTATTTGTTCAAAATTACACTAATATGACTTCGATGACAACTTCTGGGCCTCGTTAAATTTAAAGACTAGCATCATTAAAGAACATAACAAGATAAGTGTTTAGGGATTTATTCCAAAAATTTTCATATAGTTCTGAGTAATTTTATTTTTTATTTGATTTACTTTTATTGGCTTTACAGTCTACTCTATCTAGGAAATGTCTTCTAGTAAAAGGACATATCTGAATGTGTCTCATATAAATGTGTAAATATTTTCTGTTGAATCTGCCATTTAAAAACACAAAGATTTTAAAAGAGTGTCTCAATTAAATATTAAAAGACTTTATTAGATGTAAGGGGAACTATATATAAAAAAAAAAAAAAAGCAGCTCAGCTTTATTTGGATATTTGTTGCCATCACTACTTTGCTGGCATACACTGATCCATGGTACAATAAAAGCAAAGGCAATACTGCCCAGAGCAACACAGGGTTCTTACATAATAATCCACTCTACTAAGTTTAAAGTGGCGGTTCTGGACAAAAAAAAAAAACGGCCTTTTAGTGGACACAGCAAAGCCTCTGCTGCCAATATCTGCTCTGCCTCCAGATCAGTGATGAGGTCAAGATAATCACGGTCAGTACAGCGCTGTGAGCTCAATTTCAAAAGAGCACACCTTGCCGTTCAATACCAGTGCAGTAAGAACATCAATACTTTTTTTAAGATACTGAAACATTAAAACGGTACAGAGGGAATTTAATAACGAAGTAAAAAAAAAATATAGACGTTATTCCAAGCAGATGGTGTCAACAGGTGGTTTAGTAGAAAAGCAGCAACCATGAAAGGCAACGATGGACAGAGGACCTCCAGTTTGCCAACAAATGAGTGAGAACAATCATTGAAATGTTCATAAAATGTTTCACAAAGGAAGATTGGAATAGATTTGCACATTTCTCCATTTACCAAAACCACTTAAAACTATATTGCGCCAAAAACAATATTTATTTAACACAGTCTAGAGGCAACTTTGACACCGCTAAGCTGTAATTCATATGAAATGGACAATTGCACAATGGAAGTGTGACTTTATCTGTTTTGTAAGAAACAGCAGTGTGTGTCTAAATCTAAAAACAAATAGGACCATTTGAAATGACATCAGCAACAAGTTAATTAAACCATGGTCTGTGATGGTATGGGATATTATCTGTGCCCAGGGCAAAGATGAGGGTACAGCTAGTGGACTTGCCTGGGTGCAGTCCTGATCTGTCCTCAGAGGATGAATGTGTGAAGAATATTGCTGCACAACTTGAAGAAGTTCATAGTTACATCAGAAATACTTTACCTCTGAATATGCTGAACATCTTTTAAGTGTTGTAAGGAGTGACAACATTACAGCATATTAAAAGCTTTATCATATGTACGTTTTGTTAAAAGGCTGCAGGCCTCAAAACGCAGGACTGGATGTATATTATTAATACATTTAATGACAGTGAGAAAAATAAACATAACACTAAAACTGAAATATTCAGTCTTTGTGCTTTTTTTTTTTATTAAATGAAAGCTATAATAAATACAAGAATTGCTTCTTTTTTTCTGGCTGTATTTTCAACGTCATTCCAACCTTCTCAGATTTGCACTTATAAATAAGCAAATGGAAACATATGGGCTCTGTTTTAACCTTAGAGGAATCTTGCGTCCAAATATTGAAGGCCATTGTTGACTGGCCTCTTAATAATGACAAAATTCAGCAACTGCTACTCCAACTTTTAAAGCGAAGGGAGCATGTTCAGTTAAAAACAGTAGTGTTAAACACAGTAGTGACAACAGTTACTCATTTTATCTCTAATTTTCTTTATTAACTAAAATCATAAGGCATAGCTTTTTACTACTCATCAATAAATCATTTTAAGTCAATAATGCCAAAAAAAAAAAAAAAAAATTAAAAAAATGACTCTGTTGCTGCCATACAACTTGTTTTTAAATATATCCAGACTGGCGACTCTAAAAATAAGATGGCCATTCATAACATATTGAAGACAGTGCTCCATGTCAGGAAGAGTAAATGTCTGAAACACACATTATGAGTTACTGCTTAATGTGCCATCTTACCTCCTCCAACGGCTCCCTCTTCAACCAGCTCACCCGCCTTCCAACCCATCTGGTTGCCAGTCCAAGACCCTCCCAGAGAATCCAGCCGATGATAAGTTCCAGAGAAGCCATCGGTATGTATAGTGCGAGCTTCCAAATCAGACTTTGAGATGGTAAGAGTGCGGGGCGCAGGGGTGGAGGTGGAGGGCATTGCAAGTAGGGTAGAGGGCACAACAGCTGCATTGCTCTGCCCTCCACCTGCCCCATCCATACTTAGCACTCGTGCATGAGTCTTAGCACTGGCTGTGCTAGAGGAGCGCTGAGCAGCACGAGGATGAGAGGGACCAGCAGTTTCAGATAAGTCCCCCTCCCTTGACGAGGGCAGTTGAGCAGCAGTGGTGAGAGGGGATGCAATGCCAGTGGTAGTGAGGTCTGGAGAGTAGCAGGAGGTAGAGGAACTTGAGTCATCATCATCCTCGTCATCATCATCTGAGCTGTATCTGCGCTGAGAACCCAGACTAGAACCAGCACTCACATCACTGCCGTCGTCCTCATCACTGGAATCCTCAAATAAACTTTCACTGTAAGCTTTGGCACCCAATCGGTTGCGCACGGGGATATAATCTCTGTGTTGTCTATGATTGTGGTGACGCCTATAAGAGCCACAGTCAAAACTACTGCTGCCTGCTCCGGCTCGTCTTCTTGGGGCTTTCCTCCGACCTGGCCTGTGGCCTGTGCTACTGCCGCTGGCCCGCAGCAGCTTCAAGTCTTTAGGGCGCACAACCTGCTGGGCTTGGAGAGCAGGCTGGCCAGACAGTAAGAAGGGGGTAGAAGATATGGGCAGTGCAGGCTCAGAACACACTAGACCCAGGGCCAGCCCTGAAGGCACTGAATTGGCCTGCCGAGGTGGGGGTAGAGGAGGAACTGGGACATTTCTATCTAAATCACAGACCTCCGAGCGGCCACTACTTGAAGGGGATGAGTTTTGAAGAGGAGGCTGTGCAATATCAGAAAGTACAGGGGGTAAATCCTCTCCTTCAACAAGTGTCCGGTCAAGCCCCTGGCTGATGGAGAATTCTTTGGAAGGGGAACGTAGTAGTACACTGTCAGACAGATTGTCAGTATCACTGCCACCATGTCCTGTTACATCATCTGTCATGTTGATAATGTTAGAACCTATCGCTGGTGCTGATGCAGAGGCCTCTCCACCAGCTGGCCGTGGCTGGCTGAACGAAGGGCTTTCCAGCTGAGTAGAATCAGTTTTTTCACTGCGGTAACTGCTTACAGTGCTTAAGGTCTCACGGTCTGTGGTAGCTCCACCTGCACTGAAACAACTGTCTGTGGATCCAGCGGTCAGTGCTACTCCACTGCGGCTGCCTGGGTGCTCAGTCCCTGGTGCAAAAGCTACTGGGTCAAGGCCTAAACCCAGAAGATTTTCACTCAGCTCCTCGCTTAAGCTGCTCTTTATAAGAGGGCTAAGGGGGGTATCTCCCAGACTCTCCGATTCAGCAGAAGGGCCAAGTGGAGAATAAGCTCCTAACCCATTGTCTTCAGGACTTGGTTGAGACAACTGTTCTGGTGACTCCTCCAACTGTTCTTTCTCACCTCCATCTTCTTGACTTGAGGGTGAAGGAGGGATAGACAAGCATTTTCCAGGTTCTTGAAGTCCAGCTGACACTCCAGATACTCCCACGAAACCTGGGAAATCTCCTCCCAGAGCAGCAGCAATGGCAGACTGGGTGACACTGGGAGCCCCTGCACAGCAAACAGCGCAAAAATCAGACTGAGGAGCACTTTGAAAGTCTTTAACACAAACACTCTTTATTCTACTTCTCAGGACAAAATTATTAAAATCTACCCCCCCCCCCCCCCACCCCCCACCCCTTTCTGAAAAGATTTGCATAGAGGCACTATTGTATTTTCACGTAGGGCTGGGCAATATGAACAAAAATTCATATCCCGGCTGAGTAACAATACACAATCATATGTGACAATGAAGTCTGAGTACAGCTGCAGGTAGGGCGCAAGATTAAGCAGATAGTATGAGCAGAGAAATCTACGCTGCACCCTCTCTACAGACTCAGAGATTATAGGAGAGCAAATGGCTCCAATAAAGAAAAAAAAAAAAAAAACCTTCAAGAAACATTAATTGCATATTGTATCACTGTATACTCCCTTTTACATATCAGTGGTATTATAGGAGATATATAATATACACGTTATATATAGTAATATATCACATACCACCCAGTTCTAGTTTCTGGCTGATATGTTTTCATACAGGCAGGGTTAGACACTGCTGAGTGTAAATTGAAGCTCATGACTGACTACTGAATAATAACAGACTTACTTATGGTGTCCTGGGAACTCTGACATAGAATCTCATGATCAGATGTCACAAGTGCATTATTGCTTCCTCGTTCCTCCCTTATCTCTTTGAATTCTGAGGCCAAAAGAAAGACCTCATTTAAAATATGAACAACTGCAAATTTTGCAATGACAGTTTGGGAAATAAACTTGAGATTACCCTTTATATACCAGGGTGCCCAATTAAATATAAAATGCAGGATGAAACAAATAATTAAAAAAAAATTTAAGATGCTTACCATTAGATCCCCTTGCATCCTCCAACTGGGGCAAGAACTCCTAATAAATTAAGTGAAAAATGCAATGTACAGTGAAATAGGTAATCCCAGTTTATATATATATATATATATATATATATATATATATATATATTCATTCATTTGACCATGACATAATTAGGATATAATGAAAGTATTCGCCTGGCAGGTCAGTAGGAATTATAAATAAAATTTTAGACTACAGTTTAAAGTATATTAATTGTATGAAACCCCCAAGCATATCTTGGGGAAACAAAGGAAGGGGTAAGAATGAAGCATGCATCCAACCACTAAATGTGGCAATCCTCACCGACACTTGGTTCAATCCAAACAGAGAGTGCTGGGAACTACAACGCACTGGGGGTGTTGAGTTAACCTTCCGAAACACAGTCATCTCAACACCAACATGACTATCCCTGAAAATAAATTACACAGAGGAAGTTAAAAGGATTCCAAAATGGATACAATTGTGAACAGCCAACTTTTCTCCAAAAACATTCAAAGAATATTCCCTTACATGTGATTCCCATCATGACCTCCTGAGCCTTCATCTCCTTCCCCTGCCCTTGGGCCATCAGCTGTGAGCGAGGCCTGCTTCTTCTCTACAATCTCACCAAGGTCGAACATAGCATGAAGCCGATAGTTCACTACCTTAATAGCAGTGAAAAAGGCTGCCACCACAGCAGAGTACACACCTGCCACCACCAAGCTAGGAGGGAGAGCCTGAAAAGAAAATTAAAAAAAGACTTAATAAATAAAGAGATAACATTTAAAAAGAGGATGAGTGCCTGAATTCAGCTCCTGCTGGAATAATGACCTTACCATGTACAGAAGGAAAGGAAATGCCAGAAGAAATATCCATAGGTAGAGGTGGAAGCAGTTGGAAAATGTGCTCTGATGGGGGTCCACATACCAGCCTCCTGTGAGTGAAGCCCACACACCTTGCCGCAATATCTGAAGAGCTTGGGAGCCCATCTCCACCAGAAGATTCAACCAAAAGCTTGAACGCTTTCTTCAAGGCTGCAGCTCAAAGAACTGTGCAGCAGTCTGAGCCACAGTATCATGTGTCTACAATGGCACTTCCATCGGGGATGGCATGGTGACCAAGACTGTTTCATTAAGGACAGCAGTTCTTTGTTGAGGATAAATATGTATTTCAGTTGAGGTCGAGAGTCCTTGCATATTCTTGTGCAAGTACATACACCTTTCTCGCACCAATGCTGCTACACTCTGGTCTAATTCTTGTTAAGTAATCAGGCGTGTGACTTTTTGGCACATTGGTATCCCACTGAATGCCTGGAAAAACATTCATCTGTAACACAAATTAAAAAAAAAAAAAATAATTAAGTTGCACACATGGTCCTAATTTTTTTTTACAATAGTCTAACCTTCAAATTACAGTGAGAATCCCAAAGTACTGGAGCTGGAATATTTCATCCGCCCATGAACATTCTTCAGTTACTGATCCAACCACAACCGCTCAGTTTTGTTTATGACTTTATATGGGTTTCTCCTGAGTTCAGC